>JACVVK020000038.1:1780000-1817500 GCA_018292915.2 Batillaria attramentaria | reverse complement strand
CACGACCCATAATGTTGACGACGACGATGATGATGACGACGACGACGACGACGACGATGATGATATGACGACGACGATGATGGTGGTGGTGATGACGATGACGATGGTGATGGTGACGACGACGACGACGACGATGATGGTGATGATGATGATGATGATGATGATGTGATGATGATGATGACGACGACGACGATGATGACATTTAATTTCTGATTTTTAAAATGAATTACTTGTGTCTTTCTTCTTCTTTCTGTCAATGAATCATCCCACGGTGTAATTTAACCGCGTGTGTGTGTGTGAAACCGCATCCGCAAATGTTCACTTGTTTTGCTTAAGCGCCTGCATGGAGGTCTTTTTTTTTTTTGTTTTTTTTTTTCCCTCTCTCTCCTTCCCATTCAGCGCGCGCTTTCACAATATGCGCTGCGTAGAAATAGCGTGCCGTATACAGTGACATCGATCGTTAAGAATAACGCACTCAGCAACTTAATGAACGATCTGACCGTAAAAGGATAGATGGATGGTAATGACTTTTTTATTCCTACTTTTTTTTTTCTTTTTTTAAAGCTTTGGTGACATACTGACTTATATGGCGGCTTTGCAGAAAATACTTCATGTGATAGTGCTAGGCTATTAGAAGCCAGCAATTGTGGGTTTGTTTGTAAGTTGTTGTTTTTTGGCTGTTGTTTTGTTCGATCTTATTCATAGTCTTCTTTTGTAAGCGCGTGTGTGGGGCTGTGTGTAAATATATTAAAAGAACATTGAGTAGACTATATTTGACTGGAATTACTTTCTACAAACAAGCGTTCGGTCTAAATTAAGTTCAAGGGACTTTACATATTTTTCTCTCCAGTCGATTATGAACTTAGTTACTGTTTCGTTATAACTTGTAAACTCAAACGGAGCGTTGTAAGTCTGAAACAGTATTGGGGGTGTAAGCATGATTGCTTGTGTCCAGTGTATTCATACACGTGTGTGTAGGTGTGTGTGTGCGTGGGTGTGTGCGTGGGTGTGCGTAGTAACGCGCACGAGGTCATTACTAATGAATGGTGAGGGGTGAGCGGTGGTCTAACAGGTAGCGCGTCGGACTTTGTCGCTGCACTACTGAACGACCGTCACCTCTGTCACGGCAAAGCGCGGGTTCCAGCCCAGGTCGAGCTTGTGATTATGTGATCCTACATTTTTTTTTCCTGGCTACCGGGCTGTTCATCGGGGATTTCTCTCCGGGTTTTCCGGCTTTCTCCACACAGCAGAATTGAAAAAATGAAAAAAATAGGATAGGTATTGGGTGGCGCTGCACTGCGGCGACGCGCTTCCCCCGGAGGAAACAGCCCGAATTTCCCGACTCCTAGGTGGGATTTAATACTTGGTGATGAGCTAGCGCATAATGGCCGTCTCAAACTGACAAATAGAGCAAGGAACGTAACAGCAATCATGCACTGTTCGTTACGATTGAATAGGTCAACTTCCTCACGGCCGCAGTACACTTGTTTGAGGCAGTTGTATGAAAGTCTCTGATTTCGTAATGAGTTCGGGGGATGGGGGGGGGGGGGGGGGGGGGGGGGGAGGGGCTGCCTCCTACAAAGCTCTAAGGCTGTTTGTCAAATAATGATATATTCTTTTTGGACATTGCTACCGTTTTCGTGACTTTGCGGCTTCTCACAGAGAAATTTGAGTTTCTTCGGCCGCCTACGCTTCCATTCCTGTGGTAAGTACACACCTACAGAGAAAGTCTCTAAAAATAGCCACCAATCAGTGTTGTCTACATGGTCCTCAGTCCACAACCAAATAACTTGTCGTCTGCTCAGTGCTCGGTACATTTGTACGAGCGTAGAACAACTTACACGCCAACCCGAGTCACTATAATGGTTTCACACGCTACATTGTGAGCCAAGTGACTGATTCTAAGATAAGATAATAAGATAAAATTACTTATGAATCCCTCATGGGGAATTTCATGTCCGCCCAGATACAGCGACAATACAATACAATACATCAAAATTCATTAAAATTCTGCACACACACACACACACACACACACACACACACACACACACACACACACACACACACACACACACACACACACACACAGAGGCACACACACACACACACACACACACACACACACACACACACACACACACACACACACACACACACACACACAGAGGCGCACGCACACACACACACACACACACACACACACACACACACACACACACACAGCGCGGCAAAAATCACAGTCGTATACCGCACATACTGGTTAGAAACAGGTACTACCGCAAGAGGGCAGACCTGCAACGATAAGCTATAGGTTATAATGCACATAAAATTCCTGTTATCCACGTAAAATGAGATAATCCACTTAAACTGCATTTAACAACTGAAGGTACCCAAAAGCATGGTTGGCTACAAAAGGTTGGCGCATTCGTTGAAACGTTTTCCACAGTGTTGACAAACATATTGAGACCTAGATGACGGCTTGCAAGCGAGTGACGGCTGTCTCAAACAGACGACGTAGACTAAGGAAGCAAACATTATGAACACTTGATTACGATGGGATCGGTCAAATTCCTGAGGTTTGCCATGCGTGCTGGAGGCAGGGGTATTGCGATACCGTGTATGTCGAAACACCGCTTTAGAAAGTTTTGGGTGGGTATGCAAATGTGATACATGTATCAGGGTAGGTGCCGGTTGAGGGAAACAAAATTGAATGAAGGTGGTTCTAGCTGCGATATCCACAAATAGGGTCGATAGGTTGGCAGCGTGGGTTTTGTTTGTTTGTTTGTTTGTTTGTTTGTTTGTTTGTTTGTTTGTTTGTTTGTTTGTTTGTCAGGGGTGCCGTGGTGGTGAATTTTTTCCTCTTTTTTTTTTCTTTTTTTTTTTTTGGGGGGGGGGGGGGACGTTTTCCACAGTGTTGACAAACATATTGAGACCTAGATGACGGCTTGCAAGCGAGTGATGGCTGTCTCAAAAGCATCGGGGGGGGGGGGGGGGGGCTGGTTGATTTGGTTTTTGTCGTTGTTGTATTTTTGTTGTTGTTGTTGTTTTCTTTTTTTAGGTGAAAGGTCATGTGTACTGTCTGTGTTGTAAATGTCAAACAAAGGTATTTTACGGCGCTTCCCTCACACACGTCCTTCTTCCTTCGAAAGCAGTGGATGGGTCGGTGGGTGGGGCTTTTCTTTTCCCTCTCTCTCTCTCTCTCTCTCTCTCTCTCTCTCTCTCTCTCGGCAACGGCAGGTACGAAAATTGACTGTGTAATGTTAACTGCCTCTGCCGTTGTAAAATAAAGATTCATTGATTCTCTCTCTCTCTCTGTCTCTCTCTCTCTCTCTGTCTACCTCTCCATCTCTCTCTCTCCATTTTGATTTGGGGATATTTCTTGCTGGAAAAAAACTCAATCGGTGGTGAACATTTAGCTATGGTCGGGTAACGAGAAACACGGCGAACTTTTGTTTTGGCCTAATGAGGTGTATTTAGGGTGGACTATAAAACTGGTGGGAACAGAGTACAGGGGGCTGATTTCTAACTGCGCAGATTTCCGTCTTTCTCAATGTACACGGACGGGAAAGGCCCAGTGCAGCCAGTTTGGGACACGACTCTTGCGAAATTCGTGTCAAAATCAAAACACATTTCACACTTCTAGCTGGCTACTGCATCGGCCAGACTAGCTGTTATGGTAACAGCCGAACACATGCACTGAAGACAGGCCAAAGCTTAGCCGGACGCAACTCTTGCGAAATTCAAAATCAAAACACATTTCACACTTCTCGTCTAGTTGATGCAGTTAGTGGCTGCATCGACCAGACTTGCTGTTATGGTACCAGCCGAACACATGCACTGAAGTCTTGCCAAAAAAAAAAAAAAAAAAACTCTCTTGCGAAATTCGTGTCAAACTTAAAACACATCCACACCACTGACTATGCTTGTCTGTGTAGGGAAGTTTTAACCTAGCGCATGCACTAAAGACACCGCAAAAGTTAAGCACACACACGGCTGTTGCGAAATCAGAACACATTCACAGAATACGTACAACGCTGGCAGTGACTGCCGGCACCGAGGACATCTCGAAGTGCAAGGATGGAGGGGTGTTTAGGAGTTTAACGTCCTTTTCCACCACGCATGGGTGATATCAAACACGGGGCAACGAGAAAGAAAAAAAAAAAGGCCAGGACAAATATTTGGCCGGCCCAGCCGGGAATCGAACTCACGACCCGAACATTGAAAAGTGCAACGATCTACCATTCGGCTATCTCGGCTCCCCTCTCAAAGTGCAAACATGTTTGTCAGCGCAGTACTAATAGTTAGTAAGAACGTGAATTCATGTTTTTGTAGGAAAATGGCTTCTTTTTTTTTTTAAACTTGTGGGAATGTTGGCGCTACGTACATACATGTATTTAATTCTTCAAAGTCAAAGGAATTTATTTTATTGTCTGGAAATGATTTACATATTTGATATACGGTGATTTCATTTTAAAACTCACGACACGATAAAATTCACAGACCAACACAGGAGACTAAGACGTGTACAACTGAAAAACTACTGTGACTTCCGCTGAAATAAAGCTACTTTTGAAACTGTTCGTCTTTTTTTTTTTTTAATCGCTATTTTTCTCCTTTGCTCTATTTAATCGATACATGTATATGCACCTACATCGCTGGTGTTTTTGTGTTTGTTTTGGTTGTTGTTTTGGTTGTTGTTGTTGTTGTTGTTTTGGTGTGTTTTTGTTGTGGTTGTTCTTTGTTTGTTTTGTTTTATTATTTTGTTGTTTTTTTAATTGTTTAGTTCGCTCTATTTCTGTTTAGACAACGGGACATGGACATCTATATGGAGTGTACAAGAACGGTGGTTGAATTGACGATAATAATAATAATAATTGTTATGTATTTTTCGCACATGGGTCGTAACACTAAAGCTTCAAATTTGTGGTTTCCGTCGGAACACTAAACAGAAAATCTGAATTACACTGCAAATATAGCAGGCACACAAAACATATTACCAATTTAACTGTACCTGTAAGAAAATTGTTTGTTAAAAAAAATAAAAAGACGACCGATGTATGAATAATACTTTGCAGTAATAATTATTATCGTCATCATCATCATCATCATCATTGTTAGTAGTAGTAGTAGTAGTAGTAGTATTGAATATCTAACACTTACAGGAGTTCAATAACACAATAACACGAGATTCAGAGCTACAAAACAGTTAATTTGCATGTCCAACATTCCTGAAAGCGGTGTGTTATTTTCTGTTAACACCATCGCTATTTATGTTGTTGTTTTTTTATGGTTGAGTGTGCAGTCATATCCACTGGAGTGTGTGTGTGTGTGTGTGTGTGTGTGTGTGTGTGTGTGTGTGTCCTACAAAAGCGGAGTTTTCAAACAAACAGCGAGAGTTTAAGAAACCTACCACACACAAAGTGATACGTGATTTTGATGATGAATGCGATGATGATGATGATGATGATGACCATCATTATTTCATGTATTATTAGTAGTAGTGTTAGTAGTAGTGTTAGTAGTAGTGTTAGTAGTAGTAGTGTTAGTAGTAGTGTTAGTAGTAGTGTTAGCATTATCTGAGTATTTTATCTCGATGCCAGACTTTAAAGTTTTAGAAGTGAAATAGTTCTCATTTTCGTTTACTATCTTGTGTTGTGTGTGCAGTCAGGTACAAGATTTTCCTTGTGCCGTTGTCCTGCTTTATACTTGTTTTGTGTTTTTTTTTTGTTTTTTTTTTTTTGTTTTTTTTTGTTTGTTTGTTTTTTGTGTTTTTTTTTTTTGTTTTTTGTTTTTTTTTGGGGGGGGGTCTGATGTACGTCGGTGTTTGTCTGTTTGAGAGTTTGCGTGTCTGTTGCAGCTATTCATCTAAATGAACAGACTGTCAGGCGTTGAAAAAAGAACAGAAAATCGAAAGGCTCAAAACATCGACGAGAAGACAAGACGTGAAACAAATTTGATTTGTACTTGATAATTAACTTTAAAAATCTGTAGGTTAGAAATTAATTTTCTCTTGAAGGTAAAATTGTATTTTGCCCCTCGGAAAGTCCAGTTTAGCCGGAAAAATAAAGTTGATAAAATTGTTGGGTGTCATGTCCTGGCCGTTTTGAGCCTTTTGGTTTAATGTTGCCTTGTAATTAATCAGTTACGATTTTTCTTCTGTAGACCAAGACCTGTTCAGGCCTGTAGTGTGATGCGATGTTTGTTTCTTCACAGCAGCCAACCAGAACTGCACACACACACACACACACACACACACACACACACACACACACACACACACACACTTTCTCCCTCTCCCTCTCTCTCATACCATTAAACTTATTCAAGACAAAGAAGATGCTTTCTAGATTCAAATTATGTATATTGGCATCAGACAACAAGTGGAAATATCGTACCTATGTAAATAAATACTATTATGCTATCGCCTGGTGCACAGTTTCTGTTGTAAATTAACTGACATTCAGTTTTGTCAAAAAAAAAGCCAGTAAAAACGTAGGCAAAAAAAACCAACTAAACATTCATCCTTGAAACACATACACAGCTACACCTAAAGCATTCGTTCAACTTAGCAGTTACACAAATCTCCTCTAGTTAGACTTCCAGCAAAGACTACACAAAAATAAGATTAGCACACAGAGCGAATTACCGTACTCCATAGCAGGTTGCGCGTCAAAATGACTGCTCCCCGTGAGTCTAGAGGGAGTAAACGTTAGATTACCTTAGCTTGGGTGGAATCGCAAGAGAAAAAATCATCAAGTCCAGTTGAATGGCCGTGTCAAGACAACACCGATACTTAGACATGAAATAACAAATTATAACAAATAGTTGTAGTAACGATAACATGGTCATGATAACAACAAATGAATGTACTCCACTCTATACTACATGTAACCACACGTGAATCATGGGCATGGAATGAAACTGCTAGCATGCACAGACTTAACATTTTCCCTCGGTGTTCATACACCGATGATACGATTTTCTTTGGCAGATATTTAACAAGACAAAACAACGAAAATAATCATGCCATAAAGAATTCTGAAAAAAAAGATCACCTTCTCCTAGGATGAAAATTGTCTTTGATCGAAGTGGTGATGACAACACGAATGAAACGAAGCACAAAAACAGTCATGGATTGAAGTTGGCTCAATGTCTGAGCAGCACACAAAGTTTGTTTTTTTGTTATTGTTTTTTTTTATCCACAAAGTTCACGTGCCCTGCCAGGAGCACGGCTGTCATGACGACTGTCCGTCCAGAAGCTTGGCAAAGTCATCGGGCAGTTGTGCCCCTACATTGACAAACAATCCTCTCAAAACAGTCAACTCTTTCGTCAGCATCTCCACTTTCTTCTGAAGCTGTTCGTTCTGGTCGGAAAGTTCTTTGACGCGACCCTCGGTCATTTTCTGCTTCTCCTTGGCTTTGGCTCGGCTCTTACGCACAGCTACATTGTTCCTCGCACGTTTCTCTTTATACTCCTCGCTACCTTTCGGCACCTGGCGTCTTTTGGTGCCGGCCTTGCCTGTCGAGGAGCGGCGGGGGGAGTCTGGGATGGTGGAGGTGGTGGCTGTGGAGGATTCCGACAGTGTCCGCATGCTGTGGGCCGGACTGACCGGAGCAGCGCAAGCACCGTGGCCGTAGCGGCCAGCACTGTCTCCGAAACCAGACCCCACCTCCATTTTGGTCACATCCGATGTAGAGTAGGATGAGGACGATGTTGACGGGGTGTATCCTGGCAGGTTGGCCTCTAGGCTGCAAGCTGTCAGCCCCAGGTCTTCCGTCTTCACCGTGGGGAAGAAGGAGTCCCCTACCCCCGGCCACCCCCCACTGGTGGTAGAGGGGGTGGTGGTGGGGATACCAAGCTGCTCACCGTATTCCGGCATGAAGACACAGCTATCGTCAGAGAACGCTTGACTCACGTCATCGGCCGTCAACGACGGCGACAGCGACTGCTGGTAGCCCTGAAGTGGCTGGGGCGGCTGCTGGTGGTGGTGTTGTTGTTGTCGCTGTCGGGGTGGGTGGCTGCGGCTAGGAGTTGTGGTCACTGGCACGTGAGAAGTGAGAGCAACAAAGTTGCCTGACGGATCGGCCCGCCGTTCGATTTCGGCCAAATGCTGGCTGGTGGCGGCGCTGGACAGCGTTAACAGGTCTGCAGGAGAAGAAGCGACAGTGGCTGTTAGCACCACACTGTCGGCCACTGGAGGCGTGGGCCGAACAACGCTCTCCGAACAACTGACAGCGCTCGTCACAAATTCAGTCAAGTCAAAGGAATTTTCGAGCGACGGGTGAAGATCGAACAACGACTCCAGCGTCTTGGTGTCGAGATCCACATGCAAAAACGGTTTCGTCTCACCTTTCGACAGAATTAAGGGAGACGTGTCGAACATCGGGACTGATTCGTAGAGGGACTCACCCACTGAAGTGCATGACAGCTCCCGTAGGTTTTCGTCTTGGAGCGAGAGAAGCGACTCCGGCAACGTAATCGGCTCTATCTTGGCGGTTGACGAGTGAAGGCTCGAGTAGTTAATGAGTTCAGGTAGCTGCTATAGCTTCCCTTTACGCCGGTACTATGCTTTGGTTTAGTGTGATTCCTCACAAAGATGTTGCAATTCCGGTCGGGGATTGCCTGTGATGTTTCGTCAGGGTGGCGCAAGCCTCTTATACTCGTCTGCGCGACCGCACCACGTACGCAGTATATTCTTACGCGAAACTCAATCTACGGCAATACACACGCATTGCACCCGCACTTCAGATCAGAACGTTTCAAAAATACATCTTTACCAGTTCCGATCCATGTATTTTGTTCATAGGCCGTAAACATTTTATAGACCTCCAAACAACGTTGGTACTACTTTTTAATCGGATGTACATGGGGGAAGCCGTATCGTAATGCGGTTATTATTTTTAGAACATTACATCAAGAAGGAGCGTTGTGATTGGCTATCTATATCTGGCCGCCTAAGAATAGAATTTGACGCAAAACCCCCTAGTTGACCATACTGAGGGATCTCCTCTCTGACGTCAATGCATAATTACCAGGGTCAAGGTATTTTCTAGGTCGTCTAAACATAGCGCGCGACTGTAGATCACAAGAATGACTGTAGTGTTAAAAGGTTTTGCTAGCTTTACCGACAGTAGCTTGACTACAGTTTCAGCAGTTATGACAAAAGTCAAATTCGGGAGACTTTGTTCACTCAGTTTGACGACTTTTTTCGTTGTAAAATTGAGGACTTGTGGAACACAAATGGGGAATCCTCCATCGGCAAGCCGCGTGACGTCGCTAATTATTTATTCAAAGCGAGATATTTATAGACATAGTTTCCTATCTTCGACACCTTGACACTATGAGTGATGACCAGAGGAACTGAACCACCCAAATTCAATGACAAGTAAAATGTTACATTGCCATGACGATAATTTTAATAACTTATAGATGAATCTTATATTGTGAATTTTCGATTTTC
The DNA here is from genome assembly GCA_018292915.2 of Batillaria attramentaria. NCBI lineage: Eukaryota > Metazoa > Mollusca > Gastropoda > Batillariidae > Batillaria > Batillaria attramentaria. Next base: position 1,808,036 of record JACVVK020000038.1, on the reverse strand, counting down.
TAGCCTCCGCTTTGCATTCTAAGTCGGTCAACGAAGGGCAAGTACTCTTGGTCGAACCAAGAATGCGGCATTTTATGCGGTTTGCAGATCAGTTGTTGATTGAAATGATGCATAATATAAATATATACAAAGCACGTATCTTCTTTTGACCATTGATAAGTACCTTCATCATTTCACATACGTATTTGAGCAAACAATTACGCTAGTTCGGCACCGGAAGTTACTCTTTCTGCTTATTTCGTCATTTCTATTTGGGTGCCATTTTCCTTTTCCCCCACAAGACAGAGAGGCGATCGAAGATGAAGTAAAGGACCAGAAACAAGGCGGTTTCATGATTTTTGGGTGCTTTAGAAGCCCCACAACATCTTAAGCTTAGAAACGTAAGTACCAAGCCACTTCTTTATCGGCTACTAGAACCTGTATCAAACTTTCACTTGATGAGCACAACTCCGGTCATAGTATTGGGAATCGGTCATCTCTGAGCTCTCATTGTGTATTGCTTACAGGTAGGCCGAGGATACAATTTGATGTTAAGTTACAGATTACCAAGTGGCGTAATGGCTCAGTTGGACATAGATGTATTTCATGCTGTCAATTTTAGTCCAGGGTTCTCTTGATTTGAGGGGAAAAGCACTGGTGTGTGTTATCGCTTTGGTTTATTTTGTTTGTATTGTTATTTCAGAGTTCATTAACCGTTTGTGTACAGGGTTGAGTGTTCAAGTAGCAGGATATAGTAACTAGACCATGTTACTTGTTAGCATGTTAATGTCCACACTCATCTTTTCTTTTACAGATCACACCAAGGCAATCTGCAAAAATCAAAGGCATATTGAGCACTCAGAACAGCTGACTAGCTTGATTGCACAGACTTCAGTCAAATCTTGTTCTCAGTGACATTTTGTAGGCACATCGAGGGTCTAAAATAAGTATTCTAACCATGGCACCACGAAAGAACTATGATAGTAATGGAAATGAGGGCCAGGGTGAAGGTCGGAGTCGCTCCAACTCGGGATCCAAACGAGGAGGCGTTCCAAAGCAGAACGAGGACTACCGGAAACGGAGAGAGCGCAACAACATCGCTGTGCGCAAGAGCCGGCAGCTGAGTCGACAAAAGGCCAAGGTCACGCAGGAGAAGGTTTCGCAGCTGCGGCAGGAAAATAAGGAATTGGAACAGAAGGTTCAACTCCTCAGCAAGGAACTGAGCGTGCTCCGTGACCTTTTCATGTCAACAGCAGCAGTGCCCCAGGTTGATAACAAGGTTGTCGGTGTGGATAACCAGGCAGCGGGATCTGGTGAGGAGGGCGAGAGCAAGGCAGCTGTGCAGACGGACCATAAATATTCCATGTAGGATTAGAACCGACTCCACAAGACTTTCAGCTTGCGTCACAGGCTCTTTCAACTTCCCATCCATCAGAACTAACTCATAGTCATATCAGACTGTTCTCCTTCACAGGATGTCGGACAAGGTGTATATTTCTTACATACTGTGTATGTGTTGACCAGGAGTGTGGACTGATCGAAGACAAAGGTGTACTACATTATAGCTGCAGATGTTCTGCCTGTGGTGCTTTATTTTCCTGAAGTTTGCAGTTTGTTGCTGCATTTTTCATCCTCGTTCATCGTGTAAATTTGTGACAAAATACTGCAGTTCTGAGACATTAGATGTTTGATCATAGAAGTGTTCAGGAGTACAAAAAAAAACAGAAGGACAGTTTGAAACTGAATATTGATAAAGTGTGGATAAAATTTACTATAATGTCTACTAGGTTTGCTTTCTTTTGGGTGAATTCTGTGGCTTGTGAACCAGATCTTAGGTTTTGTCACTCACAGTATAGGCTGTAGGAACAAAATGAATTTCGGCCTTCTGCGTATCTCCTGTTTCTTATTTCCTGTGGGTTTTATGACTGGTTAGACCTCAAACACCTCAACACGCTTTCTTCAGTTATTAACATGGTTCAAAATTACATTTTGTGGCTTCAAACTGTTTATGATACAGTAGGTCTATCATAATATTAACCCATAGAGGTAGTCTGGACAGCGTCATTCTCAGCATGAGCAGGGTTAATCAGCTCCTGAGAACAGCTGCTTAGCAGCCTGCTAGTAAACAAAAATAATTATTGCTGCACATGAATTAACCCATGACACACCTTTTTTTTTTATTTCTAACGAAATTCTTAGGATAGTTTGTTTTTAGTGTGAAATGAACATAATTATCTAACAGTAATTTTAACAGTAATTGGTGTTGCCACGGCTGAAGCAAAACAACATGTAGTGCTGTGAATGGCCGCCTCCTAAAAGAGTCTCAGGACTTTCACCATCTTTTGTTGTCTCCCTAGAAAATTTTGTTAATGAGGATTTGCAGCGGCTTCAAAGGAACGGATATGGGTGAGGTTTATACGTGCGATCCCATATATATGGGATCGTGGTGGCGAATGGGTTAAGACAAAAACTGGAACTTGAGCACTTGTCCCTTTCAGCTGAGGTCAAAGTGAGAAGCAAGTGAATTTTGAAGTGCAATTTTACGAACTACAGTACTACGTGAATAGCATACTGAACGATGCAGTAATCCTCTCTATGGCAACCGGCCGTCAGAAACATAGTGACATTAAAAATTACTATTATTTTGATATGCTTAATGCTAATTGGTAGTCAGTTGATGTTGAGTGATGAGTTTTGCTCAAGCAAGTTGTAATGTGCAGCAGGTACATCTGTGTATATAATGACACTGTCTGTTTTGTTCAGGTCCTCAGGCCTGCTTGGAGGGAAAATGAATAAATCAAGTCTTTTATCACATTGGTATGTGTCGTCATTGTATTACATTCTGATGATGTACTTTCCAACATCTCAACAAAATCAAAGTTATTTTGACTGCAGTTTCAAATAATGGTGGTGGTATGGTTTGGTTGCTTTGTTTTTATTTGTGGTCGTGGTACGTTGGTCTCCTGATGGCATTGCGTGATGTGCGTTTGCCACAAAAATATCCGTTGTTGCTGCTGTCGTTTTTTACCAAAGTGATTGTGGAGGTGTGTGGCGTGCAATTACAAGTACACTAGTGAGTAGTCTGAAGAAAAATCTGACAAGTGTTGGAGTTAGGCGTGTGTTTGTGGTAGCTCTCTCTCTCTCTCTCACTCACACACACACCAGGCTAGGCTGGGGAATTGTCAGTCATCTGGCAATTTTCAGCCAAATTTCCTATCCTTTCAGCCAAATTTCCTATCCTTTCAGCCAAATTTCCTATCCTTTCAGCCAAAAAATCTAGGTTTCAGCCAGAGAACAGAAATGTATCATGATACATGTAATGCCATGTGGGACAGTCTAACATTTTTGAAGACTTGCCTGTCAGTACCAAGGCAGTATATTACTTTGGGGTGCCAGGAGAGGCTACTAGATGTCTTTAAATATGCTAAGATTTGTTTTCTGCAGTGGGGCATTGCCCCCGTGGTCCCCCAGCAGTGCAATGCCTCTGCACCTTGGCCTAGGTTTCAGTCTTTTTTTTTTTTCCTCAGCAGTTCCCCAGCCTGACACACACACTCACACACACATGATGTGACATACATACAGCCACAACTGTAACTTGTCCTTCATTGACGCCACACAGTGTTGATACAATCCATATCAAACTGATGTATGCCTTTGTAGACTGAAGCGGCTTTCCCGGCCTAATGGAACAGGCTCTGTTGTCTTGACTGAGCCTTTTACTCTGTAGGTGGACGCAGCCGAGCCGCCGGGACAGGCCGATACGAGCAGGTTGACAATATAGTACTCGGTTCATTGAAAGAACCTTCTGTGACCGAGCTGTTAAGTAGCGTGAAACTAATGCGATCAGGTTTGGGCGTGAACTTAGGAGTTCAATACCGTGGGTTTGGCTCACGGCTTGGAACTCTATGAGATTTTCTGCTTGATATAACTTGTCAGTCTGCCAGCTGAGGCCGGCAGAAAGATCAAGGACGTGGCGAGGTGTCGGTTTTCCGGGGCATTAGTCCGTCCGTTTTGTCACTGCGTCTCTGCGGCTCAGAGTAGCTTCTTCCCTGACTCTGTCTGTCTGTCTGGTGTGGTGGCGTCCCTCGCCGTTAAACACACACACACACACACAAAGAGGAAAGAAGCTGTACGTGTGCGTGTTCATGGGAGTTGCGTGTTTGCCCAACGCCGCGCCAGTCGATCCAAAATATTGACCCAAAAATACGACAGCGGCTGCAAAGGGAGACCCCTTGAAAACGCTAGAAATTGTGACCTGCAAGTAGAGTATGGTCGGATGCACTTTCGTGGTATCTGTCGTGACCTCTAGTCCCCCTTCTCCCCGGTTCGCTCAAGTGGCTGGCTGGCGGCAGAGGCTCGTACTCGAGGGTTGCCCCGTGCCAGAAATAGATCCGTCCGGCCTACAGTTCAGGGGTGACCCCGTGACGTCAATGTGACGTCAATCATCACATGAGACTCAGTCACTTGGCTGCCGGTACTATGAGGCCCTTTCAGGGCAACTGGAGCGTAAATATTTGGCGCCCGAAATAGAAGTCTTAAGCCGCTTCACCGGGCCGAGGGGGTCTCCTTACACTTCTAATACGCACCTTGGCAAGGGAGACACAAAAGACACAAAGGTCCTAGGGCAGAACTAACGACGGTAGGCACCGGCCGATGCCTTTTTTCCCAGGCTGGCCTCAGCTCGGGTCAGGGTCGGCGCCATAGTACGCGCGCACCGTGTCCCGATTTTGTGAATGAGAATGCACTGGCATGCCCTCTGGTTTTGTGGTCTGTCTGTGCCGAGTTGGTCAGCCCGACCGTCTGGTTTATTTAGCTGACCTCACTTTTGTGCACGAGCACTCAGCATCGATGATATGAAGGTAGTATGATTTGTGGAATGACTGATCAGGCCAAGTTAGAATTGTCAGATCACAGAGTTGATTAGGCCTCAGTCAGTGACTCGGGATTTTTGTAACTCAGTAAGCTGATCATAGTGGCGGCCCATCAGTGTTACTGAGAACGCTTAGATCAGAGCCTTTGTCAGTCTAGCGTCAGACTACTTCGGTCTCAGTGATGTTCTAACACTCAGTGATGACGGCGGCCGGCATAGTGACTGATTGTCAGAGGTTGGTGGTGTTCATTGACAATCAGTAGTAAATTTGCATCGGCACCGAAACTGACAGCCAAACACTACCCGCGAAAACTTGAAAATGCACTTCCAACAGCGGGTGACATGCCACCACCACTGACCACAAAAAAACAACAACAAACAAACAAAAACAAAACCCTTTTCAACTGAGTTGAGAATTTTTTTTTTCGGTCGCGGTTGTAGTCAACGTGCTCAGTTGTTGGTTCACGTTCTGCGTTTTTCTGTTGTTGTTGTTGTTGTTCAGTGTTGTTGTTTCTTTCAGGTCACGGTCGCCGGGTCAGTGTTTTCTTCAAGTTAACCCCGGCTGGAGCCAAGTATTTTTACTGACTTTTTTCTCGTTGCCCCGTCTTTGATATCCCGGCATACGTGGTGGAAAAGGACGTTACTTGAACTCCCAAACACCCGGCTACCCGGACCGCCCCCCCCCTCCTCCTCCCACCTCGCCCATTTTGTTTTACGTCTTTTGTCAGTTTTCTTTCCTTTCTTCCTTGACGATCTAGGAAATGACTGTGACCACGTATACTGACGTCTACACACCTTCCTTATCACTGACGTACCTCCAGCGAACGCCGGCAAAGTGGGGTCTCCGCACATAAACTGAAGCACGTGCACACACGCTTCTCCTCCGTCACTCACACGTACAGCTTCAGCGCGTGCGTGCGTGTTCCTTCGTGTGCCGGCTTTCTTGCGCACATGCATCAGTTTATAGCAAGTCAAGGTCATGCTTTGTCAGTCTCGAATTTTTTGTGGATCACGGCAACTGCTTTTTTTTTTTTTTTTAAACAGACCAGAATTGTCGTTATACATATTGATCATACGTAAATATTTATACACATGTATTTATTTATTTAGTTTACTATCATGTTACTGAGTCGGGTGTAGCAGGTCAGTACACAAGAATAATAATAAAATAATAATAGTAATAATAATGATACATTGCTTTTATATAGCGCAGTATCCCAGTAGATGCTGGCTCAGAGCGCTCTACAATTACACACACACAGAGAAGAACACACACACACACACACACACACACACACACACACAAAATACATCCGGCTGGGATCTCGATAAAATGAGCTGGGGGGGAAGGGGGCAGGGGGAGTATTTACAGATGTATAGAGTTGCACAACTGAGCAACAATTAAGACCATTTCGCAGCTAATTAACTAGGAGAGAGACTGTGAGAAGGCTGACTGGAAGAAGATTGGAAGATTAACACTAGTCAGTTTCTGGCCCCTTCAATCGTTCGACTGAACCGACAACTGAAAATCCAAAGCGTTTCAGTTTCCTGTGCCGCTACAGCGTTTTGAATCCGGGAAAAAACGCGGTACTATGTCGTGAGAACCCGCTCAGTGATTGGCAGTGCAATGACTGATTTGGAGCGGCATAGCCACCTGAGTGATGCGGTTTGAGTTTTACGTGCTACGGCTTGTCAGCCCTGAGGACAAGTTTTTCCTGGCGTGTGTCATGGCACAGCACCTGAGAAACGCCTGTCGATTTTCGGTTTCACCCCCGCCGGGGATCATGAATACGATGCAAGCTGGAGGTGTTAATTTTGCACTCAGTCAAGTGCTTTAGCGACGGGCGACAGGGGACAGGCGACAGGGGAAAGGCGTGAGTTGGTTATGGATGTTTTATTCCCCAGTATGTATGGATCGATAGATTCTAATTTACCACCACTATACACAACAACACCGGGCCACAGCTGTGCCGGTGGTTTAGAGACAACCACTCCCACGTCACTCATAGTGCCGACACAGCTGGGGCAGGAACTGAACAGCCCGTAGTAAAGGGATATCGTCACGCCTGCAGATGGACAGAGGCTGGGGAGAGAGAGACTAAGAGATGAAACTTATGTCGGGCTAACAGAAAAATAAACACACAAAAAAATGCATGTACACAGATTCTGACACCCACTGCGCGGTCAAGTCGTGTTTTACGTAACGAACAATAAATACATGAAAATAATACAGAATACTTTATTGATCCCGTAAAAGGGAAATCAAGTTGCCTTTCTGTCCCGCGTAAATAGACATTTTCATAAAAAGACTACACACACACACACACACACACACACACACACACACACACACACACACACACACACAAACAAAATGAGTAAAACAAACAGACTTGACCAATAAAATTACATAAAATCACATACATACAATTTACTATCATATTAGTCAGTTAATATGATATGATAATATAAACAATCAAAAGCCTAGGACTACTACTACTACTACTACTTCTACTACTACTACTTCTACTACTACTACTTCTACTACTACTACTTCTACTACTACTAATAATAATTATAAACAAATAAATAAATAAATAATAAAAACAAGAAAATAAACACAAAATCGCGATTGAAAATTCCCGGCCGTGTGTCGAGCGTCGTGTGCCATTTTTAACCCATTCGTACCTGCGCATAATTACGCGATGAATTTTAAAAAAAAAAAAAAAAAAAGTCCTGGAAAGGGTTTGGGGCTCGGTCAAAAATTGACGGATCTCAACGTAGACCCAAAGGGATCAAGACGCTTTCGACGCAGATTCTCATTATCATTCACCGGCATATTATACATCTCTATACCAACAGGGACGGGGCCGCGACAGCCTGTTGTGTTGTGTGCCGATGCAATAATGAATTAGGTCCGTTTATAAGTCACGCCTCACCGCCGCCGCTCTGCTCCAACAATGAAGACTTATGTTCAACAGAGATACGCTGTTATGGCGTTGTACACTGACGACGGATGTGAACAGCTAATTCACAGTCGCGGGTGGGAGCCGTGGTTAAATGGGGCTATTGCTAGTTAAATAGTAACAAGAAATTACATTTAAACAGAGCAATTTGTGAAAACACATCAATTCAATGTGCATTCTCACATCACTGCTCACATGCACGTAAAACAGCAGGCCGGCACCACGTCTACATGAAGCAGTAGAAGGCAAGTTGAAACATAGGTTTTAAGCTCTGACTTGAAATATGACGGAGTAGGTTTTGCGGACTGTGTTTTGAGGCAGTGTGTGTGTGTGTGTGTGTGTGTGTGTGTGTGTGTGTGTGTGTGTGTGTGTGTGTGTGTGTGTGTGTGTGTGTGTGTGAAAGAGAGAGAGAACGAACGAACGAACGAAACTTTATTTTACAAGGATTAAAAGATTAGGTGCGCAGACCTTTTTTAGATCTTGTCCTTGTTAAACTATAAAAACTAGGAAAACTGCAGCTATTTCTTACAACACACACACACACACACACACACACACACACACACACACACACACACACACACACACACACACACACAATTAGCGTAGATATACATAAACAAGAAAAGCATGACATCAGTGGAGAGAGAGAGCGAGGGGGGGGGGGGTAGGAGACGGTAAACGGGGTAAGAGGCAGAAGTGTGTGTGTGTGTGTGTGTGTGTGTGTGTGTGTGTGTGTGTGTGTGTGTGTGTGTGTGAGAGAGAGAGAGAGAGAGATAGGAGGCGGGAGGAGGGGATAGGAGAAGGAAAACACGGTAAGAGGCAGGAAAAGACGAGTGATTCTTGTTTACCAGAGAAAAGCGGACAGATCGATGAACTACCGGCCGGAACAGGCTGCCAGATGAGATTTGTACCGCTGCGCTACGTCAGTGCTGACCTTGTAGACAGCTATTGATACACTCTCCTTCTTGAGTCGCTCACCGCCCCCACTACATGCACACCTGAACAATGACGAGGGAGTGTTATAGACTTGCTGTGTTTTTATCTTCAACAGAGCGGCGGGCTCACTCCCCGGCCTGCAGAGGTTGTCACAATCTGGGCCCGCTTGTAAAAGTCGGGGTTAGGGAGGGGGGGGGGTGTTTGGGAGTTTAACGTCCTATTCCACCACATACGGGTGATATCAAAGACGGGGCAACGATGAAAAAGCCAGCACAAATATTTGGCCCCAGCCGGGTCGGGGTTAGGGAGTTTAGCTCAGGGTTAGAGTCTAACCTCGAACTAAACTAGATCTAGGGTTAAATTTTCTGTTGGTTTTTGTTTTAAATCAGGAAAGCGGGTCCATTCCAGCAAGGTGTCTATGCCGTTATAGAACGATTTTTGTCTTTCTTTCTTTCTTCGCTTCCTTTTTTATTTAATTTTGTTTTGGGGTTTCTTTTGTCCTAGTCTGGGTTAGGCCCGTAGACGTGGGTTAAATTAACCTCGAGTTTTACATACGGGCCCAGTTTTCAACCCTCCCGCAGTCCAGCCACACTGAGCTAGGTTGTGTACTCGAGAGGGAGTGGGAGTTGACGGCATAACCGGAGAATGCTTGTCGGAGCGGCTCAGTTGCGACTGTGAGAACTCTTTCCGAGAAATCGATCCCTGGGTACTTAAGGAGCAGGACGGATGTCAGTAGACACACATGTAGTAGTCAATCTCCGTCACAACAGCATTCTTGTATTCACAGTATCAGCAGCTGGATTCCGTGTCAGCCTGTGACGGACGGAGTTACCGGGACTGACCCTTCCCTGCTGCACTTGTGTCTCTCGGCTAAATACTAGTGATTGTATCATCCAGAAGCCTTGGATCTCTTATAGCTGTTGTTTACGAAACTGACCGTTTCAGTCCCGAGAGAAACACACACACACACAAGTGCACACACACACACACACACACACACACACACACACACACACACACACACACACACACACATCATACGCACTATCTACTTGTAGGTACCAAAAAAAAACAAAAAAACATGACAATGCAGGTGAAACAAAATAACAGCGACTTACCAACAGTAGCAGACTTAACTTTTGTGCATTCTTTATTCAAGGTAGTTCACAATACTGAGGAATCAATTGTTCATAATTATGGAATCCTTTATAGGACACTTAAGTGAAGCTAGGTGTGGGGGCGGGAGATGTCTGTTTGGAACCACGTTAGCGGAATAAACTTGATTGAAAAGTCTTTTCTACAGAACTAAATTATGCACGTGAAACTGTTACAGCCTGTCCACATTTAGAACCAAACTCTATTCCACGCCGATCATTTTCTAAATTTTGTCCTGCTACTGTCAGTCCTAAGGTACAATCACTTTTGAAGCAGATAAAATTATGCAGGTGAAACAAGCATCATCCACATTTAGAACCAAGCTGTATTTGCGGGAAGTCATTTTCTTAATTCTCTCCTACAGTGCTGTGTCGGACTAGTCCCGATATGATCACTTTCGAAGCAGATACAGATCTTCAAATAAAAGCCTTAACCTATTGTCGTTAATTCCGTCCGGTCTGAAACGAACATTACAAACACTGACGGAGACCCAAAATCGTCCACGACTGACCCGATCACGCGCATGAAGCCAGTTCACGGCACAACACGGATTCCCGCCGCGACCAAAACAACGTAAATATAGATGCAACTCGACACAGGGAACTCTGGAAGATCAAAACAAACCCGATTTAGCAGGCGACGCTTCATTCGAACTCCCTAATGCCAGCTTCTATAGATAGTATTTCTTGCTCTCTGCGCGCTAATCTCGTCTCCATTTTGCTGGTATTTCTGGCTGTTTTACACACGCGAGCCATTGTACACCGGCTGCCGAGTGCTTCGCTTATAGCTCACAGCGCCTGTTTCGATCGAACGCCACAGAAATAGCAACTCTTCGGGTTAAAAATAGCCCTCTCACGCTCTTGAAAGGAATACCATTATCTCTATTATGCTGTCTTCGATGAAGGTTGCCACTGGCAACCAGCGCGGGCGATTCCCAATATCGATCATCGCTGCCTGGTCCAAAATTAGCGAGCGCGTGACGTCTGAAGGGAATTCCTTATTTCGAGCGAATCGTGTGCACGGCTGTTTAAAATAGCGCAAAACTCGAAAAACACCCCCCTGAAAAATTTAGGTCAGCGTGCGCGTCCTTTTGTGACGTAGCGAAAACGATTGTTTGTCGAGGATCCCCCGCTCACGACTTGTGTAAAAATAACTCGGGGCCGTTCAATAGCTGTTGTGACAAGAGGATGCTGGCTGCTGATGGTGGCCGGTGCCCTGCTGATGTAACGTAGGCCACGTTTTTCTGTCTGCTGTATGAATGAGCGATCGATCTCCGCGCCGGCCGCGAAAAGTGGATCGTAGCAGAGCAAAGCGGACGCATGAATGAATGGCGTTGAGTGACGCACACAGGGTGACTGACTGAATGCAGGACTTGGGATTTGGAGCGAATGACTGAACGGGTGACTAGACTGTGCAGATGAACGAAATAATGATGAGTTAGATGTGAGTGAAACGGACCATTGAGTGTAACCGGCAGATGAGTGAAAGACCAATGAGTGAAACATCAATGAGTGAAACATCAATGAGTGAAACATCAATGAGTGAAAGACCAATGAGTGAAACAGATGGATGAACTGTTGGAAAAGAAAAAGGCACAAAACCACGATGACAACACACATAGTCTAATAGATTAGTTGTCCTGTAAGCATATTTTGATCGTTCAGGGAGAATGACTGAATGGACGGATGACTGATACGCTAACAGATGAAGGAAAGATCAGATGACCAGCACGTACGGCACAAAACACGCTTTAAGGATCGACAACACTGAGACACAGGGGCTCGAGGAGGTGGACGGGGGGGGGGGGGGGGGACAGTCGAGCGGCCCGCTCACTGTAAACTGAGCACTGAACTGTCAATGCTGGGGTCGTGAGTTCGAATCCTGGGTGGGAGCCAAGTATTTCAGCATGCTGACTTTTCTCTCGTTGCCCCGTCTTTGATATCACCCGTGTGTGGTGGAAAAGGACGTTACAGCCTTAAACACCAACCCGCCGCACTAACACACGGTGGCGGACTTTATCGTTCAGATGAATGAAAGACGGACGATTGCGCAGCAGAGAGCAAAGTTTGGTCATTAAATGATTTCCCGTTCAAACCGCCGGAACACGCACGCACACACACACACACACACACACACACACACACACACACACACACACACACACACACACACACACACACACACACACACACAAGGCATTACAACATCGACAATAGTAACAGCTGATACACGTTTTGCTGTGCGAAAGGGACTCATTGTAGAGCAAACAGACAGTTTATCCCAATAAAGTAACAAAACCTGATTTGAAAATACGTTTCGACTGATAGTTACATAACGAACGTCTAGAAACATGTACAGAAACGCTTAAACGGGTAAGTTCCATCTTTGCTAAGCCGACGTATGTTTTGGAACAATTTCGATCGTGAGCGCGCCTCTGCGCTGAAAATACTCTATCCTGATGATTAGTACAGCTCTTAATGCGATACAATGCTGTTTACACTTTGCGCGAGCGGTCGAACATTCAAATTCTGCGACTGTTGTTACACTACTGGGTGGGTGGGTGTTTGGGGGGTTTAACGTCCTTTTTCCACCACATACGGGTGATATAAAAGACGGGGCAACGACGAAGAAGCCAGCACAAATATTTGGCCCCAGCCGGGATACGAACTCACGACCCGAGCATTGGAAGTCCAACGCTCTACCATTCGGCCACCCCGGCTCCCCGTTAGGGCCGTTACACTACTGGAGCCGGCGTTCGGTGTGGGTGCCGCATCATTGAGTACGTTCCTTTTGCCTCAGTGCCAGCATTACAGACGCTGCCACTGTCCAGGTGTCTAAGTGGAGTGACGATAGATATCTAGAAAACACCTCAGAACGATCTGTAAGCACCAACCCTTTCAAAAACTTAACTTTCTATGTTGTGACGTTTTTGTGTAGTAAAAATTTGAACCGTGCAAAGCACAGCTAGTTGCTTATGACGCGTGGTACAAACTTTGTATTCTTTGTGATCGGTAGCCGAAACTGTCATTCGGCATTAGGGTGGGCGGGGGTGGGTGTTTGGGAGTTTAACGTTCTTTTCCAGCACGTAAGGGTGATACCAAAAAGGCCAGCACAAATGTTTGGTCCCAGCTGGGATGCAAACTCACGACCCGAGCATTGAGAGTCCAACGCCGCTCTACCATTCGGCTAGCCCGTCTTCCCCATTCGGCTTTAGAAGGGCATTGTCTGAGTAATCATAAATAAAATGAGTCCCGTCATCCCTAAATGATAATGGTACACTGATTTAACGTCACAGCTGTCCCAGAATAACTAAACCTATAGGTGCATTACCACTACTGGCATGTACTTGTAACTGAATGGTGATTCAATGTCCGGTGTACCCCGCCCCTTATCCCGCACTTCCCCAATCTTTGGTAGCTGTGAAACACCAGCGTTGCGGCACGCGTGTCTAGGCAAACAGAACGTGTCACGGTCACAACTAAATACAGACTGATAACCGAGTACTTGCACCAGACATGCAGTATCTACTCGGTCGGACCTCTTGCCTACGTCACTTGTGTATCAAAGATATTCATCTGCCGGATAGATTACGGTTCTATTTTGGTGGTGGCCCCGTTGTAACAGTTTCTTTCGGTGGCTATAATGGGTTGTGTGTATCAGTGACGTACGTAGTGTTTGAGTGGTACTTGACAGTCATTGGTACATAGTGACATCTCATTATCAGTACCATTGAGTCAGGGTCATGTGTGTGTGTGTGTGTGTGTGTGTGTGTGTGTGTGTGTGTGTGTGTGTGTGTGTGTGGTCTGTCTGTCTGTCTGTCTGTATGTCTCAGTTTGTGATGGTGTGCGTGTGATTAAGGTGTGTGTTTGTGACTCTGTGTCAGTCTGCGCACCAGTATATGTGACGGTGTGTGTTTGTGACTGTGTGACCGTGGTGGTGTGCATTTACCGTATGTGTGTGTGTGTGTGTGTGTGTGTGTGTGTGTGTGTGTGTGTGTGTGTGTGTGTGTGCGGGTTGTCCGCAGTGTGTGTGTGTGTGTGTGGGGGGGGGGGGGGGGGGGGGTCCGCAGTGTGTGTGTGTGTGTGTGTGTGTGTGTGTGTGTGTGTGCAGGCTATCTGTCTGTGTGTGTCCCTACAGATAGAAAGAAGAAAGTTAGTTCTGGCAGCATGGTTCCCTCGACGTGAAATGTACTTATGAATGAGCGACTAAGGCGCTAGTGTCACGGGAATGTACCCCATGCATGAAATCCCCAACCGCGAAAATTAATCCAATTTTGTGAATGACAGGTACTGTGTGAAGCGTAACAAACGAATGCTTAATCAGTCACCCGTGACAGACCTTACACTCGCCGGACAGTCCGGTATGTTCAGCCATCCGTGACAACGGTGGACAGACTGACAGGGCGCGGTCGGCTAAAGGTACACAAGTACCTGACGGAGCCCCGACCTCCCGTGGAGTGACGTGCAACTTATCATCGCGTTGGTCCAGTCAAAGGGGCCAGAATAAAGGATCGCCCGACTAATCTGAGCCCCTAGTGACGTCAATCGAGGTTATTTTGGGGCCCGCTAGGGGTTCACCTTTCATCAGTGACAGCCACGTGAGTGTGACTGTGAGGTTGGAAGTCGGTGGGGCCGGGGTCACCTCGTGAACGCAGGCCGGCGTCACACGCGGCAGTGCCAGTTTCTTCGGGGCACTTGCAGCTTACTGGAGTCAAAGCACGCTGCATTGGCCCGGGATGCTTTAAGCGTACGCGTACAGTGCCGGCCCCAGTACAACTAAACACGTGATTTTAAGAGATCCCGAGTTCTCCTGTTGTTGTTTTTGTTGTTGTTGTTGTTGGGTTTTTTTGTTTGTTTGGTTGGTTGGTTGTAGTTTTTTTTGTTTTGTTTTGTTTTTTGTTTTTTTTGGGGGGGAGGGGAGGGCGGGGGAGTTGCTTTGTTGTCGTTGGGTTTTTTTGTTTGTTTGTTTGTTGTCGCGTGTTTTGTTTAGTCACAGTTTGTTTTTCGTTTGTTTTGGGGTTTGTTTGTTTGTTTTTTGTTTTGTTTTTGTTTTGTTTTTGGTTGTGTGTTTGTTGTTGTTTTGTTGTTGTTGGGTTTTGTTTTGGGGTTTTTTTGTTGTTGTTAGGTTGTTTGTTTGTTTGTTTTGGGGGGAGTGTTTCGTTTTGTTGTGCGTGTTTGTTGTTGTTTGTTTGTGTGTTTGTTTTGGGGGGCGGGGGTGTTGTTTTGTTTATGGTCAGTACTCAGTGACTGAGCCAGTGTGAAATGACAAGGTTTTAAATAAAGCTTATATGCCAGTAGACGATGTGTTCATGAAGCGTCCAGTAAAATACATTCGTTACTTGGGAAGAAAACTGAAAAGGTTCCCGCATAGGTGTTAGGAGAAGGGTTAGACGAAAACTGGAATTGCCGCCGTGTCGTTTGTGTCGGGGGAACTAATCTGGCGTATTACACCGGGGTCACTGGTGAATGAAATCGCGGCGTAGTGAGTCAGTTTGTGGCCCGGTTTGTGACGCGTTATCAGAAATGAGTGATTGCGCGTGTGCGTGCTGTCGGCGTCTTTTTACAAACACGCTGACACGCCATAACGGACACTTGAACCGTAGGTCAGTGTTGCTCAATCAGCCAGGCTACGACACAAGGTGACTGGAGTAGAGGTAGGGCCGCCGAAGTGGGGGAGGGGGGGGGGTGGATTGGGGGCTTTGGTTGCGAAATTGTTTTTCATTTTGAGGACTGGAAAACTACTCTACGCGGGTCGGTTTGTAAGGCATTTTTTGAGCAGGTGTTTTGGCAACACAAGGAACATGTCCAGGTGAAGTGAAGTGCGACAACAACAAATGGACCATCCCTTAAACCCCGTGCTAGCTGCACTGAGACTGTCTTCACCCGGGGAAAACATGAGAGAGAAAAAATCCGTCTGGTGTAGTGATGATTGTAAAGTCGTTTAAAGTTCTGCCGTTGCCAAGATGAGCCGGGCTGGGAAGGAGGGAGTGGTGGGGGCACGTGGAGTGGTTTTATTGTCCATGCCACAAGAATGCATTATGCAAGGTACACGTACACACGCGCGCGCGCACTCACGCACGCACGCACGCACACACACACACACACACACACACACACACACACACACACACACACACACACACACACACACACACACACACGGAGTTTGGATTTAGGTTCACTCCCCCACACACACACACACACCGTGGGGGGGGGGGAGTGAACCCACACTCCCCCCCCCCTCCACCCTAACGCATTTTTTCATCACCTATACTATCCCACCATACCCCTCCCCCACCAGGCTCCCCCCCCGACACCCCCCCCCCCCCCACACACACACACACACCCTCTCTCTCTCTCTCTCTCTCTCACACACACACACACACACACACACACACACACACACACTTCACCACCACTGAAAATAAATAACTTGAAGATCCCCTCCTACCCCCCCCCCCCCCCCCGAAAAAAAACCAACAATAAAAAAAAAAAAACAGCAACACCACCACCAGCACATTCAACAACAACAACGTTAAAGGCAACGGAAAGTTACCAGCTAGTCCTTATCAAAGATTTCCAGTGCATCTTAGTCATTCAAGGAACCCACTCAAACCGCCCTCAAACTTGCCGCAGGGGCTTCATCAGTTGGGCTAATTTCATCCAGCGCTGTCACTCTGAGGACACGCGCATCAGCAGGCGTTTTTCCGTTTCTCGCATGGGAATAGACATGCATCGAGTGACTGTCAGATGAAACTGACTCACAGCGATCGGAAACTGACACGCATCTGCAATTATTCAGCGCAGCATCGCTCGAATTAAACGAACTGTTGCTTTCTCGGTGCGACCCATGCTGAGATAAGGTCAGACAACACGATGTACATGGCAAGCTCTTATGCAACACGTTCTGGTTTAAAACTGGCGTGTTATCACACTTGTGGTACAAAAAGATACGTGCAAAAACACATACCAGCAACTCGGATTAAATGAAACGTGAAGTTTATTCTCTGAGACTTTAACTCTCTCTATGCCACGGTCGCCATCTGGGGCCCTCGGCCTCACGTTCGCAATATTTGGCTGCAGAGGTCCGATTATGGGATCGCCAACTTTCTATTTTTATTCCCATGTCGTGACACCGTAAAATGCGACACTAAATACAGCGCTGGCAAAAGGGGTTTCAACCAGTCAACGAGAAGTAACCATCTGTTAGTACGCTACTGGGGAAAACTCAGCACAGAAAGAGTTAACTTCCAACTTATCAAGGCCAGTTAAAGCTTCACACAGGCTGGCACTGGGCCCACAGAAGCCGAAGAGCACAGCGGCTGCAACAGCCGTGCGGGCTAGTACAGCAATGGGACGTTTAAGTTCTCGTTCGCACAGCCAGCAGCCAGTCACTGTTGTGCATTCACCTCACTCCCAGTGGAAAAAAAAAACTGAATAAAATAAAATAAAGTCGAGAAAGATTTAGAATCAGGCGACACCTAAACTGACATTTTCTCCACGGAAAATCGAACTTGGAGATCTAGTTTCTAGGCCATTTTCGCTTTCCGCTCGTGAGTGGGATACTTGCGCTGTCATTGACTTGAAATAACTGAAATCTGCACTCAGCACATGGGCGTACCGTGTCGTGATTCTGACGAATCAATAAAGGGGAAGTAATGTCTGCTGACTGCGGCACTAGGTCTCTGGAGCTGTGTGGGGGCGGGTAGCCGCTTGCTGACTCAGAGAAATGAAGCCACGAAATAGTGAACTGTCCCTTATTTTTTTCTTTTTCTTTTCTTTTCTTTTTGTTGCTGGTGTCTCGTGTTACGGGTATTACTGCAATAACTTGACGGAATTATCTCTGTATATAGCTGGATTTACCTTAAAGCCACGAAATCATGATCCAGCTTTTTTTTCTGCCTATTTCTTTTCTTTAAGATCGTACACGTATCTCATTTGACATGTATTACTGCAACAACTTGACGGGAATTATCTCTGTATATAGATGGGTCTTGTTTTAAAGCCACGAACTACTCATTTAACTTTTTTTTTCTGCCTATTTCTTTTCTGAAAGATTGTTCACGTATCTCATTTGACATGCAACAACTTGGCGGATTATGAAGCCACGAATAGTCTTACATGTATAACTTTTTTCGTTTAGTATCTCTTATTACATGTGTTTACTGCAATAACTTGGTGGCATTCTCTCTGTACACGTGGCTCGTGTTCTGAAGCCACGAAATAGCGATCAAAGTATTCTTTTAAAAGCTGGTAGCTCTTCTTATGGGTAAGTGCATTTCTGCAATAACTTGACAGAATTATGTCTGAACAACTGGATCGTGTTTTGAAGCCAGGAAATAGTGAAAGTAGTTTTGTTTTGAAGTTGAACTCCTCTCTCTCTCTCTCTCTCTCTCCCCCCCCCCCCCCCCCTGAAATAAACGTTTCAGTCAGTCAGTCAGTCTCTCTCTCACACACACACACACACACACACACACACACACGAGGTGAGAGAAATGGGCTCTGCACTGTTCAGACCAAAGCGAAGCCAATATGTCCATAGTGACAGTTGTCAAAACACACATCTGAATGGCGAAAGGCTGACCGTTCGATAGTAGCCACAGGCACATCACAATGACAAGGGTCCTCCATAGACAGAATCACACTGATGAGTCCTCTTGTACTGCCCATACGAAGCAACGTAACTTGATCTCCAGTGCAGTGTCGATAGGGTGAAATTGATCACACTCTGTTGCCCGGCTATTAGCATATTATAGCCTCTACAACAAAACGTTGCTAAGCACTGGTCCCTGTTTCGCCTATCAGTAATAATCGACTTTCATGTCCGTCAACAGAACTTGACAATTCTGGATTGCGAAAATGGGATGCCCTGTTTGGATTTCACAAATCGCTCCCAGTGCACTTTGTTGCTGTTGCTGCTGTTGCTGCGGCGTTTGTTGTTTTCTGTTCAGGTGGGGGGAGCCGGGGTGGTCGAATGGTAGAGCGTTGGACTTCTAATGCTCGGGCAGTGAGTTCGATCCCGGCTGGGGCCAAATATGTGTGCTGGCTTTTTCATCGTTGCCCCGTCTTTGATATCACCCTATGTGGTGGAAAAGGACGTTAAACCCCCAAACACCCACCCACCCACCCACCCTGTTCAGGTGGTGGTGATTGATGCAATGCTCTGGGGCACGCACGCACGCACACACACACACACACACACACACACACACACACATCCGTGTGTTTTATTTGCGTTTCCAGCGGCAACACGTGGCGAGTAAATCCTCCATCACTCAATAAACCTGTCGGTTCAAATGTAAATATTTTGCACCAGTTATACCGATTAGCGTATTGTGATTATTACGAAACTGAATGGAGACGATATCGACTGGTCTCCTTCAAGCATTTCGTCACTCCGTGTCTCCCACCTCTTATCTCCGTATCCTATCCAGGTGTGTAATTTTAACAGGGGCATTCCCCAGGCTATTTTTACCGTGACCTTGACCCACACCTGTCTGCCCCGGCCCTATCCGAACACGAGACACCAGTGACGCAAGTGAGGTAACTAAAGTATCTGACAGGGCCAGTGTACTGTAGCAGAAGTAGACCAAAATTTCGACACAGTCCTCCTCATTTTTTTCCCGCCGTCTAAACAACGTTTTTGTTATGCACAAAGGCATAGCAAGAGTGGTGCAGAAAAAAAGGGGTGACCTGCTTGCCACAAGATTGTGTAAGACACTTTCAGGGGCAGAATAAAGCTGTATTTGAATTTGGCACGTGAGAAAATTGTTAAAAAGCTACTCGTGGAATTGTTGAAGGAGGGGGGGGGGGTAAGGGGGAGGGAGGGGAAGGGAGGGGGAGAGGGGTGGAGCACTGCACTGGAAGAACGTTTCAGTACAATGAACCCAGTTGCAGCCAACTGCCGGGTGCAAGCCAATAAATAAATATAGTGTTTCGAAATATAACTCGCGATGTCCGGCTTATCACAGGCAGTAACCGTCGCGGAAAATACTGATGCATCACATTGTGTAGCAGCCAGTCGCTACGGGAACCAGACAAAACGTGTCGCGACAGCGGTTGTTGTTAGTGTTGGTGGTGATAGTGTTCCAGTTGGTATTGCTCACCTGTTAATAATGTTACGGGGAGCCAGGGTGGCCGAATGGTAGAGCGCTGGACTCTCAATGCTCGGGTCGTGAGTTCGTATCCCGGCTGGGGCCAAATAATTATTTGTGCTGGCTTTTTCATCGTTGCCCCGTCTTTCATATCACCCGTATGTGGTGGAAAAGGACGTTAAACCCCCAAACACCCACCCACCCACCCTGTTGATAATGTTACTGTCTGAAATATTGCTGCTTGCAATAGAACGAGCCACTGAACACCAACAGGAGCCACTTCAAGCCACTATTACACAAGGCGTGGACCTTCCCCGCTAGGCACAAGACCGCTGTAGATTGCATAATAGTGGCTTGAAATGGCTCCTGGTGACGTGCAACCGGATTTCCAGTAAAATTGCGATTTTTCTATGGGTTTTTAGGAGTTATACCACTGTCTTAATATTGCTTTTTACACGTGGCGGCTGGTAATTGCTGGTCTTGTTTGTTTGTCTGGTTGGTTGGTTGGTTCGTTCGTTCGTTCGGTCGGTCGGTTCGGTCGTTCGTTTTTGTGATGCACATGTCCTTTCAATATTCGTTCCCATCTTGGGAGATTAAAAACACATGGCGTACTACGAAACTCAGCCCTGACATGTCTGTTATGCTTAAAACACACACACACACACACACACACACACACACACACACACACACACACACACACACACACACACACACACACACACACACACACACACACACACACACACACGTTGTAGGTTTGGTTTTTCAATTTATGTATCTATCTGTTTATTTTGAGAGTTTAACGGAACTGAAACTGCTTTTTCGGTGTCAGTGTTTTTGTCTTCATTGTTTTGGGGGCTTTGGCCCTGTTTTAGCCTACGTGTTACAAATTTCTGTTACAGAGAGAACGACTAAGAGCGGGGAGCATCATTAGAACCACCGAGGTAGCCGGCACTGAACGAAGAGTAACATGGCCCCCGTAGTGTAGTGGTTAGCACTTCGGATCATGGACCGGGAGACCCGGGTTCGAGTCCCAGCCGAGGCAAGCGGGATTTTTCCTACCTAGGTCGGGTGTGCTATGGGCCCGATGGGAAGGCTGTTGCCACACAGCCGAGTTTCACCCACTTCACGGGTGCGACTTTGGGGGTGCTTCCCTCAGTATGACACGTCTTATGATGTGGATGATTACACGGCCGGCACCGCAGGTGCCGTAGTTCTCGGGCCTGGTTAATGCCGGGATATTTATGACAGGAAGCGTGGAATGCGGCCCTGTCCCGCAGTCCCAAACCACATGGACCTCCATAGCATCATCTTACTATCATCCTCATCTTCATCATCATGCATAATAAAAAAATTTGTCCCAGCTTCCAAGTCCTCCGTGGGTTCCACCCATGACCTGAGAGGAACACCACAGGAGCTGGCAAAGAGTTGGGGCAGCAAAAAAAAAAAAAAAAAATGGCCGTCAGTTCAGTTGTAGTTTCTTGCTGGCTGAGTCAAAGAATACAAACGAACAAGGCCTCAAAATGCCTATAATTATATTCCCTATTAGCCTCAGGCATCATAGTCACCCCTAAAAATGCTTCAGTCAAGAAACAAAAAGTATGTTTCAGCGTTGGGATATTTTTGTGAACACACACACACGGTTGCAGCGTCACGCCGATAGGACCTTATAGATGTCGCACCTTTGATTCCGGCAACACAAGCTGCCACCCAACCGACACACAGTCAAAATCCCCGCCGCACCTGTCCCGCAGTCCCAAACCACATCTTACCATCATCCTCATCTCCATCATGCATAACAAAAAATGCCCCAGCTTCCGAGCCTTCCGTGGATTCCACCCATTACCTGGGAGAAGCACCACTGGAACCGGCAAAAAGAGCTGGGGCAGCCAAAAAAACCAAACAAACAAACGACACACACACACACACACACACACACACACACACACACACACACACACACACACACACACACACACACACACACACACACACACAGCCGACTATAAAAACTAAAATAATTGCCCACAATAATTCTCAGTGTTACGCCGTTACAAGTAAGCGGGGGTGGGTGGGTGTTTGAGGGTTGATCGTCCTTTTCCACCACGTGGGTGATATCATAGACGGGGCGACGAGAAAAAGCCTGGCACAAATATTTGACCCCAGCCGGGATTCGAACTCACGACCCGAGCATGCCAGTTACACTAGCGAGCGGCAAAAATGAAGGACAATCTGGTTTGCGGCGAAAAAAAAAGAAAAAAAAAGTACACAACATAGAGGACGAGGAGTGTTTACTGCTGTCAGCTCCTGATCTCTATTAGCGAACCACAAAGGGGAAAAAGAAGGACGCCGTTGTAACTAAATTTCTTCCTGGTACCGATGAGCCATCGGGAGCCCTATGCCCGTTAGGGTGTTTTCCAGCACGTTTTGTCTATAAATAGATCTTAGCGAGGGAACCTCCAGCACACGTCTTGTCTACGTCATGCATTTCTGTATTGATCGGCATGTAAACAACGGAACGGCTTTCGTCATAGTCGCCATGGAAACTGTTGGAAAACCCCCCGACCTGACCATATGAAGTCTCGAGATTCTGAGCCCGATGCTAAATTGGGAACGTCAACATCTGATGCGGGGGGTGAGGCTCTGCGAGGGTTGCTGTTGTGCGGTGTACATTTCATAGGGCAAAGTCCTAAAATACATCCGGTGAAATAAAATTCTGGTGTTTTCCTGTCAACCCTACTGAGGTATCGATAAGCAATAACAATTGCTTACGATGCAGCAAGCCAGCCCTAACTCCCACGACAACTGACGGTTTTAAAAATAAATTTTATAGAACATAGCAGATGACTGAGACAGGTGATTTTATTTCAACCTAGTTAAAACAAGGTGGATGTTTTTTCGAGGCCACTGTAGCGGACTATGGTGTGTGTGTGTGTGTGTGTGTGTGTGTGTGTGTGTGTGTGTGTGTGTGTGTGTGTGTGTGTGTGTGTGTGTGTTCAATTTGTGTATGTCAGTGTGTGTTCAATTAATTTGTGTGTGTGTGTGTGTGTGTGTGTGTGTGTGTGTGTGTGTGTGTGTGTGTGTGTGTGTGTGTGTGTGTGTGTGTGTGTGAATCGCCTCCAATTTACCAGTCACAATTACCACAATTGTGTCAGTGTATGTCAGTGTGTGTTGAAATGTGTGTGTGTGTGTGTGTGTGTGTGTGTGTGTGTGTGTGTGTGTGTGTGTGTGTGTGTGTGTGTGTGTGTGTGTGTGAGTGTGTGAGTGTGTGTGTGTGTGTGTGTGTGTGTGTGTGTGTGTGTGTGTGTGTGTGTGTGTGTGTGTGTGAATCGCCTCCAACTTACCAGTCACAATTACCACAATTCTGTCAGTGTATGTCAGTGTGTGTTGAATTGTGTGTGTGTGTGTGTGTGTGTGTGTGTGTGTGTGTGTGTGTGTGTGTGTGTGTGTGTGTGTGTGTGTGTGTGTGTGTGTGTGTGTGTGTGTGTGTGTGTGTGTGTGTGTGTGTAAGTTTTTAGTTTTGTTTGTTCGTTTGTGTTTTTTTAACACTGACCTGCAGACGATTTTTTTTTCAACTCCTGGTCCTGAATGGGCATTAGAGGAGAAAGCATCCCAAAATGTACAACCGGCAATGCAGTGACTTTGGCCACTGTCCGGATGCTGACTTCTGTCGTTAACTCTTTCTTCACGGTTCCTTGAACTGGGCGTATTCGTTTCCGTGAACAACACGTTCAACACAGACGAGGAAAAGTCAAATGTGGCCGACCTCCAAGTGCAGTCTGTCTACATCGAATAGTGTTTGGCTGGACTGTTCAGTTGGGGTAGCTGTCGCTCTACCCCGATCCCCCTTTTCCTTTTCCTCCACACGTGATCAGTAGAGACGTTAAAAAAAAAAACTTTAAAAAAAAACAATGATTAACACACCTAACCACTCCCTGGCTCGTTGTGCTTGGGAAGTCCGCTTGTTTCTTGAAATGGGGGTGCGGGGAGGGGGGGGGGGGGTGGGAGGAGGGGGGAGTCAGTTTCTTACACCGATACGTGCACACATGCCCTGCTGAATGATTGAATGACTGTATGCTCAGTCCGATAACAATAGGAACGACTGAATAGTTATATCGTAACCACTCCTACACACGTGTTTGTGTTAGTTGTATGGCCGGTATACTGACGCCCTCACACATCACTGACCACAGGTAGTTATGTCATTTCCACAGCATACTGGTGGAGTTTTTTTATGCGCTCTGCTGGCAGACCCTGTGTCACTGACTTAGACTGAACCGGCTGGCATAAAGTTATAAAGCACTGAAATCATTGTTGTGCTTACAGAATGACTATATTGCATTGATTATGCTGCATTTTATTGGTATGTGTGCCGTAAACCAACTCTGATGATTGATTATATATTATACATCGCCTGCTGCTGAATACTGACGTGACTGACAAATGACTGAAGAAAAAAAAAAATGCCCCGGCACTCTCCCTAGTGTTCTTCAACAACATTTCTTCTGATCGGATTCATAAAAGTAAATAAATGATTGAAAACCTATAGAAAAATGTGTCCACTGAGGGCAAAACTATGACAGCCACGGTATAAGGAGACTGAAATTGACTCAAAAGGCCGGTGTGTGTGTGTGTGTGTGTGTGTGTGTGTGTGTGTGTGTGTGTGTGTGTGTGTGTGTGTGTGTGTGTGTAGGGGAGGGGGAACCCAAACATTTTTGTCAACGTCTTTGGTGCTACATGTACTGGTCACTTCCGTGCTAAAACCTTCCCACGTCTGAACACTGGTCTGCCCGATGGTGATAGCAGACTTTGATCAAAGGGGCGTAATGCATGTATTCAACGTAACGACAATCCCGCAGGAGTTGTCCTTGGTATTTAGCGAGACGTGCTGGTTGCTGTATGGTACGATGCAGTGCGCTTCCTGATTCTCTCTCTCTCTCTCTCTCTCTCTCTCTCTCTCTCTCTCTCTCACACACACACACACACACACACACACACACACACACACACACACACACACACACGCGGCCAGTGATTTATTTCATGCACGGTTCGGCCCCTGCCACGGTCACACTGAAACGACATGGCTGACTGATCAGTCAGACCTATGGCGTACCTGAAAACAGATGTACATCTCTGCTCGGTAGCTGTTAGTCATATTGCAGAATGGATCATGTTGCTCCGGCTCCAACCCCACCCCCCTTCCTCCCCCCCCCCCCCACTCCACCCCACCACCGGGCCCCTTCGGCATACACCACCCCTCCCTCCATACACCTTTGATCCCAACCACCTGTGTCTGTAACCACGGACAAGACAATACAGATGGAGTCGGGTTGGAAAGAAAAAAACAACCACAGCAGAGGTTACAACAGATTACAACAGACACTAAAGAAAGATGATAAAAAAAAGAAACAAACAAACACAAAAAGACTACAAGACAAAAAAAAAAATCAGGAAAAGAGGTGCCCAAAGATGACTGCCGCATGAAACCCTGGGAACACTACAGACAAGAACTAAAGAACTGCTCATGAGCCGATCAACACGTGAGGAGCGGGCTGAAGAACTGCAGCAAGAGCTGCTACTTGTGACAAGTGTGAATGTCACACAAAAAGCTCACTTCAAGACCAGTCCGCTAACAAAGTGTAGCCAAACTACAGCGAACTACCGACAGTGACAAACTGAAAGACAACTCAGTGAACTACAGTACCTGAAGACGGAATGGAGGGTTAGACAGACAGACAAAAAGACAGACAGAGAGGCAGAGCGAGAGATAACAGGAAAACAAAAGAAAAACGAAAGACTGACACTCAGTGGCATGCACTTGTGAACAAATGTCAAGGACAACTCAAAGATAGATTGCAACACAGGTCAAGCACAACCCAGTGATAGACCGTAACAGCTCGAAGACAACCCAATGTTAGATTGTGGCACAGGTCAAGCACAACCCAATGATAGACCGTACTACAGGTCAAGCACGGCCCAATAATAGACCGTCACAGCTCGAGGACAACCCAATGATAGATTGTAACAGCTCGAGGACAACCCAATGATAGCTTGTAACACAGGTCAAGGACAACCCAATGTTAGACCGCAACACAGGTCAAGGCCAACTTAGTGACAGGACGTAACACAGGTAACAAAGGTCAAGGACAACCAAATGACAGTAATACCGTGACAGGTCAAGGACAACCCAATGACAGTAAGCCAGGTCAAGGACAACTCAATGACAGGCCGTAACGCGTATCAAAGGACAACCACCCATCACCCAGACCCAAGGAACGCTACAGACAGCTGACCCCACGTATATGCGCCGTTCTGCCGCTGGTTCACGAAACATACGCGTTGGCCTGTGGTGAGCCAGAGGATGGACGTGACGCAGGTCTTCCGGCCGCTGACGTCATCGTGAGGAAGAGCCGGCCCCACCACAAGGCCGTTCACTGTGACGAACACGTCCTGGTCGTGTTCATCGTGCAGCATGATGCTGGCCATGTAGAGGCCAGACTCCGCCACAGTGTAGCCCAGCTTGTTCATGGGCTGGATGTGTGATGTGAGCACGCGGCGCACCTCGTGCTTCGCGAGCATGCCCTGGGGTAGAGACCACGGCCAGTCGCTGCTCACCCAGCACGGCGTGGCGTTTGTCTGGTGCCTCACTCCGGCACGCCTGTCCCAGGCTGGCCTGGAGAAGTTAGACGAGCCTGTTTCCCAACAGGAGTTGTTGTCCGTCGTGTACTCTCGGAGCACCGTTCTCGGCCTGACGCTAAGAGTTCTCCTGGGCTCTGCAGCAGGGTCGTCCTCGACCGGCCTAAGAGCTGCGGACCCGTCCCCAAAGCCGCCTGTGGCGTTGGACTTTGTGTTGGTGGGTATCGTGATGGCGCCGTATGTTTTCGGACGGGGATGACTCAGGTCGGCTTTCACCTCGTCCGGACCGAGAGTGTGGGTGGCGTGGAAGGAGGTGCTGAAGACGCTGGACGTCGAGTCCAGTCTCGGGAAGCCTTTGTCGGACACATACGGGTAACTGGACATGTCCGGGTGCGACCAGTAACGTCTGAGAGGGAACTGGCCGGCAGCGGGAGGCGAGTAACTCGTCAGGTTCAACACCTGACCACCTGGTGACAGAGACAAACGGTAGGCCTAGTACTGATTAGTTCAGGAGGGTGGGTGGGTGTTTGGGAATTTCACGTCTTTTTCCCACCATGTATGACTGATGTCAAAGACGGTGCAACGAGAAACAGGCCAGCACAATATTTTGACCCCAGCCGGGATTCGAACTCACGACCCAAATATTGAAAGTCCAGCACTCAACCATTCGGCTATCCCGGCTCCCCGTTCAGTTTAGGGTCTGAAGGAAGAAGGCAAACGGCAAGCATGGTTTCTGTGGTGATTTCTAATGACGATTTCGTTTCAGAATTTTACTCTGGGAAAACTGGAACAGCAAACGCCGCCTTTATGAATCACGTGTGACCTTTACCTTTAGAGGAAGTTACTTATAGGAAATCAGTTAGGAACCATCATTTTGTCACGTCTGGTGTTTTGTTGTTGTTGTTGTTGTTTGTGTGCGTGTGTGTGTGAAGGTGGTTTCTGAAAAAAAACACTCTAATTTCTTTTCTTTTTTTTTTCTTTCTTTTTTTTTGCTGCCCCAACTCTTTGCCAGCTCCAGTGGTGTTCCTCCCAGGTCATGGGTGGAACCCACGGAGGACTCGGAAGCTGGGACAATTTTTATTATGCATGATGATGGAGATGAGGATGATAGTAAGATGATGCTATGGAGGTCCATGTGGTTTGGGACTGCGAGACAGGGCCGCATTCCACGCTTCCTGTCATAAATATCCCGGCATTAACCAGGCCCGGGAACTACGGCACCTGCGGTGCCGGCCGTGTAATCATCCACATCATAAGACGTGTCATACAAAGGGAAGCACCCCCAAAGTCGCACCCGTGAAGTGGGTGAAGCTCGGCTGTGTGGCAACAGCCTCCCCATTGGGCCCATAGCACACCCGCTCTGGGTAGGAGCCGACCTAGGTATGAAAAATC
>JACVVK020000038.1:1730000-1775000 GCA_018292915.2 Batillaria attramentaria | reverse complement strand
TATCAACGGTGATGTGACTCGCATCAGCGGAGAGGCACAGAAACTCGCCCGCACCAATTAAATTAATTGTACTGACTTAAAGTTCTTCTCAATCAATTCATTAATTTGTGTTGTATACTGCATGAGGACCACTATCATGGCAACGTGCACTACTATACCGTGAAACAGCAACTGTTGGTGTCAGTCCCAAGATACAATTCCCAAGTACAATTTTCTGATTTTAATCAACATGATGTACAGAGGGGACACCATAACGTTCCATACGGTGCTGGTACAAATCAGAAACATGTCAATCAATTCAAACTCAAATTGACTAATTCTGTCTTTGCTCGTGAGTGCACCTGTATGTTCAAAATAATCTATCTTCATGATTAGTACAACTCTTGAGGCAGTACAATGTTGTTTACACTTTGCTGGAGCAGTTGAACATTCAAATCATACAATTGTTACACTGTTGGAGCGCTTATTGTGTTTGCTGCATTGTCGAGTATACGCATCTCTTAGCTCAGTGCCAACATTATAGTTGCTGTCACTGTCCAGGCGTCTATTTAAGTGGTGTGATGATAGATACCTTGAAAACAGCTCAGGATGATCTGTGAGCGTAAAAATTGTAGCATTATCCTCTTTGACTCAAGAAGCATTACTGATTGGAATTGTCTATATTTGGAGTACTTTAACCAGAAGATGGACCAATCTTTCTGTTTCAGGTGTTGACGAAAGGACACCAACCAGTGTACGTGTGGCTCTGGTCCCTGACCATTCCACAGCTTACTCTTGCGTTGGGCACCTCACCACTCCTGATGGCTCAAATACTCCCTCAGCCTCCGCCCCAGGGGCAGGGGCTGTCACCACAGTCGCAGGAAGCTGGCCAGGACCAGACACCCCAGCAGCAGCGAGACGATTCTCCACCACTGCCACGGTGTCAGCCCCAACAGCAACCTACTCAACGAGCTCGAAACAGGTCTCAAGTGCAGCAGCAAGCAACTCAACAATCTCACTCTCAGGCACGAATCCAAGAGAAAGAAATCACTTGGAAACGTTCCGAGAAATACCAGTTGCCTCCGCACCCACTTGAAGAGCTTGACCACATTCAAGAGAAAGATCCAGCAGCAGCTGCAGGATGTCCGAGCCCGTCAGCTACCCAGCTTGACGAGCAAGGCTTATCAGGGTCGCTGCTACTATCCTGCACATCGGCTGCCGCTTGCGTTGTATTTCTCTCTGCGTTGATAGAGACAAAACAGCGTTCACAGCGACCCGCATCTCCCAGCGACTGCAAGAAGTGTGACAAGAATCGTCACAGCGATCAATCTCCCAGCGACCGCAAGAAGTGTTCCTGCGACATCGTTGCCAGTGTTGGCAAGCATCCCAGCGTTCCATGCGATTTTCACAGCGATAATCCGAGTGCTACAGAAGCCCTCAGCGTTCACAGTGCGTCTCCCTGCGACATCGTTGCCACAGTTGGCAAGCATCCCAGCGTTCCATGCGATTTTCACAGCGATAATTCGAGTGCCACAGAAGCCCTCAGCGTTCACAGTGCGATTTCCAGCCCGTCATTGACCGGCGACCACAGCGATCTCTTTTTCCTGACAGGAAAGCGTTCACAGCTCAATCATGAGCTCTCGGTGCGGGTGTCGGTTTTCCAGCCCTGCGGACACAATCTTGGGGTCACACCGCGACCCCATCACCAGCGAGAAATGCTGGCTTGACTTTGCGGTGCGAGAACTGTCCCGCGTGGCAGCAGGGAAGGCGCGTGGCCAGGAGGCAGTGTGGAGAGTGCAGTGCAAACCCACCTGGTGGGACTCAGAATGCCCTAATCTCACCTGGAAGAACCCCACCGCCAACCCCAAAGACTCAAAGGACACTCTGAAGACAAAATTTGAGTGCCTAGTTCAACACCTGAGGCAGGAGAACCAAATTCCCGGTGAGCTGGAGGAGGAGATTACCCTGTGGGAGGCGGGGAAGATCTCAGAGGTCTTTCTCATGACAACCTTCAGTAGTGCTCTGGGACAGGTCAGCAACCTCCATGCTCTGCTGGACGACGCCTTCCAAAAAATGGCCAATACAGGAATCGGCATACACGGCAGCATCCCCATCAACATCAAAAACTGTCTCGCTGCATGCCAGAGAAAGATCGATGCCATCAACAACTTGGCATCCCAGAATGGTAACAAACCACAGGCGTCACACCACATGACCTTGAAACGTGGCAGAGAGGACCAAGATTCAGGGGATTTAACTCCTCCAGCCAAGCAGCCAAGAGTTTCCTCCCCAACAATCTCCTCCTCCTCTTCATCTCCAAACCCAGCAGCACAAAGTTCCGGCTCCTTTTCAAACAGTGACACTTCCATAAACACGGACTATGTTCCAAGCGGTGACTCTCTTTCCATCAGTGACTCTGAAACACAAAAACTGTTAATGAAACTGCAGCAGAAAATCCTCCTGAAAAAGGCCGAGGTGGCAGCAGCACAGCAGACGCCTCAAGTGTCTGCAAGACCAAGGCCAAAAGCTTTCCATTTGAAAGCGTCAAAAAGAGCAGAGCTGGTGCAGTGCAGTCAGCCTGCTGTTGCAGTCGATTCTGCTGCTGCCTCGGTCTTGATTTCCCCTCTTGGTCCTGATTCTGTTACTGTCACAGACCCCACACACATTCCTGATTTGCTCGAAATGGATTTCCTTGAAGAGACCACTATCACAGACTACGAGTTTTTGGATAAACTTTTAGCAGAAAACTCCCTCATAGACGACCAATTTTCATTGTTCACCAACCCATCCACTTCCACACCAGCCCCAGAGGTAGAAACAAAAGATCCTGAAGCTAAATTAGAAGTCGAAATAAAACCCACCACCCTGATTTCACCTCTGACCTCTGGTTCAGCTTCACAGGCTGCAGAAAATAGCACAGTTGATCCAAATCCCATCCTACCTGTGACAGTAGCAGGGCGGTCCTTGAGTCTCGAAGATGATGATGTCAGTTTTGAAAACATTGGCGCTGATGCTTGTTCAGGTGCAGGGGATCAAACGCCAGATAGATATTTTAGTGATGCTGGTTACAGCTCCGAGTCTTCTCCGCCACATCGCACCTCCACAGATTTGGTCGATGAAAATATTGAGGTCAACAGTCCCGATTTTGATGACCTTCTTGACTCCTTTAATCTTTAGATCCTTAGATCTAAAAGTGCATGAAAATATCTGAGAAATTCGGCGTTCAGGACCCATTTTCTAAGATGTTTTGGTGTTCAGCATACACAACCGGCTTTCCATCTTGCCAGTAGTCAAAAGTATTAGTGTTTATGACTTGCCTCTTCAGTTGAGGTGCATGCAATAATTAAAAATCAAAAAATCAAAAGTTAGGGCAGTGTAAATTTTGTGAGCCTACCCTGCATCTGTACATGTGTTGGTTCAATTGTTTTCCTACTGGCAGCTAGATCTCCTGACCCTCAGGTGTTAAAGCTTTCTGTTTATGAAAGCATGTACATACAAAACATTTTTTTTCCTTCTAGATGTGCGTTATATAGCGTAGCACATGTTTCACTTGCATAATTTTGCTTAACGTTTAACACTTTTGCATAGATCACATTTTGAATGTCACTCCTGTAAGCATCCAAGGAAAACTGAACAAAGTGAATGGTGTCTGTACTTAAAGACTTTACACAGGGTGACTGGGTGGGGGTGGTGTAATATTTCAGATGTGCCAAGATTTACTTTGAACAAAGAGAGAAATTGAAATGCTGACAAGATTACCAAAATCATTAAAAGATTTTTTTCATATGCATCAATTTGGAGAAAGAAATTACTGACATTTCTGCAAGGGCGATAAAGTAACAATTCTGTTTCTTTCAAAATTGCTGATTTTGTGTACAGATTTCATGTGATTTTATTTTTTTAAAATAAAGATTACTACTATAAAGTTGTGTTTTGTATGATGTCTGTTCTGCCAAGTTTGCGTGTTCCTTCTTCATCACCATTCTTCATTTTCATCATCATACTTCGACACATAATAACAAAAGAAACAAAGAAAGAAAACAAAAAAGGGCAAAACAAATTTATGATTAAATGTTTATTTCATCATGGAATGGTAAAATAATTCCATCCTGAATATTATATTCAGCACAGTCAAACCTGTCAACGTGATCACTTGTGAAAACCTAGAGATTTCTGGTAAACGTAGCAGGTATCTACTATTACCTGGGAAATATGCCCAAGTGCCCAGCATTTGAAAGTCACTTGCCCTTTTTACCAGACAACAGTAGGTGCCTGCTATCTGTTTTCAAGAGCCATCTTAAAATATTCCTTTTTTTTTTTTCTTTTTTCTTTCCAGTAATTTCCTCAGCCACCTGTTGGTCTTTGTTGCTTGAGCGATGTGTGAGGCCGCAAATAACTAACTCCAGTAATTTCCTGTTTAACTAGACAGTTTCACCAGTGTGTGTCTGTTCATCATTGTATAATGTGTGTGAGTGAGTGATAGGCGCATTGAGTTTTATTTAAAGAAGTGTCCCCTACAAATACCATTTATTATTATTATTATTATTATGTAAGTGGCAGTGTAGATGGTGCAATTACCAGCGACTTCTACAGTTAGAACATGCGGTCACATTGGAAGGTTTGAGTGTCTGCCGATATGTATCAAAGATGCGAAATATGTTTTACAAAGCAGGAATGTGCGAAGCTATAATCACAGCAGTAAACCTGCAACACTGAAACACTACAATTAATATTGTGATGACATGAAACTGCGTCTGTTGTCGATTCCTTGCCCCCGAATGAATCTTGTCTAAAACTTAATAATAATATTTATAGGGCGCCTATCCCTGGGGAATGGGCTCTAGGAGCCTTACAATCTAAAACCAAAGTAAAAAAAAAAATAAAAAAAATTGCCACGTACTATTTTTTTTAAGATGCAAAACACAGTTCAGATAGAAGTTGTTTGTGCGAAAATATGTATTCGTATTTCCCTAGAAGATTCAATGGGCACAAGTGTTTGGTGTTGGCGTACATATCACCTCAGTACCAATACCACTGCATGAGTACTAAGGACACTTCACCACCATATCGGGCAAAAGGGAATCTTTGTGAAGTTTCCTGCTATCATAACCTACAAATTACAGTGTATGGTGTATTCAATTATTCTACATCAACACCCCCCTCCCCCCCCCCCCCCCCCAGCAACAATAACAAAAGGAATGAAACTTATTGATAAATTGATATGTACCGTACACAATCTATACAAACATTACTCACCACAGCTAAAAATCTCTCAGTGCAAAAGAAATATTGTGTAATGTAAATATACAAAAAGCAGTACAAAAAATGACATGTTCACAGCTTCACAAAAAGGCACTGTCATAGTGGAATCTACAAATGCATAATAAGCGCAAAATAATCTGTTCATAGATTTGATACACAGAGGAAGTGCCTTCCCATCATATGTCCTTTCACGCACCAACATATGTACAAGTGCAAATGTATACGTCAAAATTCATTCATCTTCACAGAGTACAATGTCTTAATATACATTTCCTTGCATGTGGTCATCACATCTCATTTGTGAAAACATCAAGATGAAAACAAGAAAATAACAAAAAAGCAATAACAACATTAAGTGTTAAAAAAAAACAAAAAAACAGATGCAAAAGGCGTATGTTCAAGTTCTCATTAAAAACCAAAAAAATCACTGTAGAGATGAACAATACACTTATCTAGTTTTGACTTTGAGAAATCTCAACCAGCAGTAGCGGAATTGAAGAAAACATAATACAGGTTATATACTTAGGACTAGTACTGAAAACACTGATGTCATCAGGATTGCCCACGTCCGAACTTCAATATCTCGCCCATAACAACAACATCAAACCTCGATCCCCCTAACACACACACACACACACACACACACACACACACACACACACACATATATATATCACACAAAACAACAACAAAAAACAAACAAAAACCACCACCAATAACAACAAAACCCCAATCACAACAACAAAAATAAACTCGTTCATGTTCTACATGCACGGTGCTATGCTTGTAACAAAGTGCACAATACAAAGCTCGGTAGGCAGCTCCAAATGTATTAATTTTGGTGCTTCACAGGAGAGCCCAACCGTATCAGAAACCTGCAGCCATGATCATTACACATTCCTTATCTTCAGTCACATACAAACACAGTTCAATACCTTTCCCCCACAGCAGGGCTTAAGTGTCATGGATCACAGACCGAATCATTTTCAAAATTTTTGATTACTTTCTTAAAATGGTGGACATGTGCAGGGATGTCGTTTGGGGTTGGATCTCGGCTAAAAGCCGATTTTTTTTTTAAAAAGCCGATGTCATGTCGGCTGGCCGAGTCGAAGTTTTCACGAGTGAATAGGCTTGATTATGTCCGTTTCTGCAAGATTCCTGTGCTAGCTGGACTAATTTCCAAGAAAACGCAACTTTCGGTTTCAAGTGATTTCCACAAGAACGCAACTTTATTTCCAAGAAAACGCAACTTTCGGTTTCAAGTGATTTCCACGAGAATGCAACTTTACGTTACTCTGGCAGAGAGAGCCGAAACTTTCTGTAAAAAGCCAAAACTTTCATGGCTGTTTCGGCTAAATCACCGAAGAAAAAAAATCCTGGCATCATCAATGCATATGTCCTGTCGTGTCTGCACCACAGATGACAATATTCAGGACAGATGTCATGTATGTACTTTTACTGTCAGCCAAGACATCTTGTTCAATCACTAATCTCATGGGTATCAAGCCCTGATCAAATCTTGTACTACCTCAGGATTTGGCATGCATGATGGAATGTGTTGCTCTGCTCTGCACACACATCTGGTGCTTATCATAAAAAACCCTCTCATACAGCACAAATCTTTACATGTAGCTTACTGGCAGCTGTTCACAATGACTGACTTAACCTCCAGTAAAATGCTAATCACTCTTCATGCATCCGCAACCCTATGAAAGACCTGGATTCAGTTACTTCCGCTTCAACCCTTGACCGCCACCAGAAAAAAAACTCTTCAAAACTTTCGCCCATGCGATCAACGTGGCCCTGACCTCAGAGGTCAAGGTCATTCAAACATTTAAGAACAATAGGCATTCAGCTCAGTTTATCCACACAATTACCGATAATAAGGAAAGGTGAACTCCACAGGCGTCTGGCAATACCAGCTAGAGCAGGTACACGGAATTTATGTACAGCGGCAGTCAAGAGCTTAAAACTGTGCTCCTTTGAAAAGATGGCTGCACAGAAGAACCAGGAAAAGGCAGTCAATTGTCAATACTTGACAGGAATACTAGCAGAAATACTTACACAGTGACACATCCATGAGGAAAAGGTTATGAACTGGAATCAGAAACTGCATCATCACTCACAGGAGTATTTCAGCTCAATCACTCGGCTTAGTTACAGGGCTTAAAATTGTCCAGGATCTCAAAGGAGGGAAAGTGTGCAGGATTTAACGATGCAGCGGCAAAGCCACGAGCATGTGTGTGCAAAGATGGATTTGTTTTTTCATTTAGATTAAAATCTAAATGTGCAATTTGGTGCATTTTGGCGTGATTTTAAGTGCTCCCGAGGAGGGAACACTTCTTCTGGAGGAACATTTTTAGAGTCTGACTAAAATCTGTGCAATTTGGTGCAGTTTGGTATGATTTTAAGTAGAGTGTACTTCAGAGAAGGAGTTTTTGTGGGGAAAACATTTTAAGCAAAAGGTGGGAATCTGCCAAAAGATTTTAGGCCCTCTACTTAGGATTCGGAAGCTGGGAACTGCAGTAAATGAACTGTAACATCTTCAACTCTTTAACAAAAGCAGAGCAATTTGCCTCAAATACACTTCTGTGAAAATACAATCTCTCATTCATGTCTTACCTACACATCATTGACATTATGAATCTGGAATCCTGTGACATATGTTGCTGTGGAAGTATCAAGATCAAGCTCAATACTGTGTGTAGACGGATTTGTTTCTGTAAAACTGTAGCGGGTCAAAGAACACAAATGCACAATGCCTCAAAATGCCTATACCAGTATTAGTATATATCTATACTATTCCCTATTAGCGTCAGGCATCATAGTCACCCCCTAAAAATGCTTCAATCTAGAAAAAATAAAATTACCATGCACAGACCATTCAAGGGCACATACCTGACAGGAGATTAAAAAATAAAAAAATTGAATGCCTCTTTTCCACCCAGGCCTCACTGGAGTAGCTAATCAACTTTCAGTTCAGGCCAGAGAGCCAGTTCACCCAAATCCACTCATGTCACCTTTTCCCTCTTCTGTGCGCAAAAAGTCCCAGCTTCACTGGCAGCTTGCCTCCGCTTGCTACCCCCTGGCATGCACCTTGCCCTACCAACTACAAGTATCACACTTTTCCTGACAACAAAAATCACTTAACCTAGCGCACGTACAAAACAGGGTATTCCCAAGTAACACTGCACTTGACCCCATGCTCAATTTGCGTCCTTACACCAGCACAGCTGTCTGCTGTGAAAGTGATCAGCAAAGAAGTTCAGTTCAGTATCACAAGCGGTATGTGAGCCATTTGCTAACCTTTCATTACTACTGTGCATGAAAATGGGAGTGCTGAAGTGCTGTTCCAAAATGAAATCGCAATAAAAATAACCAAAAAGGTGCAAGCTAGCTTACAAAAAAGTTTAATCAGCAACATACCAACCCTGCTCCCAGCAAAAGGAATAAACTTAATTTTGCTGGCACGACGGTCACAATCACTGGGCTAACATCAAGACATAACTGTGCAAGCACCACGGTAATGAACTTCAATAGCTATGGCCTATATGCATCTTTCAATGCCCTATCTCACGAAACGAAGCGAAATCAAATCAAGCCGAATGTCCTCACCAAGCCAGGGATTTCAGAGATTCATCCGCACTGTGCTTGGTGTAACATGCTAGACTCAACACGCCACAAGCACGACTCCACAAAGCAAAGTTAGCGTACGCAAAACTGAAATATGTTCTTTTCCCGACTTCATGCACATTTTGGTGTACTGGAGTCATCCTGTCTAAAATGCCCGAACAATTCCTACACACGTCAAACGCACCATAAAGTCACCCCCGCAGGGCAGTTAGTCGCTAGTGGCGCACCTGCCTCACACATACACATCATCTTCCTCTCCTCCGGCTAACTGCAAGGAGTACATAACGGGATTGTTCATGCCGTAACTACCCACAATCCTCACCGGAGACGAGGAGGGCATTTCTGCTGAATCCTGCACCACTGGGTCTTGGTGACGTGGTGAGGCAGGCAGACCACTGGTGTCTGAGCCGTGACTCTGGTGTTCTGCGCCTACCTCAGTCTCACCACGTGACCGACTCTGGCCACTGGCTGGGTGAACTGGGGCGTGTTTTGCTTGTGCGGAGTTGACCCGAGGCGGACTATGAACCTGTGGAGTGGTTGGAGGTTCGGCAGGTCTGCTCCGTTCACCTCCAGGCTTGAGACGAGCCCAGGCAGAGTTGGGAGCAGCAGAGGAACGGTCCCAACCAGCGCCTGGCTGGTTCAGGGCCTGGGAAATCTGGGATGGGATTGGTGTTTTCTGACGTCGACCACTGTCGCTGCCATGCTGGCCTGGGACGGTAGAAACGCTGGACCAGTCCTCTTTTCTGTCATTATTCCGACTGGACTGGTCCTTGTCACTATATCGCTCAGATCTGTCTCTTGCATCATATTGCCTCATCCTTTGTGCATTGTCTGAATCTCCGTAGGGTTTAGGCGAAGCTCCAGGCATCGACTGCTTCTCGCGCTTTGAAGGTGATGCTGCTGCATCAGGATCACAGTGGGAAGTTTGTCTCTCACTTCTGCTGGGAGATCTGCTCCCCCACTGTTCAGGATTCACGTGTCTGTCAAGACTGGCAGTATTTCTGTGTGGTGCCGCCCTGCTCTGTGGTTCATGAGACACGTCAGGACGCTGTACCGACCTGTCCAGACTATGCGTAACGTGTGGTGGAGAGCTGCTCTGTGAGAGCTGCCGCGTGCTTGGGTGTGATGACTCTCTCTCATGACTGTCCCTATGTCTGCTGTTTGCGTTCTGGCCTGTACCTTCGAGAAGTTT
Source organism: Batillaria attramentaria (assembly GCA_018292915.2). Classification (NCBI taxonomy): domain Eukaryota; kingdom Metazoa; phylum Mollusca; class Gastropoda; family Batillariidae; genus Batillaria; species Batillaria attramentaria. Next base: position 1,764,934 of record JACVVK020000038.1, on the reverse strand, counting down.
TCTTGGTCGGGGTACTGGTCTCGGCCTGTTCTCTCCTACACTGGGCATTTCTTGCCGATACTGGCGTCCGTCAGCATGTCTGGAATCATTGCCTGATCCAGAACGTCTTGGAGGTGATTCTCTACTTTGGTATGGACGAGACTGCGCAAGGTCCACCGGTGCGTGACGGTGAGGGTCTCCTCCAGCACTGTCCCCCGACCACTCACAAATGTTCTCCACTGACTGACTGAAGGGTCTGGAGGACGGGAATGACTGTCCTGGGCAATCTTCCACGTGCATGCGGACATCGTCCATGGAGCGACTGAGCAGTTTCATGGGTGTGTGCTGTGGTTTGTGAGTCCTCGGGTCGCGTCTGACATGCGGTGCAGTTTGCTCGGCAGGTCTCCCCTGACTAGCGCCCTGTCTCCCTGCATGGGCTGAAGGTCTTGAGAGAGCAGCATCTGGTGCTGGCCGCCGCTGCTGAGCTGCTCCAAGAAAGGCTGGCGCTAGCACTACGGGCGATTCTTCCAGCCTACACATTATTTCTCTGCTGGACCGATTTGACGGGCCGCGATCTCCGCTGTCTCTCACACGTGTCGGTACAGCTACAGCAGCAGGAGATAAATCCTGTGTGATGATGGTGGGGGTGGTGGAGTTGTTCCTCTTATTTCTCTTGCCACGTGGGGGTTGTGTACCGTTCTCTGGTTTCTGCTGGCCATCCTTGTTGGTCAAGTTGTTGGTTGTGCTGACGGCGGACTCGGTAGAATTTCCTTCATCTGGTTTAGCGATGCTGTGGCGTGTGTTTGGCCGTTCCAGTCCATCGCCCTGACTGTTCACGCCACCCTCCCCTCTTCCTCCGCCACTCCCCTGACCCTCAACCTCAAACCGCAGCTCCACAGAAGAATCCGATGACGATGACGACATGTTTCTGCGGTGCTGGTGGCGACGCTGCTCTCTGCCTGCCTGCGAGTCATCACTGGAGTCGGAGATGGACAGATGGTGGTGTGATCGGTTGACAGTCTCCAGGGAGCTGGAGTCGCTTGACAAGTCATGCGAGTGTGAGGCAGTAAGGCTGAAAGGAGGCGCGGACTCAGTGGGGCTGGTCGCTTCTTCGTAACTGGGTGGCTGGATCAAGCTTATCTCAGATGCTGGAATGCCATCCGCAAACCCCTGCGAAGCAAAACGTAGGATCACATGTAACTGACATTCGAAGGGGACACTGCACATGTGTTAATGGTTACTGCTGGGATGGCCAGGCAGCAAGGTTGGTTAAAGATTGCCACAACAACTCCCACCTCCGCTTGTTTTTTTATGTCACGTTCAATGTCATTTAACTATTTCTGGACGAACGGCACATCGGTTTCAGACGAACAGCCGGATGCGAATCATGATTTTTTTTTTTTTTTTACAACCTGACTAACAACAAAGATATTTAACTTTGAAAGTTGAAATTTTGGCAATAGCTGCATAATATGTTAGTAAACTACCCCGAAAATTTCAAATCTGCTTCTTGATTTTTTTTTTTCTGAACCTCAAAAATCGGCCCGTCTTCAGGGGATGGCTGAGGAAAAATTGACCCGTCTTAAATGAGTCAAGTCATCTTTTGTGTACAGAAATTTCATGGCAGCCATGCAAAAGCAGGAAGATGCTAATGAGTATTCTGACAAGGCACTGCGTGGGTTCTAGTGAAGGCACAAAACAATTTCTGGCGAATCTGATTGGACCGAACCTGTGGATGTTATCGTTCTATTCCTGTAATTTGATTGAATCTTACAAACCAGAACTGCACGAAAGAACAGAGAAACCCCAATTTGCCCAACACAAAAACAAGAAAAACTGTCAGAACATGAAATTCTGAGCTGGAATTTCCGGCAAAAACCGGAAACTTGCACCCCTCCAAAACATAACCGAGATGGTAAGCTGGCCCTTCACTCACAAGGTTGAGGTAGCCGATGGGTGTAGTACTCAAGACTTCCTCGTAGCTCGGTGGCAGGTCATGTGATCCCCCACCCGTGCCACCTCTCGGACCTCGCCGTCTGTTGTGACCTGTGAAACACCCAAAGGAAGACATCACCACATCATGAGTACTGATACAGACAACCAATGACACCAGGAACATTCAAAGACATCTACCAACAGATTTACACTCAAAAATCATTATGAGCTGTTTTGGTACGGTTTAACATCTTACACTTAAAGGCCGCATGCCAGTCAAACTGTGATGTGATATGGGGCCCTTGCTGGTCGGTTACGAACGTCTACTGTGTACTGAATCACGTGCAGCAAGCAAATCTCCCCCAATACCCGTGACCTTTAAAGTCTCAGTACGTAGGCATGGTATGGTATGGTATGGTAGACTTCTCCTCGGCGCACGTATCCATCTCTGCTGAAATGCTCACGGTGCCGCAGGGCTGGAGGACGAAGCAGTGAAAGCCTGCTGCCGTTAAGCGCTACTTTATGTGCAAACCTCCACCCTGCTATTCACTCTGGTGCGTGCGACAGTATTTTCTGTTTACCACGCCACCGGCCACAGCCTACTCTTCTTCGAAAGATGAACGTGGGATTTTTAGCGTGCACACTTAATGTATGTGCGTGCGTGTGTACACGAAGGCGAGACAGGCACCGCAAACGAGTCTGCACATGGATATGACTCGATATGGGAAGGAAAAATCCCACCATATTCCTGCCCACCGGGGACTCGAACCCGGCAGCTCAGGATACGAAGTCGGATGCCTTAACCACTAGACCAAATCCCCTGTCAGGCGAGGCATATAATAGCATGTGGAAAAACTTTCCATAAAATGCGCTGAATCCGTGCATCAGAATCAGTCACTTGGGTCACAGTACAGCATCTGAGACAATCGTGATGACTCTGGCCAGCGTATAAGCTGTTCTAGAAGTGTATCACATATTATGCAGACGTTATTTGGTTGAGGACAGAGGACCAGTTGGACAGCGCTCACTGGTTGCTATTTCTATCAGCTTTTTCAAGTCACAGTCTGTTCAAAAATGGACCGTAGGCTCGAAGGAAGTCGTATTTCTTTAATATTAGAAGCTACAAAGTGGCAAAGACTGTCGTGATAACTGATTGAAACATTCTTCTATTTGGTAAATAGCCTTAAAGCTTTGAAAGTGGTAGTTTTCCACATCAGTGGTGTTACGAACATAGAGGCTTTAAGAGACATGCAGACATACAGACAGTTCCATCCTCTGACAGGCTGGCACCAAGTCCACATTGAACCAGCCCCCGTAGTGTAGTGGTTAGCACTTCGGACCATGGACTGGGAGACCCGGGTTCGTGTCCCAGCCGAGGCAAGTGGGATATTTCCTACCTAGGTCGGCTCCTACCCAGAGCGGGTGTGCTATGGCACCAGTGGGGAGGCTGCTGCCACACAGCCGTGCTTCACCCCCTTCACGGGTGCGACTCTGGAGGGTGCTTCCCTTGGTATGACACGTCTTATGATGTGGATGATTACATGGCCGGCACCACAGGCCTGGTTAATGCCGGGATATTTATGACAGGAAGCGTGGAATGCGGCCCTGTCCCGCAGTCCCAAACCATACAGACCTCCATAGCATCACCTTACCATCATCCTCATCTCCATCATCATCATTTCATAATAAAAATTGCCCCAGCTTCCAAGCCTTCTGTGGATTCCACCCATTACCTGGGAGGAACACCACTGGAACTGGCAAAAGAGTTGGGACAGCAAGTAGGCAAGGAGACATACAGATGCATTTAACTCACAGCAGGTATGAACAATCTACTTACGGCGTCGGCCGCTGACGGAGTCGCTCACAGTGTTGACGTGCCTGTGGCGCTGAGATCGTCTGGCCTGGCGAGAAAGACGACGGCAGCGGAGAATGAAGATAATGAGGAGGCCGATGACGACGATGAGGAAAGTGAAGATGACTATGGGGATGATGATGCCCACACTGAGTGTGTTGCGAGAGTTACTGCCTGATGTCGGTCCACTGCTTCCTGCGTTAAAAATAAAAATAAAATATGTATGCAGCAAAACAAAATGGAAACATGTCCTGAAAAAAAGGTTATCAGGTAAGGAGATTTGGTGGAGTGCAAAAATATTTCATAATCAAGACTGTCAGTTTGAATCAAACACATCTTATTGTAAATGTAATCATGTTGATATTTACTCTTTTTTTTCTTTTTCTGTTGTTGTTGACATTTTCCCAGCTTTCATCAAATCCTCATGGCCAAAGGAACAAAAGTGAATATTACTTAAAGTCACCATTAACATCCCGTAACAATGAGCACAAAGTAAATCTATTAATTGCATTCAACTGCTAAAGTCACACACACACACACACACACACAGAGTTACCTACCACATTCGGAATAAGCTTCGTCAGAGTTATCCCCACAGTTATCGATGCCGTTACAGCGTAGTTCTCTGGCAATGCACTTGTTGTTGCGACAAACAAACTTGTTGCGGCACTGGTCTGTAATGGAAAATAATTCATGTTTAAAGCTGGTTCGTCTGGCAAATGTCAACCAAATGGTACTCAAACTATGAAAGATCGTCACCATCAACCATATTTTCCTACCGGCCCCCGTGGTGTAGTGGTTAGCACTTCGGACCATGGACCGGGAGACCCGGGTTTGAGTCCCAGCCGAGGCAAGCAGGATTTTTCCTACCTAGGTCGGCTCCTACCCAGAGCGGGTGTGCTATGGGCCCAATGGGTAGGCTGTTGCCACACAGTCGAGATTCACCCACTTCACGGGTGTGACTTTGGGGGTGCTTCCCTTGGTATGACACGTCTTATGATGTGGATGATTACACGGCCGGCACCGCAGGTGCCGTAGTTCCCAGGCCTGGTTAATGCCGGGATATTTATGCGAAATGCGTTTGTGTCCCGCAGTCCCAAACCACACGGACCTCCATAGCATCATCTTACCATCATCCTCATCTCCATCATCATATATAAATTAATAGATATTGTCTCAGCTTCCGAGCCCTCCGTGGATTCCACCCATTACCAGGGAGGAATACCATGGGAACCGGCAAAGAGTTGTGGCAGCAAAAAAAAACCCCAAAAAACCCCAAACCAAAATTTCCTCTTCCAAAGATGAAAAACCAAGCAACCAACCAACTGACCAATATTCAAGGGTGTTTTTTTGTTGTTGTTTGTTTGATGTTCTTTGTGTTTGTTTTGTTTTTTCCATTTACTAACAGTACATAAACTGCAGGTACAATATCATATGCCATACCTTTCTACTAAATTTACTGAAATTATAGTTTCAAGTAAATCTGACCCAAATTTAACTTCAATGAATTTACAAAAGTGTCCGCAAAAGAACTCACACACAACTGCACACACTACCAATGAAGTGTTTACCATAATTGAATGAGGTATACACGAGGACAAAGTCACGCCTTCCAGAGTAATGTCCCTTGAGGCGGACATAGAACCCAACGTCTGAGTCATGGGGGTAGTAGGTCTGAATATCGTCAGGTGACCTGCTGGGAACGGCATTTGCTCGGAGAATGCCCCGTGACGTCAGCCCATCTCGTATCTCCAGTATATTAGGTTGGTTGACGCGATACGTTGTTTCTGCATAAATAAAAATTGTGATTAAAAGTAATGTTGCTTCTGCTTGAATAAAAATTATGAAAGAATAAAAATTATCAGTAGGATTACCTCTGCAAGAACACAAAAACCACTATGTCACAATTTTACTGTTTTACACAAGAAACACACTGGCTGATGGCCCTAAATTAGAATTTTCCAAACATTGTCTCCATACACATTTTCACATTAATTCTTCCAGACTGATACTGTACTTATGTACGTGATTCAGCTTCAGCAAAAACAAAAGCACAGAAAAAGAAGACTGCATTACCTCTGGTGCTGAAGTTAACGACCTTGACCATAATTTTTTCATAATGGGGCTCTTTCTGGATGACCCAGATACAGTCGTAGTAGTCGTGCCCGTTGCTGGTGGGGTTGAAGGTGATGTTGCCGCTCTCCCGCATGGTAATCCTCTCCCCACAACCTGATGTGACATACAAACAAACTTACATATAAATCGACCACTACAATTTGACATACCTACAATGAACGAATTTGTTCTTTTCTTTTTTCGTCTTTTCACGGCTAGCTTTTGTTTTTTTCTTTTCTTTTTTCCATTTCATAGCTTGACAATATCATTCTAGCTCTCTCCCTAGGCCCATAATCTGTAAACCTATGCACTGCGGAAAAAAAACTCTCACAAAATCCCACATGCAAGTAAACAAAACTGACTTAAAAATCAATCAAGATTTTTATGTCATATGATCATGATGTCACTGACTCCAAAACATGTAACGGTACACACTCAAATTTTGTGACTTTCCTGGGATGATATACAATTTATTTAAACTCTAAGTACACAATGCTACAGAGGTACTGTTAGTACTTACTTGTTACAACATACGGGATAGAAGATCGATCTGAAAAACAAAATCATTTGCCATTATAATTTGTAAGCAAAAAGTCACACACACACACACACACACACACACACACACACACACACACTCCTTATTTATTATCAATATTCCCACCACCAAATTCTCATGGGGAAGGAGTGTGTGTGTGTGTGTGTGTGTGTGTGTGTGTGTGTGTGTGTGTGTGTGTGTGTGTGTGTGTGTGTGTGTGGTGTGTGTGTGGTGTCTGTGTGTGTGTGTGTGTGTGTGTGTGTGTGTGTGGTGTGTGTGTGTGGTGTGTGTGTGTGTGTGTGTGTGGTGTGTGTGTGTGTGTGTGTGTGTGTGTGTGTGTGTGTGTGTGTGTGTGTGTGTGTGTGAACTGTCCTCAATTAAGAATTACTTATACACCATGGATCACGACAGATAATTAAAGAATACACTATGTCACATGCTGACAGTATTATACATCCAGCGATCGTTACACCACAAGTATACACTATGTCACATACCGACAGTACATATTATACATCCAGCGATCGTTACACCACAAGTATACACACATCAACATTTTCTGATACTATCACACTCTGAGGCATGTCTTACTCTCAGCTGAGGGTTGCCAGTGCCTGTTTACAGAGTGAGTGAGTTTTTAGGCTTAACGCTGCGCAAGCAACAAAGACTAATTATTTGCGGTTAAGTGCGCCTGCACTACCTGGGAAAAAACAAAACTGTGACGGTCGACAAATGATGCAAACTGGTCAATGGGGCGGTATAAACCTACAGACCTGCAAGCACATCCCAGTGATACAGGAATCTGGTCATCACCCCTCACTGCTAAATCAACACAAAAGTGTGTGTGTGTGTGTGTGTGTGTGTGTGTGTGTGTGTGTGTGTGTGTGTGTGTACGTGTGCGTGTGTGTGTGTGTGTGTGTGTGTGTGTGTGTGTGCAAAGAGAGAGACAGAGAGAGAGAGAGAGAGAGCCATGAAAGCCAAGATACACAAAATTGCAACCCTGCTGAACTACGTCTCACAGATGCTATCATAAAGCACAGTACTCACATGAGTGGAGGGAAGTTTGGGTAAGTCCTAACTGTTAGAATGCTTAACAATCGTCAGTGTCATATAAAATTGAATTCTCCATTGCATGTCTCAACAAAGAGTAACGGTCATTTCGTCAATAACCTCATGTGTACATACACAAAGACTTGCATTTTTAGTTGTGATGACCTCGTCACACAAGACAGAATTAGCTTCTGATCACAGGCTCATTTTTGTACTGCTGGTCAAATGCGTATCTATTAAAATCCCATGCAAAAATCCCATGTCTACTTGAAATCTGCAAATCACTAGGAGCCACTTGAAGCCACTATTACACAATCTGCAGCGGTCTCGCGCACTGGGAAAGCCCACACCTTGCATAATAGTGGTTTGAAGTGGCTAATACTGGTGTGCTATGGCTTGTTCTTTTTAACCAGTATCATAGCAGGCTGGGGGGGGGGGGGGGGGGGGGGTCGGGCTCAGTCACTTAAGAGTTATACATGAAAATGTCTCTCATCCCTTTCACATTTTCAGCGACATCAACAAAACAAGAATGGGGAATCTCTCAGCATTACTGGCTGTGGTACTTTTATACTACGGCGCGGAGAGTAGGTACATGAGCAAAAGATCTGACGACCCTGCTCCTCTGGCAGTGACGGTCATGCAGCAGTCGGCGAGACTGGACCAAGTGGAGGCCAAGCTACAGGCTGCCCTGTCACAACTTGGTATGTCTATAAGGCTCAACACTACTTGTGTCATACATGTAGTTTGATTTCTGGGGTTTCTATGTGTACTGGTTGAGGATAAACTGTAACAGATATTGTAGCTCAGAATTCATTACAAATACATGTATTGGTACATGTACAGGGGTGACCATTTTCAAAATGGAAATAAGGAAACAACAGTGAGTGTGTGTGTGTGTGTGTGGGGGGGGGGGGGGTGCTCCTTGATAAAACCAACAACACAATGCTTTTTTTGTTGTTTGTTATTTAATTTCGAAAATAAGGAATTCCCATTTGGGGGATTTTACAATAAGTATCCCCCCCCCCCCCCCCCCCCCCGAATGAATACAAATACATGTAATTTATTGTTAGGCTATAGGCCCATTCAGTGGGCATGGTGACATTGCATCACTTGACAGATATATATGCCCGTCTGCTCAACACTTTCAGAAACTCAAGGTCGCCATGTGGCCTTCATGACCCAGTTTTCTGACGGTCAACCCCAGGCACCATCCACCCGGACCCTACAAATTCGACCAGGTCATCTTCAACGACGGCAACGCCTATGACCCAACTCTGGGTGTCTTCACGGTGCCCTACTCCGGTGTCTACACTATCTCGGTACAGTTCTTCTCTTACGGCGGCCTAAACGAACGACCTCTGCTGGACATCCGTGTGAATGGCAACACGCAGGTCCGCATGGCATTTGATGCCATTGGATCGGCACAGAATCACGGAGAGGACAGCGACTCGACGACCTTCAACGTCAAGCTGAACGCAGGAGACAGGGTGTGGGTCGAGTCTTAAAATAAAGAGTTCACCTACTGGGGACATTTCCACACTTTTTTCTCCGGGGCGTTGTTGTATTCTGAAGACTAGCATAAATTCCTTTGACCACGGTCACGACTACTCCTCTTACACAGTTCCCTAATGAACTCTGGTTTCCTCCCCTTCTGTTTCTTGCAGGTCTAAATTTAACGAGAATATCCTAGTAATCAATAGACCAGCATACATTTTCTTTCATCCCTACTCAACATGCTTGCATGTACCAACCCAATTTTTGCCTCTGACTTTCTGACTGCATTTTGCAATTGGGGCAAGGTGAACGATTCACTGCCCATGGTATGTAGAAGCTTCACTATGATGCAAATTCTACGTATGCCGTTTGAAGTCAACTTAAGTTTGTTGATTATTATAAAACACAACTACATTCCATTCACCGTGTATAGTGTCTTTGTGTGTGTGTGTGTGTGTGTGTGTGTGTGTGTGTGTGTGTGTGTGTGTGTGTGTGTGTGCGTGCGTGTGCGTGTTAAGCCGCACTAAGAAGTGTCAAGTTTTAATGGACAAAATATTCGCGGTACAGCCAAGGACTTTGGAACAATCTAGTACTGTCCCTGGTTTAGGTTCACTTCCATACTTGTGTTGCCTTGCTGACAGTGACAGTTCAGGACCTCAAGATGAAAGCCAACAACAGAAAAACGTGTGATTACACATGCATGCGACTGGTTTTCTGCTACAACTGCAAACAGAGATACGGGAGAGGATTTAAGATGTCAAATAAATCATTCTAAATGAAACATCTGCCCACCATGAACTCAATATAAGCTTAGAGCAAACCAAATTTTCTAACAAGAACAGGAACTCCTAAACAGGTGTGCAGCTCCATTTTTATATTTAAAAGTCCAAGAGTATATATAGTGTGTGCCAGAAGTAATGTCACAAATGCCTCTAGCTGATTTAAATGATCATGAAACTGGTCAACATCTAAGAAGAGCTTGTCGGATGTAAGTTCACAAGGGCCCCAGTCCTCTAAAATAAGACATCATTTTACAGGTCAACACTTATACTTGATTCAAGATACCATAATGATCTTCTCATATGAACGAGGTGGTTGAAACTTTGCAAGACTAGCAGAGAGAGATGTTTTAAGAACATGTAGGAGTTTGGTAGCATTACATATATACTCGTTTCCGTGTTTAAGGCACCATTGACACTACTTCTGGAACACCCCTCGTACAACTGAAAAAGATTAAGTCCTCATATCATTCGAAATATTAACTTTTCTTCTTTCATACCTCATCAACCCTACCCCCAAAAAAGTTTATTACCAAGAAAACAAAACAGACTGAACTTAAGAAGACTTGAAGTTTGAGCAGAAAACAATCTGCAAAAAACCTGAGACCGACTTTAAACGGGCTGTTCTTTTCAGAGGGATCAAGGCAGCTACACAATGAAGGTAATTTCCACAACTCTGCTGTGTGTTCTGCTGTGTATGGCATGCGGAACTGCCACCAGCGAGTCTGTCCACAAAGTCAAACGTTCGGACGACACAAACCCACTTGAGGCCGTAGTGATGAAACTGACTGCTGACCTAACCAAGCTGCAGATGCAATATTCTGCTGACATGGCCCTGCTCCACACACGCCTTGGTCGGTACTCCTACTACTCCTTGTAAACAAGCAATAATAATGAGATAAATAATTTAACGGATATATCTAGGCTCACGAATTGCTCAGAGCAGTTTTTGTGGTGTCCTAGTGCTATGTCCCTGAGCACAACTGACATATAGCCAGAATCTGACTGACCAGTCAGTGCAGTCAATCTACTACAGCACTAACTGTTTTTTTGGGCCAACGCGTACAAGTCAAAGTTAAAATATTTTACAAAAAAACTAATAGCCAGTGCAAATGTGTAGTACCTACATAGTTCCAACAAGCATTTCTGAAAACGACATTGACCAGTGTCACAAATGCGACTGTTACAGGTAAAGTTGAACGGCACGTGGCATTTCGGGCACAATTCACACAAGTGAGCAGAACAACGCCTGCATCAGGACCCTTCATCTATGACCATGTGGTTTTCAATGATGGCAACGGCTATGATCCTCAGTTAGGGGTTTTTGTCGCCCCCTTTCCCGGAGTCTACCTCTTCACGACTCAGTTTTACACTGATGAAACACAGACTCATCGACCAATTGTGGACATGATACTGAATGGAAACATCTTAATTCGACTTGCCTTTGACCAGCAAAGTGCCTCTCCTGGGTACGAGGAGGACAGTCACGCGACATCGACGACAGTGAAACTGAATGCTGGAGACAGAGTGTGGGTTGTTGGGGGGGCGAGCTACCTGATCTATGGAACCGTCCACACATTCTTCTCTGGGGCTCTCCTTTACTCAGCATGAAGCAATAATAATTATAAGCGCATCAATATAGGTGCTTTATCCCAAATATCTGGCTCAAAGTGCCTAAAGCTAAACCCAACACGCACGCTCACGTGAATCACACGCATTCTCTCACACACTGGACACTAACACATTACAATCACATGGTGCGAAGTGCCAGCTCAGCAATTTAAGTTTTGGAATTTTAGAATTGCATTTATTTTTGAATTTTGTGGGCTGAACATTTCCCCAGCAACATCATCATGATAAAGTTTCGGCATAACCGAGAGATTAGCTCTGGCAGACACTGCACTGCACTGCACTATTTTCAATGTGGAGATCCACCAGAATTTTACGACAACCTCAATGTAATGTCAATTCCCACTGTCCAAATCTAAATGCCACTTGCACTCACTAAAATTTCATCTGCACTATACTTTGATGCAAGCTGTATTGATTCTTATATGCAATTGTGTTAATTTTTTTTTTTAAATTATTTTATTTAACTAATTCATTGGCCCTCTCTTTTAAATTCCAGTGTCTTAACCCTAGTCTTCAACCTGGCCAATCAAGCAGAGGAAGCAGCCGGACAAGGGAACCTAAAAGACCTGTACCAGGTGACCAAGAAGCTCGCGGGCAAGTTTCAGCAGACAGACAAACCAGTGAAGGACAAGAACGGGCACCCACTGACAACAACTGAGGAACAGCTGAAGCGATGGGCAGAACACTTCAGGGAGCTGTTAAATCGCCCCATCCCTGAAACACCACCAGACATCCCGCCAGCTGAGACAGAACTACCCATCAACTGCGACAAGCCCTCTAAGGCGGAGATCAGGAAAGCCATCATGACACTGAGAAATGGGAAAGCTGCAGGGCCAGACGAGATACCAGCAGAAGCCATCAAAGCAGACACAGAGACAGCCGTCAACATGCTGCACAGCCTATTCAGCAAGATCTGGGAGAAGGAAGAGGTGCCAGCCCAGTGGAAAGAAGGGATCGTCATCAAGCTGCCAAAGAAAGGGGATCTCAGGGACTGCAGCAACTACCGAGGGATCATGCTCCTGTCAGTGCCAGGCAAGGTTCTCAACAGAATTCTACTGGAGAGGATGAGGGAGGCAGTCGACCCTATGCTCCGAGACCAGCAGGCGGGCTTTCGCAGGAACAGGTCCTGCGCTGACCAGATCGCCAGCCTACGCATCATTGTTGAGCAGTCACTGGAGTGGAACTCCCCCCTCTACATCAACTTCATAGACTATGAGAAGGCCTTCGACAGTGTAGACAGAGAGGCGCTGTGGAAGCTGCTAAGGCACTATGGAGTTCCCGGGAAGATCATCTCCCTGATCCAGTGCACCTACAAAGACATGAGCTGCAGGATTGCCCATGCCGGCCAGTTGTCAGAAAGCTTCGAGGTGAAGACCGGAGTCCGCCAGGGATGCCTGTTGTCCCCGTTCCTCTTCCTCCTGGTCATCGACTGGATCATGAAGACCACCACAACAGGCAGGAAAAACGGGATACAGTGGACACTCTGGGCGCAGCTTGATGACCTCGACTTTGCGGACGACCTGGCGCTCCTGTCTCACAGCCACAGCCAGATGCAGGACAAGACTACATGCCTGGAAGCCACATCAGCCGGAACAGGGCTCAAGATCAACAGGAGGAAAACCGAGCTGATGAAGATCAACACCACTGCCAACACACCAGTCACAGTCGGTGGAGAGCCCATCAGGGAGGTAGAGTCCTTTGTCTACCTGGGGAGTGTGGTTGATGGACAGGGAGGCACAGACCGAGACGTCACAGCCAGAATCGGCAAGGCAAGAGCAGCAATGGTCATGCTGAAGAATATCTGGGCATCCAAAGTTGTCAGCATAAGAACCAAACTTCGCATCTTCAACTCCAACGTGAAGTCAGTTCTGCTTTACGGATGCGAAACATGGAGGACAACGAAGACGATGCAGCAGAAGATCCAGACATTTCTCAACACCTGTCTGAGGCGCATCTTCAACATCCGATGGCCAGAGAAGATCCGGAACGAAGAGCTGTGGGAGTGAGCAGGGCAGGAACCAGCGGCCAAGCAGATCCTGCGGAGGAAGTGGGGCTGGATTGGACACACCCTCAGGAAGCCAGCATCCAGCACCACACGCCAAGCCCTGACATGGAACCCACAGGGGAAAAGGAAGAGAGGCCGGCCTCGCAACAGCTGGAGGCGGGACACTGAGGCAGAGTTATATAAGCAGGGGACCAACTGGACTGGAGTGGCAAGAATAGCCCAGAACAGAGTGCGATGGCGAAGGGTTGTCGATGGCCTATGCTCCACGTGGAGCCAGGGGCCCCCCCCCTAACCCTAGTCTTGCCAAATTAATTTGACTCCTGCTGAAAAAGTTAATGAGGTAGTCTGGAATATTCTGGACTCAGCACAACAAGGTTTACCAAGGGACATGAAATTGGGTGCTGTAAATAGACGCTGGAAAATGGTTATCTTCTTTTTGTATTCTTTTATACTGATGCATTTTTGTCGATTACAGGATGTGCAGCCAACACTGTTAGGTTTATTTCAGAAGTGTAGCTGGTAAACTCCACATATATAATCTGCAATTCTGCAATGTATTGCTGAATCATATTACTCAAGACATGTGCAAAGAAACTACAGCTATATGTACTCAAGACAGAAAATGATTTCAAATTTCAATTTCAAATCTAATACAAAATGTGACAATACAATGTATATTTTTGTATTGTATTATAATATTAAATAATAAAACATTTCTTTTGATTCTTTTGCTGCAATGAGAGAGAGAGAGAGAGGGAGACAGAGAGAGAATATAAAATACATGTAAAACAAAATCCCAGCAGTGGAGACCGAAGAAGAATCTATCATATTCATAAAAGATTTATCAGTGCCAAGTGATTCCTCTACTTGACAGGTGCACAATGACAGCCGGACAGACAAATCAGCCTTTGCACAGCAGTGATCTCTAGGGTATATAACGCCTAGTTACACAGCAATGCCCTGTTTCATTCAGTTTTCAAACACAGTTTCACAAACCTGACAAGCCAAATCCACAGTAAAAATTTACAGTAAAACAGGTCTGGTTTAAGTATATAAAGCCTCAAGACTGCACAGCTGAGGTGCAGACAACTCATACCGGATCATTCAGCACAAAGTCTTGGAGTAACTGGGAGCTTTAGTAACAGCTTTACACCTTCAGCACTGTAAGTACATGTACAATTTTCTGGGAAGTTCTCCTGAAAACAAATCCATGTAACTGAAATAAATGTTTTTTCAGAACTTCAATAAGTATTTTTCACTCAGGACCTGCTATTGCAAAATCTGTCTTGGATGCTGTATATCTATGCAAAAGTCTTTCTTTTTCCTGGGTGTGTGTGTTGGGGGGGGGGGGGGGGGGGGCAAAAATGTGTTTAAAAAAAAAGTTTGGTTTTTTTTTCTCTGTCTTCTAGACATGTATGCAAACTGACCAAGACACCTTTCTGAAACAATCCAGGTTTCTGCCAAACAGAATGGAAGTCATTCCTATTCTGCTCCTCGTGGTCACATCTGCGTTAAGTGCAGTGAACGCCATCAACGTCCGCAAACGGTCAGATGACACCAGCCCGCTTGAAACTGTTGTGATGCAGCTGACGACTGACCTCAACAAACTGCAGGCCCAACTAACTGCACAAAACCAGCTTCAGACTCAACTTGAATCAGAAGTGACTGCACTCAAAGCAAGATTGGGTAAATCTGCTGACATACACATTCCTGTTCTCATGTGAAATCCCAGTGCGACAATCTCTATGGCTGAAATTGCAGCTGAGAATGCTGCAGCTGCCAAATGCAATTGACTCAATACATGTAGACTCTAGATGGTTTCATCATTTGAGCAGATATCATATGATATGCTTGAAATGAAAATTCAGTTCACACCTCGCTGTTTTACTTGATGCCTTACCAAAGTGCCAAAATACAAATGAGAAATTCATGCGTAAGTGTCTCTTTCAACCAGAAACTGACGGCCCAAACTACCCTCATCACAAAAAGTAGAGGTCATTTTTAAAAAAGGAGTGGTCAAATTAGTCACAGGTTTTATGCACACCCCAAATTGGTGTGCGCTGAAAAAACTGCAAGGAGAGAAAACATGCAAATTATTTTGTGAAGTCTGTGCATCTCTGAGGTATATTTTGGCCTAACAGGGCACTCTGTGTGTAACATTAACCGCTATCTGTGTGCACACAGACAACTGCTGTACACAGCCGAGTTTGCATTGTACATGTACATTTAATCCCATCTTGCACTTTACACTTTACTGTTGCAGCCAAACAAGAGCAGCACGCAGCTTTCCTGGCACAGTTCACTAGTAGTGGCACCAACTCTACAACACCAGCAACAGGCCCGTTTGTCTACAATCACGTCATTTTTAATGACGGTGACGCCTATGATCCAAAACTCGGAGTCTTCACTGCTCCCTATGCTGGGGTCTACATTTTCACCACGCAGTTCTACACTCACGGGACGCAGCAGTCGAGACCGGTGGTGGACATGCTCCTCAACGGAAAGTACATCATCCGGATGGCCTTCGACTCGGAGAGCGCGTCGCCCGGATATGAGCAGGATAGTCACGCGACGTCTATAACAGTGAAGCTACGTGCAGGAGACAGGGTTTGGGTGGCTTCCGCTTACCATTCCGAGTTTTTCGTTTATGGTAGTGTTCACACCTTCTTCTCGGGAGCTCTTCTGTTTGCAGAGTGAAGCTTGTAACTCTGTGACTGTGGCTGCCCCATGCCTGGGCCTGCCCCAATGAAACTGCAGTAAACTGACTACATGTAAACAAACTTCTCTAGCAAACTTCACTGACAACACACACACGCTTGACAATTTCAACTGATTTGATAGGACTTCAATAAAAATGGATGGAGAATGCAATTTTGACGAGCTGTGGGTGATGCGCGGCTGAACCTTTCATCGAAGTGTCCCGCCTAGAATGCGTTAAACCAGCTAGAACAGCAAAAGGTCCCCTCTGTTCTGATGGAAGTTTATTAAACCCTTCGCAAGAAAATTTACCTTTATGCTCACAGATAATTCTGAGCTGTTAGACACTAGTCAGACACCTGTGCAGTGACAGCTAGGCCATCAAATGCTGGCACTTAGCCAACAGATGCATACCCACTCACGTGGATAAATTACACTAGCCGGCGAGTGTCATCTACAACAATCACTTAAAATCTGAATGTTTGACTCCTCACACACAGCGTGAATAACATTGTTTCACACTGTGAGCTGTTCCAATAATCAAGATAGAGCATTTGCGAGCATACAGGGGCACTCACCAGTGAAACTGTTCCAAACCGTAAGTTGGTTTCGTACACATGGAAATGGCCGGAACGGGAATGTCAAAGAATGTGATATCCATGTTGTATACATGTACAGATGCGGTTTGGTCAAAGCTACATTTGCCTTTAGCAGTGTGAGTGAAATTCAAATGTATGTCTTCAATGGGAAACAATAAATTTCAATGATTTTGAAATCTGACTTTTCTTAATTTACAATCATGCGTGTTCATCTGAGTGTGTAGATCTGTGTATAGGAAACATGATTTCCATTTTGTATGTAAAACGTCACACCAAGAGGTGAACAAAGCGACATAATAACAGAAATTACAGTGTGTGGAGAAAAACCAAACAAATGAACCATAGACGGCCGCTTTACTTGTGTGATACTTGGTAGTTGGTAGAGTTTGCTGGTAGGGGGTGCTAATCGGTATACCAGTCATTTGCATGGGAAGCAAATGTACCCCAGGTGTGTGAGACAGGGTGCAAATGTATCCTGGATTTGGGTCTCTCAAGTCAATCTTGTGACAGCTAACTTCGTTTCATGAA
This sequence comes from Batillaria attramentaria, assembly GCA_018292915.2. Classification (NCBI taxonomy): domain Eukaryota; kingdom Metazoa; phylum Mollusca; class Gastropoda; family Batillariidae; genus Batillaria; species Batillaria attramentaria. The sequence goes on along the minus strand of JACVVK020000038.1, from coordinate 1,747,731 downwards.
TGTAACTCAAACGAAAGCATTAAACGAATGTAGACATCATATGGTGACAATGTAAGTGCGTGATTAGTATCTGTTGTAATTAGTAACAGTTACGCTTTCCTGAAACGAGCCTTTCAACGAAAATAGCGGGGAAATCTCGCGAGAGCTGACCGGACTGAGGGGCGGGATACAAGTGAGATTTTGTAGGATTTCGTACAGAGGACTTCGCTGAGCAGCGTAACCCATTTGCATGTAAATTAGGCACGTTACGGGTGCCATTAGCCAATCGCAGCACGTTAGCAGCTCGCGGCCTCTGCCGTGTGAGCCTAATATTTATATGTAAATGGGTTACGCTGCTCAGCGAAGTCCTTTTTACGAAGTCCTACTAAATCTGCCTAATATCGCCCCGCTGAGTGGAGAGCTGGAGTACATTAGCTCCCCCTGCATATGACTGGGATACATATGCACCCCCTGGTGAACTATGCCAACTGGGCGACACTTACTGACTTCACAAGCAAGACTTTGACCTCAGAATTTCGTTTCCCTGGTACTGATTACAGGTAACTACCTTCAACTTCCCAAGGCCGTTAGCTATACATGTAGCCGCAAACATCATCATCTCTTGCACTCAATCGGTTTGGTTGTGGACAGACTGGGCGGACATACAAACAGACTTGACCTTGAACTGATCTGCCACAATGACAGTTTCTGAACCCTGCTGCATCTTATCTCACATTCCTTGATTTAAATAACCATCTGACACAAGTGCTAATAATGATTCACTTTAAAGAAACTAAGGCTACCATCTTTATGCTCACAAATCGTTCCGAGCTATCTTCGTGGTACCTATCATCACACCACTTAGACACCTGGACAGTGACAGCATCTGTAATGCTGGCACTGAGCCAACGGAAGCGTACTCTATGACACGGCGACCACACTGAGCACTCCAGTAGTGTAACAAAAATCACAGAATTTGATCACTCTCGCAAAGTGTAAACAACATTGTATTGCATTAAGAGCTGTACTAATCATCAAGATAGACTGTTTTGCGTGTATAGGCACACTCACCAGGGAAACTGTTCCAAAACGTGCGTTGGCTTAGCAAAGATAGAATTAGCCCGCATAAGATGACCACCACGCCCATAAGTGATTCAAAGCTAGCAGCCAGTCTATGCAGAATGAGTTTACACTGATAAGAAATTAAACATGTTACATGTGTGTGTGTGTGTGTGTTGGGAGGGGGAGAGGGGGGGGGGGTATGGACGCTAAGAGTACAAAACCTCCACACCGGTTCATTACTTGGCTATGCTGACACTAACCACTTGACACAGGTAAGGGAACATGTATATTTTATATGACAAACTGCCATTACACCATATGAAGGTCTTAACAAAATTTGTACCATGTAAATTATACTAGAACCTACTTCCCTGCCAAGCAATCGTCATTACTGTCTGCCCACCGCAAAAAGATGAAAATTTTCAGATTTCTCCTATACTGCATGAAAGCTGAGTGTTTTCCTTTGCAACAACTGTTACAGAACTCTTGGCTGGGAAGTTCCATGCATGGTAAGAATACGTTAAGCAATAATTTTCGCTTCTAACTTGCTTCACCTTCAAGTTCATGTGTTTTCCCAGAATATATACATACTGGTACATGCGTATATATTGTGACTAGAAATCTGACTAGAAATCTGACATTTGATATGCTTCAAGATTCACAAAGAACTGTACACATCCTCCAGGAGACAAGATCGACACACTATCACCATGAAGGTTCTTGTCACCCTACTGCTTGTCACGCTCCTCATGCCTGACCCAAGCAAGAGTCGTGACGCGCGCACCAGACGGCAGATTGAAAATCCACTAGAGGGCGTTGTGGCTCAGCTGTCTCAGACCATCGAGCAGCTCCAGGCACAAGTCTCCAGCATACAGACTCAGCTAGGTGTGAATCTCTCTCACATCCAACATTCTTATGCACTTCATTTGCTACCACTTACTACTAAGACCCATGGCTCCACGTGGAGCATAGGCCATGGACAACCCTTCGCCATCGCACTCTGTTCTGGGCTACTCTTTCCACTCCAGTCCAGTTGATTTGCTACCACTTAGGTGGCAGTAATGCTGGTTAAAGTCTGTATTTGTACAGAAACGCGTAACATTTGTTTGAATGTGATACCTGAAAACATACGACACCCCAACTTTCTCTTTCTGCCTCAACTCTTCGTCAGCTTCAGTGGTATTCATTCCTCCAAGGTCATGGAGCAATGTAAAACGTATACTGCTTACTGATCAAAGTGATGTCACAGACAAAAACAAAATCGCACCTGTGATTTCAATTACTCATCGGTTTCTACTGAATTTCTTCAGTCAGTCATACACAACTTTTACAAAGATCCCAAAACAAGTTCATTTCAGTCAGTGTATTCAAAATAGAACCACCTGTACAGTGTGACTACCAAATGACAAAACAATGCCCTGCCATTTTGCCCATCCATTTCAGACATCCAGGGGCGTCACGCCGCCTTCATGGCCCAGTTTTCCAATGACAATGCCGTAGGCCCTGACTCTGGACCTTACGTTTTCGACCAAGTCGTCTACAATGACGGCAACGCCTATGATGCATCGACGGGCGTTTTCACTGCTCCCTACGTGGGTACCTACATCTTCTGTGCCCAGCTGTTCACCGACGGCTCTGTGACGGAGCATCCGTTCGTGGACATCAAGGTCAACGGCACCACCATCGCCAGAATGGCTTTTGAAAATGGTGGGGGCAGTACTCGCGATGCTGCCGAGGACAGCGACTCCACGACGGTCACCGTCAAACTGCAGGCAGGTGACCGGGTTTGGGTGGCGTCGGAGGAAGGAAACAGTTACCACTACTGGGGCCAGTTTCACACTTTCTTCTCTGGAGCTCTCCTCAGATCTGACAATGATGTTCAGCCATGAGGGATTTTACTCCGACAATCGTTCAGCAACGTGCACATGAAGGGTGTATGCGGAAAGCACTTTTGCAGATCCAACTGCAAAAACTTTGAGGTCTACCCAGCAGGACAGTTGTCTTTGCTATCATTATGAATCAACTGTCCACAAATGCTGTTTACTGTGTACAAAAGCTGCATGCAGTAATAAAGCACATAAACTTTGAACGTGTGTGTGTGTGTGTGTGTGTGTGTGTGTGTGTGTGTGTGTGTGTGTGTGTGTGTTTGAGTGTGTGTGACTATGTGTGTGTGTGTGTGTGTGTGTGTGTGTGTGTGTGTGTTTGAGTGTGTGTGTTTGAGTGTGTGTGACTATGTGTGTGTGTGTGTGTGTGTGTGTGTGTGTGTGTGTGTGTGTGTGTGTGTGTGTGTGTGTGTGACTATGTGTGTGTGTGTGTGTGTGTTTGAGTGTGTGTGACTATGTGTGTGTGTGTGTGTGTGTGTGTATGTGTGTGTGTGTGTGTGTGTGTGTGTGTTTGAGTGTGTGTGACTATGTGTGTGTGTGTGTGTGTGTGTGTTTGAGTGTGTGTGACTATGTGTGTGTGTGTGTGTGTAACTCTGTACATGTGTGCATGTGTGCGTGCACATGGGGGGGGGGGGGGGGGGGGGGGGGTGTTCACACCCACGCATGAATCTGTGTTTTCATGCACATCCATTCTATACATCTATGTTAAATCCAGACAAGCAAACCATCCAATCCAATTTTCAGGCACAAAAAAAGTATAAACCTTCTAGGCAATTTACAGTAGCTGCAGAATATACCTGCCAACTGCGACACACTTGCATGTCAATCACACAGTGTACGCATTTAAAGCCCCTTTCAACTGACCCTGCTGCCCTAAAAACTCCAGCTGACAACCAAGGCCAATGAAGATGAGACAGCCTATGCGTAAGAGGGACGACTATTAAACATGCCAGTCTTCGGGTTTTTCCTGGGAATGGGAAGGCGATAAATGTAAACTTGTCAGGAGTGTTTTCTGAATACCCTTTACCTGCCCTAACAAACCATAGACTGGTTTTGACATCTTTACAGCACGGCATAACTATAAAATCTGTGGTCGTAAAGCAGGCTGACTGCACTCCACGCAGATTGAGAAGTGTATTTCAGATCTCTCTCTCTCTCTCTCTCTACAAGATAAATGGTGAAGTCTGTTTCTCTCTCTCTTTCTCTCTGTACAAGATAAAGATGGTGAAGAGTCGATCTCTCTCATACACACACACACACACACACACACACACACACACACACACACACACAAACTCTCTCTCTCTTATTACATAGATGATAAATGGCGAAGGCTCTCTCTCTCTCTCTCGCATGCACGCACGCACACACGAACGCACGCATGCACACACGCACGCACGTACGCACGCACGCACACACACACACACACTCTTTCTCTCTGTCTCTCTCTCTCTCTCTTAAACAAACATAAAAGACAACCATCTCTACCACACAGAACAGGAAATACCAGAAGAGGTCAAAACAGAACTCACAAGCAAACAGACCAGAACAAATATAAATTCTTACTGTACGACCCCAAAAGAACACATGAGACAAACAGTCTGAGATGCCTGTAGGTTTAAAAAACAAAACAAAAAAAAAACATTTCATTGTACCTACCAGCACTGGCATGGTAGCTGTATGTGGCCTTGAAGCCAGTGAACATGCGGAACGTGCCAGGGATCCTGTAGGGACCGGTCTCAAAGGTCATGGTCAGGCGGTACTTGTTGGAAATAATCCAGGGACGGAGAGCACTGCCTTGAATTACTCCAATCACATTGGCGTCATCAAACTGCAAACCATCGGCCATAATAAAAAGACCATGCAGAGCATGCTGAACAATACTATGCTAGTACATGTAAAACTCAATAACGCGCAGACTCTTTGGGCCAATTTCTTTTCTACACTAATCAAGGTGCTGTCAAACCGGTAACTACAAGACGGTCAGTATGTTCCGGCTCATACAGGCATGCCTATCCCACAATTAACATTTCCGGGACACAAAACTTGAAAATCCGGAACAGAGTAACTTCCAGGAAGACACCAAGGATACATGTGCATCAACCAAGCCTTGGACACAAAATTTAATCATTGTGTTGGCTCACCTGCATATGTAACACTCTGTACAAATGTATCCCAAACAGGTTAGTCAGATGACTTGGTTTTGTTTAAATGAGATTAAAAGGAGCAATGGCAGCCATCTTGCCGAAAAAGACCTAGTCTGGATTATGTCAATTTTGCGCTCCGCCATGCAGTTATGCCACCTCGCTCGTTGTGTCCGAAAAAGATAAAAAGGTCAATTACTGCAATGGAGATTCAAACGTGTGGTGATGCTTTTTTCCCGGGACGCACGGCAGGTATCGGTATTTTCGGGATGAACTTTCCAAGACAAATTTGGCTACTCTGTAATAGTAGGCATGCTTGCTCATACAAGATTTTGGAAAGTGCACATTGGGTTGCCTGCAATAGAGTAATTCACATGCTAGTTTGGGCGACCAGACGTCACATACCACATCCTCACGGACATGGTGTGTGATGTTCACTGCTGCCTGAACTGTAACACTTACCATTTCAGGCATACCAAGAAGACAGGGAACATGGGGCTTGGTGTCAAGGATTCAAAATTGTTTCTAAAAAAAAAGGTGGAAGTGTACTCACAATTATGGTTGATAAACTGGACAGGTGCCAGTCATCGAAGGAAATGGTGACAAACTCGTCCTGCGTAGCTGCCTGGAAGATGAAGCGGTAAATCTCCGAGTTCAGGACGTAGGCATCCGGGAAAAATGGCGAGTGGAACGTGCCTGGTCTGTGTATCGAGGAGCCTTTGAAAACTTGTGCCTTATCTAAGAATGAAAGAAAAGAAAAAATATGAAATAAAATGGTACAAGTACACTTATAACACTAGTAACAGGAACACATCACGCATGCAGGAAAAAGACACACACGGTAAAACGCTCTGTGATGGAGGTACATGTGTATTTCTTGCTTTCTTTTTCTTTTTCGGGTTTTTTTTTTTTGGGGGGGGGGGGGGGGCTGTTGTTTCCCTCCCATTGCTTGTTGTACTTGACTGTTATTGTAGGAAGTTAAACAACTACTGCCACTCTTCTTCTTGTTTAACTCACTCTCTACTGGGCGATTTTTTTCACTGTGATCCTCTGAGCACTGGTCATCAGTATGAGTTAGTAAAAAAAAAAATCAAAGAAAAATAACAATACAACACACTGCACTGAAATTTCAAACAAAGATATTAACATATCATTACAAAACTATGCAAACTTTCAAGCATGTAGCCCTGGGAATTTGCCAGTGTAGACAGACAGGTAAAATACCCCCCTTTTCTATTACCCAAATAGAACACAGTCAACTTAATGTCCACACAAATGCCATCCAGACTCTCCCTACTGATCTCCACGATCCCAGCGCTGGCTTGCAAAGTGCTTGCCTACTGATCACCGCCATCACGGTTGTTTTGTGCTAAAAACCGCTAAAGGGGAAAACCGGGACTGCAGTGATCAGCATGCACGCACATTGCTTGCCATCACTGTGGTCGCGGTAGTTATTAAAGAGTGAGTCAAACTTCCTCCAAGTACTATACATGTACCAACGATGTGGAAAACACACCCTCTGAAGTGACGGTGATGTTGAAGAGGACATTAGCCGTCATGCTCTTGTTGGAGCAGGCAATGACATACAGGAATCTGGACTCTGTGGCATAGTTGTCCATCAACGCCTCATTGCTGAACGACTTGGCCGTCTGGTTACTGTAGTCCTGGTCATACAGGTGGAGGTAGGTACACCTGTGTAAGTACAACAAATGGGTATAATTATGACACAAGGCAACAGGGGTCATCTTTTTTTCTGTTTTTTCCTTTTATTTTGCTGCACCAGCTCTTTGCCAGCTCCAGTGGTGTTCCTCCCAGGTCACAGGTGGAATCCATGGAGGGCTCTGAAGTTGAGGCAATTTTGATGATGGAGATGAGGATGATGGTATGATGCTATGGAGGTCCATGTGGTTTGGAACTGCGGGACAGGGCCACATTCCATGCTTCTTATAAACATCCCGGCGTTAACCAGGCCCACAAACTGCGGCACCTGCGTTATCAGCTGCGAAGGGAAGCATTCCCTTGGTACAATGCATCTCATAATATGGATAAGTCACACCCGTGAAGTGGGTGAGTCTCAGCTGTCTGGCAACAGCCTCCCCATTGGACTCATAGCACACCTGCTCTAGGTAGGAGCCAACCTAGGCAAGAAATATTCCGCTTGCCTTGGCTGGGACTTGAACCCGGGTCTCCCGGTCCATGGTCCAAAGGGCTAACCACTACACTATGGGGGCAGGTAAAAGAGGTCATTTTCAGATCCCTTCATAATAAAGCCAGGCATCCGTAGTCTGAGGTAAAGCCGTATTTCTCTAATATTAGAAGCCACAAACTGAGAGCTTAAAATGGTCCTTGATCCAAGAGAAAATGTGTGTTGCATTTAGTGACAATGTGGCAAGGGTTTGGGTTTTTAGGTGTTTAACGTCCTTTTCCACCATGTATGTGTGACATCAAAGACGTGGCAACGAGAAAAAGGCCTGCACAAATATTTGGCCCCAACCGGGATTCGAACTCACGACCCGAGCACTGACAGTCCAACGCTCTGCCATTCGGCTGTCCCGGCTCCCCTGACAATGTGGCAAAGCCACAAGCACACGTCTGCTTTGTGCTAGGGAATGGCATATCACACAGCATGTACCATGTTTGGCAAGGCCTCCGACATTCTGATGTTTTCAATAAATAAGAAACAAACATACCCTGGAGCACAGGAGCCATTGTCATCAATGTACGCTGGAGCGGAGGAGGGACAGCTGCGGAAGTCAAAGTTGTTGATCACGTTGACGCGCAGACGGCAATAGTCACATGTAGAGAAGCGCATCAAACAGCGATTGACGTTGGTCTGACTCAGATCGGTCCAGTTTGTGTAGACTATAATTTTATCTCCAGGACGCCCAAGATGTTCCCCATTTGGTTCCACGTTTGGCAGTTTCTCACACAGGTTTATCTCTGCCACACGAATCATGGATATGTCATGAAACATCCAAATATCCAGTATTTTTCTAAAACAGACCAGTAACAAGTATATATGAATGTAGGTATGTCACGAAATATCCATACACTTGTTATTGGTCCATTTTTCTTTCCATTTCCATTTCCTTTTTCTTTTTTTTTCTTTTTTTTTTGCTGCCCCAACTCTTTGCCAGCTCCAGTAGTGTTCCTCCCGGGTAATGGGTGGAATCCAGGGTGGGCTTGGAAGCTGGGGCAATTTTTATTATGCATGATATGGAGATGAGGGTGATGGTAAGATGATGCTATGGAGGTCCATGTGGTTTGGGACTGTGAGACAGGGCCCCATACTGAGTATTACATAACCTATGATGCAAGTGAACAAAGTGGTGAGCAAAATGGTACGGCTCCATTTCCTTTTGCTTTGTTTATCAGTTCCTGTACATTATATTAAATATGCCTGTCTTTGTACAGTGTTATGCATTTTATCTACCAAACACACCAATCCCTAGTGAATCTGGATTTTTTTTTTTTCTGCAAGGTCCTAAAATACAAGCTTCTGAGGAGTATTCATGGTCCCATGATGGAAAAGGAGGACACATGAGTCGCATTCCACTGTAACAGGTCAATCTGAATCACATGTATCAGGATCACAGGCTAAATATCTCAGCACTTACTTGATCTTTGTTGATAACCCTGTCCATACCCACAGCAGCACACTGAAAAAAGAAAAGAAAACAAAATGAGTTATTATGCACTGACTACCAAGTAAGTCTCGGGTTGTGCATCAGTGGCCTCACACACACACACACAAATCATGATTTAGTCTGCACGGATTTAAATCTTGCTAAGTGAGAGTGTTGCACTTTGATTATACACCCGTATTCGTGTTTGCTACAATAAGAGTTGCTAAGGAACCGTTAATCTTGCCTGATTTTAAAACGGGAAAAAGTCAAAAACGTGGGACAAATCTCTCCCAGTTTTCCCATACAGGACCTAAACTGAAAAAAGTTTTTAAAAATGTGGGATCCTCCTGCACAGTATGCAATGTGTTAATTCAGTATTGCTCCCTAATGTCTGCCCACACAACAGCACACAGGCCTATTTACTCAGTTGCGAGCTGATCAATCACAAATTTGCTATGCATGTAATCAATACCTGCTGCCAGGCAGAATAATCTCATCCATGTCTCGACTGCGGCCATCTTGTTACTGACTGTGTCCACTGTTACATCTGGCACACGCTGGCGTGGGTTGTCTTTCCCATGTTGACGTCATTGTGTCAACCTGCAAACAGCACAGGCACATGAATTAATTTTGTATCCATCCCAAATTTTTGACAGCGTAATGCAGTAGCTATGTTACCAGTGAATCCTGGTCTGGGTGACAAGCAAGCAGGTAAAATCGGACAAGCACAAGCCCTACCTAATTCTGCCTTATGTGCATGTACATGTATTACACAAGCAGTGACAAATGTACTGGTGTATATATACTGTATCCATTAGTCTGTTTAGGGCAGGCCATTAATATAAAATACAGCCACGGCTTCATATATATGTAAGAAGCAAAATAGGACAAATATCCTGGCTGCCCCGGAAAGTACAGGACATTTATCATGAATAATGTCCACTGTACAGAGAAATAATAGGACGCATTACCGCCTTGGTAAGAAAGTAACTGGAATTCTAGAAAATGAATCTATGAACTTTATGAAGCTCTGTACAGCGTTAGTGTTCCAATGCCTATGTTCTCATTTTGGCAATCGTCATTCAACCTACACCATTCCTTTCTGACCTGAAGAAAGACAAACTGTCCATCCATACCTGTACAACAGGTGTACTTAGCAGAGCCTCAGTATTATCAGTAACAATATGTGCTGTCACTTCACATCCCCTCTGTCAGTGGGTGTCGCCTGCTTGGGAAAGCAGTTCACAACAGCAGTGACTGGTGTGTTATTTATTGGGGCCACTAAACTTCCTGTTCAGAAACAAGGCGCACTTCGCTATAAATGCGGTCACTGTTTTAACTAGTTCGAGGCTCCTATTACACGTGAGAAACCAGTGGACAGCCACAGGTGAAAGTGAGAGTGTGAGACTGGGTTGTTGGATGTTTTCAGGCTTAACCTTTTACACACTAAGGACTTCGTGTCTGGTCGGGCCCTGCATGACGTTTAAGCCCAAAGGACCACCTCTGCCAGATTCTGGGGTCACACAATCTGAGAGTCCAATGCTCCTTAAATTTCAAACCTCCTTAAATTTCAAACGCTCGGACTGCATTTGCGGTCCTTTGAGGTAAAGGAGTTGTGCAGTGTGGGATTAGATACGCAGTCCTTAGTGTGAAAAGAGTTTTCTTGCTATTTTTTTTATTTTTTACTATTTTTTTTATTTTTTACAATATTACTGTTTTTACAAACCCTGCCAAATGCCCAATTTCGAGGGAATGTCAAGGGAGGAAACTGCCAGTGTTGAATGAGTTAACGTCTTCTGTCCATTGAGAGAGATTCCAAGGATAGTGGCACAGGGAAAAAGCCTGGACAAATTTTTACTCTGTTGGGGTTCGAACCTTTGACCTTCCAATCTGGAGTCAGAGTGTGATGCTTACCTGGCAGAGCCATCCACCTCCCCCAAGAGTGTGAGCTCATACTGAATAATAATTTGAGGGTTGCCTGCCAAAGCATATTATCTCTCTTCTTTCTATTTGTATAGGCACACCAATATTTAAGGGCCTCCTGCCAATACCATACAAATGCCATGTATCTAATTAAATCCACGCAAAGTGACTAGATCAGTTGAGTGTATCAAACTAACACAACGCAAACTGATAATAAACATATTCATCACCAGTCTACTCAGATGACCGCCAAAGATAATGACTCATCGTTACGATGCTTGAAACTTGAGTAAAAGAAACACTGAGGCTTTCTCGGTTGCTGTAAGCCAACACTTCCCCAACGCTATCTGTGAGTAATTTGAGCTGCTGTGCTGTCACTGTATGTACTGTATTTAATCAGTCCCTGACCTGTCACAGGACACCAGGAGGCAAGACAGGTGTCAGTCAGTGCTTGCGACCTCTTCAAAGAAACGAGAAAGCAAACTGGTAGGAAAAAGGGGGGCAGGGGAAAGGGTACATGTTGCCCCAGGACAAACATGGAAGCAGTCAGAAGCGACGGTGCTGGCCGGGAATCAAGGGAACCAAATTCAAGTTACTACGGCATTTTGATCTATGGTTTATGCACCAGACCTTTGATGGTGTGAAATACAAGACACTGACATGCCTACTGTACTTTCTCAGCAAAGTATTTTATGCTCACTCTCGTTATGTTGATGTTGTCCCTAGCAGCTCTACCGTGACGCTGCGGTAAAGTCAAATGTGGGTTACCTGTCTGTCTAGGAAGTGCGTTATCATGCGAACACACGCTTCATTCACTACTTGCGTTCGTCCAATACTGTACAACCCGGACGTGGTAACATTGGCCATTTAACATGTTTACGAGGCAGTGGCGAACGATAAGCCTACTGCACACACGCCTGAAGCTGACCACTGGCTGTGCCAGCACGGTCCCTGATAAGAAAGTAATTACAAGTACCAAGGACTTTCAATACGACATGTAGGTTACCTGTACATTCTTATTCCAATCAGATTTAAGGTGATGACGTAAGACAGGGGCCATCCTCAATACATAATTATGCATGTCTAGCACAATATAATAGCATATAAATGTTTTTAAATTGCAGACCTGTCATCATGTAAAACTGTTAGATGTTTCAAGTCATACATGCAGTATTGAAGGCCTGTATCTAGGTCAGAGAAATCAGTACAGGTACATGTACATGTATTGCATCCAAAGTAAAGTATGAGACCAAGGGGCCTGTTCTACTGATGGTGGGCATGTGATGAGTGACACATTGCCAAAAGTCCGCTCACCCTGCAGGCGCGTAGGAAGATGCTGAGAGGAAGGGGGGCCCACTAAGGTCGGGTGAGCCATACGGCCGGAGTGAAGAAGGGTGGGGGGAAGGGTGTGTGTGTGTGTGTGTGTGTGTGTGTGTGTGTGTGTGTTTTGACTGCCAAGGATTGTGTCCTGCGACAGCAGAGCAGGGGGCCCCCACCACTGGCGGGCCCCCTCTCCTCTTATCAAAAGCAAGGGGGGCCCAAAGATATTCGGGCCCCCCTTCCAAAAATCGAACGGGGGCCTGGGCCCCCAGGGCCCCCGTGGTTCCTACGCCCCTGCCCTCCCCAAACAAGAAAAAAAAAAAAAAAAAGGTCCCCTCTTTTCCTGCATATTATGGGAATAATAGGATGCAAAGTGAAAAGAATATAGCCTGTTCAAACTAACTACTTGCTCAAATTTTCCGACGTTTCGGGTAAAGCACTTACTGGTATATACATGTATATTCAATGTAGGAATCTTTACTAACAGGGGTAACTCTGAGAACTCTGAGTAACGTACCCCCTGACCTGTAATATTTACAATGGCCACCAGGCAGCATGACTGTAATCTAGTGTAAGATTACAGCACTGCTATTTTTGAAGCACAAGAAACATTTCTTCATGGTTTTTACCAGTACTTTAGCTCGAGCTACTTCAGTTCTGAGTCACAGGGTGGGTGGGTGTTTGGGAGTCCTTTTCCACAACGTCCTTTTCCACCACGTAAGGGTGATATCAAAGACGGGGCAACGAGAAAAAGGCCAGCACAAATATTTGGACCCAGCCGGGATTCGAACTCAAGACCCGAGCATTGAGAGTCCAACGCTCTTCCATTCGGCTATCCCGGCTCCCCAGTTCTGAGTCACAGTTGTAGTCAACAAATACAATCGCTTGAGAAGGCAAAAAGTAAATACTCGAGCAAGACGTGAACATGGCCACAGCAGTGTGAACATGTTGAAACTGAAAACTCTTCTAGCCTTCCACTGTTTGTGACAGACGCCATGTATAAACACAGAAACAATGTGCAAACAGCTCTCATTCACAGAACATCTCTCTCTCTGTAATCCTCTCTGTGTCTTTCTTCTCCGCCCCTGTAAAGTCCTCTGACTCCGTCACACACACACACACACACACACACACACACACACACACACACACAGAGGAGACAGAGTGAGCGAAAGAACCCCCCTCCCCACACAAACACACCCCCTCCCCCTTTAAAAATAAAATATAAAACACACACACACACACACACACACACACACAGAAAATGGAGATGACAGAATGAGAGAGGGAGAGAGCGAGTTCAAAGAACGCTGCTGTGCAAACTGCCAAGAAAGCGACAGCAAACACCTTCACAACAGTGTCAGCTTTACACTGGCAGCCCCTACACGGCAACAGTCACCTGGGATAAACAACCCATTGATTGATGAGTCCCACAGTCACATGCATGTGACACACACCCAAGACAGTTACACCAGTTGTACAGTCTGCCATCTCCGTAACCTTCTACACCTACCAAGAAAATGTATGCTAACCGCAGGGGCGTAGGAACCACGGGGGCCCTGGGGGCCCAGGCCCCCGTTCGATTTTTGGAAGGGGGGCCCGAATATCTTTGGGCCCCCCTTGCTTTTGATAAGAGGAGAGGGGGCCCCACCAGTGGTGGGGCCCCACTGCTCTGCTGTCGCAGGACACAATCCTTGGCAGTCAAAACACACACACACACACACACACACACACAAACCTCCCCCCCTCCCCACCCTTCTTCACCCCGGCTGTATGGCACACAAGACTTAGTGGGCCCCCCCTTCCTCTCAGCATCTTCCTACGCGCTTGTAACCTCCCCGTCATAACATTACCAAGTTTATGTGGCACTGCGGTCCAGATCCTAATTTTAATTATGTGTACCTAGCTTCAACGAAGGAACAAAAGCATAATACATGCAGAGAGGGGTGAGCTGTTTTGTAATCACCACACATAAATCCGACACCCATTTACCCAACACTCAATCAAAACCGCACTCCACTAGGCATATCAATGGAAAACAAATTAAACTTATTGACTGCTCGCCACGAAATGAATCATATGACTGAATCATTATCCATATGACTATAATCAGAACTTTGGATAAACATGCCAGATTTCCAACGGCCAAATACAGGTATTTGTGCTAAGGTAAATTAATTAATAAGGTTAATTCAGCTGCTGCAAGACATTTGAGCACAAGCTGTTGGTAAGCATGTCACCACAAGTGTTTTTGTGTTTTTCAAAGGTGCACATTTAAATCTTGAAATCAGAGTCTATCTTTTTTCAAATACCCAAATGAAACCTAGCTTCCTATCAAGAACAAGAAATTTCACTTTGTCATTGACCGTCTTTAAACAGATAGCTTAAACCAGTGCGCGTGTAAGTTCCTTTCACTGCTTCGCATGATTGTCTTTGAGAGTCAGCTATGCACTAATGTGACTAATGTGCATGTAACTCCCAGGTAATAAAACTGCCTACATCAACCCTCAGGCACACACGATGGGCGTAGTGTATATATTACCAACACCATAAATCACTCACCACATATCAATATGCCAGAATACAGGTGTACATTACCAGGGTGTGTTCAAAATTTCAATGATCACAAGAACAGCCAGTACAACTCTGGTTTCAGGTCAACAGCCTGCTTGGGCTCACCACTCACCACTCACACTAGCTAGCACCAATTATTTCTGTTTACTTCTTCACAGAATTGATGTACCATGATGGGCTGCATGGTAAAAGTCTTAATACCGACTACATGACTTGCTTTCATTCTGCCTGACCAGCTTATCGGACTAAATAACCGCATGGCATTTGTATTACTCGGTGAAATTCACACTTTCATCCTGTTTCACTGACCCGACATCTGAAACCTTCCACTGTCCACAAACGCAGAAAGTCAAGGTGACATGGATACACTTTGGACAGCAACAGCGTGCGTGCGAGACAGCCTCTTGTAGCGGTAGCAAACTACCACCATTGACACGGGCGAGGACTCAACTGGAAGCGAGTCACTACACAACAGCCACTGTGGCTCGTTCATACACGAGTATCATGCGAGAACGCATCAACACCTGAAGCTGAAAACACAGAAAACCGACTCAAGTACAACCTCTAAGAGCGCCAGAATAGTAACAAAATATGACTGAATATTAACAGATTAATTACCTGTGCGCAGAAATGACATTCCGTGCCACATACACTGAAGATCAGCGATAATCTTCAGAGTTCCTGTTGTTTCTCGGCCATTTCTGGTCGCGTCTGTCGAGAGGACAGCATAAAATGATGACGTCCGCAGGTAAGTACGCAAGAAAAGTGTCCTCGGCTGCCAGATGTCGTCTGCTACAACACGGGGAGTGAGACAAAATGAATGGGCGTTTTTTTCCGGTGCCATGCCGCTCCAAATCATTGTACCGCTGACCATAGCACCGCCGCGTTTTTCTGGCAAATTCAAAACGCCATAGCATCGGAGAAACGCCGCTGTGCCGGGATTTTCAGTTCAAGTGTCGGCCGCCGGCTAGAACGTGACGACTGCTGACTTGAAAAGGGGCCGTTTACCACCCTGAACTGTACCGACTTGGACTAATACGTTACTACAATCCAAAGATGTGTATGTGCTCATGTTTTGAGTAATTAATTTAATAGATGAGAGCAATCGTCGTCGAAAATTCTGACGCGGCAAGTGTGATTGCCGGGTGGCCGAACAAGCTAGGAGACAGCGGCAGCTGAGCCTGATAGACCACTGGCGCCAGTAACCGTGACATTACACTCACAGCGCGAGCTTGTCGCTCCACGGCTCACTGAATTGCATAACAAGTTTGATTCGCTTTCCTCCGCCGGCTTTGTCACTGGTCAACCATGAAAACCCGGCCGCATTATGTAGGTCACTTGGCAGTGGATCAACACAAAGCAGGTCCACTCTCGCGACCACAACTGACTACATACCACTTCGTTTTCACTAAGTTACGTCAGTCTTTGTTCATTTGTTAGGACTGGTCCCTATCGAACTGAGAAGTTGCTTATAATGTTGTTCAGTGTTGTTGTTGTTGTTAAAGCAAGTAAGGTTATATATTTATTCACAGTCCTGAAGGACAAACAATTGTGGCCGACCTGTCTGGACTGAATAGTGTTCGGCAGCCGGAGTGTTCACGTAGGGTAGCCGTCCCATAACTCGGTTACCCCCGTAATCTACCCATTGGGGTCGTCTCCAATCAGTGACGCTCGTGGCGGGGTCGTTAAACTCGAAATAACCTCATGCAGGTTCGCATCATATACCTTGGCTCTGATTGACAGATGAGGTCGTCAAGGCCGGTCGTCACGCGTGTGTGTCGCTGTTTGTAGTCGTTTTCCCGGATATATTGTTGCTCAACTTTCGGAGTGTTGTCACTAGAGGACTTTCAGCCGGCTGAGAGTGGCTGGTACGGTCAGTTCCGTCTTGACAGACTAACACTTGAGCAGGCAGTCTCAGGACTGAAAAGTACACGTCACTTTTCAGGTTATCGTCAGCGCTTGACTCACCACAGGCCACAGACGTACAGGCCGGCACTCGGTAAAACGATCGTTGGCCGGCACAGATGTGGAGTCGTCATATTTTTGTATCTTAGATGTTTAGTGTCAAATTAGATATTTCTGCGTATTATCCTCGGCTGGGGCCAAATATTTGTGCTGGCTTTTTCATCGTTGCCCCGTCAGTCTTTGATATCACCCGTATGTGGTGGAAAAGGACGTTAAACCCCCAAACACCCACCCACCCCAGTGTATTATCACTGAGTATGCGAGTGCCAGTTTGATTTACTAGCTACCCGGCAAAGTTCATTTTATCGAGTGCCAGTTAATAATTACAAGACTTTGAGAGCGGTGTAGCGTCGTTTGCTTGGCCGCATCAAAGATCATCATTCGTGTGTGTGTGTGTGTGTGTGTGTGTTGTTGTTGTTGTTGTTGAATGTGTAGTGGTGGTGGTGTCAAATTGGCACTCTTCAGTTGGATAGTATGCTGACGGCAGATTGCAAAGCAAAATCAGTCCCCCCCCCCCACCCCTCTCTCAGTCCCGCCCGCTTTTCCGTTTAAATCAGCTGCTGCCGCCAGAACCGAGATCCTACGGACACTGCACGGTGCGACTTGAAAAATCATTGCCACGGTACTACACGTGCACAGTTTGATTCGTTTCTTTACAGCAAATAAAACCAGTCGATTTTGAACAGATGTGATAGGACTCAGATCCTCAGTGATCCAAGCGACATTGTACGAACAGTAAAATTACTGTCACGCTGACACTAAAACTATTGAGTTCATCGACCGGCATTGTCAGCAGCTTCATGAGGAAAGCTTAATTTGTGGTCTCTCTTCAATTGTGCTTATTCAGGAACAGGGAAAATATGCTCGTGTGTGTGTGGGGGGGGGGGGGGTAAGAGAGAGAGAGACTGACCATATACCTAGCTCTGTCTGCAGGATAGCAGAGTGGCACGTGCTGCGAGGTGACTGCTGTTTGTGCTGCACGTGCACCAGCCCGACCAACCACAGAACTGACATCCTGATCCGGCCGAGCGACATTGTTCAGTAAAATTACTAACTCGGGAACCAAGCCAATGATACGACCTCGACCTCTTAGCCACGTGACTGGGGTTATAAAATTACTGTCACGCTGACACTAAAATTGTTAAGTCCATTAACCGGCACGGTGACTTCCTGAGGAAAGTTTAACCTGATTCTCTCTACATTTGTGCTTATTCAGGCATAAGGAAAATATGCCGGTGTGTGTGTGTGTGTGTGT
>JACVVK020000038.1:1297500-1727500 GCA_018292915.2 Batillaria attramentaria | reverse complement strand
AATTTCCGACCGTTTGTTAGCATTTTACAAGCCGCGCAGCGGACTGGCATTGAGAGGAACCAATGACCAAACAGTCTCCAGTTCACCGAGAGGAACCAACGTCAACGACAGTCTCTGGGGCACAGAGTCTTTCAGTGGAAAGTACATTTTCACGCCCCGCCGAAAAGGGACTGCACTCTGGAGTCTACGTCAACGATAGTAGAGAATAGTAGAACAATCCTAATGACACCATTGACCTAGGTACAACAATGACAGAGGATGACGACACGACAAATTACGTCACCGCGTTCCAAAGTCGTGACGTCCATGCACCTTACTGTGTCTCGCATTCCCTATGGCTCAGTTGAAACTAAGCCTCTGAGTGCAATTCTTAGAGGTGACGTTAAAAATAGTCAGTTTTCTCTATTCTCAGCTTTGAGCCGATCTTGAGGGAAATCATTTGTGGTGCAGAACTGATTTGGTTACTTGGGAAAAAAAAAGTTCATAAAAATCCACTCACAGGGAAAAAATGATAATTTATGGTTTCTTATGAAAAAAAAGAACACACTAAAAACCTAAAATAAAATAAATGCAACGTACCAAGACTTTAAGGCACGCTTACTGACAACTTGAGTGTCTGAAGACAGCAGTTCATTTTTTTTTTCTTTTTACCCCGAACACGGCTTTCATCCGTAGATGACATATAGAACATAGTGTAGTAAGATGCCTATACGACTTTCCAACCTACTCTCGTCAAAATCTACACATAGGTTGTCAAAGGGACGAGCAACCTTAAGTGTCGATGTTTCAGTGTCGTGACGGGCTTTCTAATATATCAATATATCACCAAGCACTGAAAGGCGACCATCACGCGAATACCAGAAAGTAACTAACTCGTCCTGATGATCAGCAGGTGTTTGTGAAAATGTGCGGTTCCGGGGTGAAAAATACCGCACCCCAGCCTCCATCATTAAAAAACACAACAACAAAAAACCCCTCAAACATGAAAAAAAAAATCGTAAAATTTATTTGGAAACACGTTATTGAGACAAGACGTGTAGTCTTGTGTAATAGATCAATTACCGGTCACTTTTTTTTTGCATTCTGGAGCGAACCATCAAACAAACAAGAACAAATTCAAACTGTAGTAGCTTTAGGCGTTGTGTGATGAAAGCTTCGGTATGCAGACCCTACCAAAGGCTCATTCAACAAAAGACAGAAACACTGTTATAACTAGGGCGCGCTAAAGGTCGTTTTTAACTGTACATTCACGCGTCCCGTCTCCGTTGCTCCACCACAGACCCCGTGCCTGCGTGCACCCCAACTGTAAATCAGAGCGTTTTCTACCGTCCTCAAGAAAAAGGAACTAAGTTCCATGGATCTGACAGGCGCCCTCTTCCCAACTGACGACAGTTTTGCCGAGAGGCTCGTCGTCTGCAATACACAGGAAATCTGCCGCCAGAACAGTGAAGTCCACTCTACGAAATAATTATCACAATCGAAGTCAGTGTCTTTGTCCCTCATTTGGGAAACAAGTTGGAGGAAAAAGAATGAACTCAAAACATCCCACTACACGGCCGTATCTATGATACACGCCTGATACACTTCTGCCCTTTGTGCGCGTTTTGACATCACGTCGAATCGGTACCCATCTCCTGGTGACTTCGTTACTACGTTTGTTTAAACGACGCCTGTCCAAATGTTTGGCTGGGGGGGGGGGGGGGTCACTGTGTGGGTTGCCAAAACGTAAGGGCACAAACTTGGGACCAGCGCGCCCACAAGGGAAAAGCTAGAAAACTGAACGCGATGAATGAATAAACTGTCTATGTCTGATGAATCCATTTCACTCACTCAGTGAAGTAATGTGTTGACGGCGTGCCGCTAATTGACATGTAGCCGATCCTGATTGAAAGGTCGTGCTAGCCAATCAAAGTGCGCGAACGAGACATGTGTACTCCGACAAACAAACCCATATCTGTGGGTTCATTTGTCGGACGATGCGTCTTACAAAGAGATCAAAAGGTAAAAAGGCGTGCGATGCGTGCGGTTGCCAAGGAGGATTCGTGTTAGTGAATGGGCGTGGCTACAGGCACCTGGGCAACATATCAATGGTGACAGATTGAACGTTATATTAAAAAAAAAACCCCTTCCCAAGAGACCGAGACAGACTGGTAACACTAGGCACGTTTAGTAGGACTTCGTAATGAGGACTTCGTAATGAGGACTTCGCTGAGAAGCGTTAACCCTTTCACATGTTCGGGCAGTCCAGTGCCAGCTTCAAACGCTGCCTCAAAACCCACTTATTTAAAACTGATTACTGATTTACTCTGCCCTTCCACACCGTGTCAGTCTGCTTGTTGTGAGTTATTGTTTAACTTTGAATGTTCCCTGTGCGTCTGTGTATGAAAGTGGTGTATGTATTTATGATGTACGGCGCCTAGAGCCTGTTTTATTTCATGTATAGGCGCCTTATAAGTCGTCCTTATTATTATTATTATTATTATAAAATTAGGTTCACACGGCAGAGGCCGCGAGCGGCTAAACGCGCTGCGATTAGCTATGGTACTCCTAACGTGCCTAACTGACATGTAAATGGGTTACGCTGCTCAGCGAAGTCCTCTTTACGAAGTCCTACTAAATATGCTCAATAGTTCTGTAACCGAGAGTGCCAGGGCTTTTTGTATCCGCGTTGGACATCCGTCACACACCGATTTATTTTCTAAATAATAATATCCGTATACCTTTTTTTACATAGGCGGACACAATTATGTCCTATCATTTATGTACCACAGTGGACAATGTTAAGGACAACTGTCCTATACTTTTAGGACGTGATGAAGTGCTACACGGAAGTGTGGACTTCCCTTGCTATAATACATCTCATGATGTGGATGATTACACGGCCGGCACCGCAAGTGCAGTAGTTCCCGGGTCTAGTTAACGGGGTACTTATGACAGGAAGCCTGGAATGCGGCCCTATCAAAAGTCTCAAACCACATAGACCTCCATCGTCACACCATCATCCTCATCATCATACATGATATCAAAAGAATTGTCCTAGCTTCAGAGTCCTCCGTGGATTCTAACCATGACTTGGGTGAAATACCACTGAAGCTGGCGAAGAGTTCGGGCAGAAAAAAAA
The DNA here is from genome assembly GCA_018292915.2 of Batillaria attramentaria. Classification (NCBI taxonomy): domain Eukaryota; kingdom Metazoa; phylum Mollusca; class Gastropoda; family Batillariidae; genus Batillaria; species Batillaria attramentaria. The sequence continues at coordinate 1,724,379 of JACVVK020000038.1, read as the reverse complement.
GCGTGGACTTTTTGTATCAGTATGGTTCACACTTCTGCAAAGTGCTGTAGGAAAGCGTGGACTTGTTGAACGGTTCACACTTCTGCAAATGCTACACGAAAGTGTGGACTTCCTGTGGCAGCAGATTCCCGCAAGCGTCGCACTCGACGAGGCCCGGGGCGTTCTCCAAGGTACAGTGAGGGCACACGCGCTTGCTCTCCCCTGCTGGCGTCTGCAGGTCTGGGGCGTCGCGGCTCTTAGAGCACGCCACGCAGATCGTGTTTGCGGACGAGTTCTCCATTGTGCACGCGCGGCACTTCCACCTGAGGGAGCCCATGTCCATGCTGCGCGAGGCGTGACGTGACAGCCCGTCACCGCTGACGTCAGTGTGACGGCGGCTGGGCGTGACGAGGGAGCTGGCGCGCAGGTTACTGGCACTGCTGACCTTTTCCCTCATGACTACCGCGGACGCTGAGCCCGACCCCTGGGGCAGGCTGTGCACGTTGAGTGTCTTGCCGTGATGCACTTTGTCCAGGTTGTTCAACACGGGACCGCCAAACGGCTGGCGAGCTAACAACGAAGACTGGTCGGGTTTGCCGCCAGCCATTTCGGCAAACGTGGGTTGTTGTTGTTGTTGTTGTTGCATGGTGGGTCTGGCCACAACTGTAGTGTGTCTCTGATAGCGCGGGTCGGTGGAAGGCGGGTGGTAAATGGGTTGTTGTACTTGTACTTGTTGAGACCCGTCCAGCATTAGGTTAGACGGCGCAAGGCCGCCATCCCCGCGTCGATCACGGGAGAGAACCGACTCCGACAGGGGTCCTGTGGCTTGTCGCCCCTCGCCAACGACAGTTAGGGGCGGATAGTCACCGGAACCTGTCCGCTGGTGGCGCCCGTCCATACCCGCCACGTGACGTTTCATGTCCATCATGTGATTCGGGTTCAACATGGCCGTCACCGCTGTTGCTGGCTGAGGAGGATGTCTGGGCACACACACACACACACACACACACACACACACACACACACACACACACACACACACACAAAACTTGAGTGAGATGGAAAGGTCAACTGGCCTCGATATTTTGGCAATTCTAGCTAAGCATATCAACTGATCAATATGGTGTGTGTGTGTGTGTGTGTGTGTGCGCGTGCGTGTGCGTGCGTGCGTGTGCGTGTGTGTGTGTGTGTGTGTGTGTGTGTGTGAGAGAGAGAGAAACCGCTGACTATACCTCGCTCTGTCCGTAGGATAGCAGAGTGGCACGTTCTGCGATGTGACTGTCGTTTGTGCTGCACGTGCACCGGCCGTGCCAACCACGGCATTATAAGCCGGCGGGGGCCCCTCCACTTGCTGGTTCCTAAACCAGTTCCAGTCATCGTACGACACCGGCACCTGCACCCCGTCCACCGTGCCTCCGTGTACAGGAGTCTCTCTCCGGTCACCTAGCACCGCTGAAGCCGACGCCATCTTGGCAGGGTACTGACTCCTGCCAGCGCCCTGAGTAGTGTTCATGTTGTGCACCGTTCTGATGCTCTCCATCAGGTGTTCTTCGTGAGTGCCCTCGGGGAAGGGCGTGGCCAGCTCCGGCTGATCCTCGTCGATGTACGGGAAAGCGGGTGGGGTCTGCTGTGGGAGGGGGTGTGGGCGGGAGTGCCTGGAGCCTACAGCTTCGTTAGTAGCCACAGCGCCGTAGTCCACTTGATCGACAATCCTGCCCCCTGTGGCGTATGTGTTGGCGTATGTGTTGGCGTTGTAATGCTGGGTGGACGTCTGCGACGCACTGCCGTAGCCAGACGACGCAGCGTAGGCGGAGGAGGAGGCGCTGAAGGTGGAGGCGGGGGCGGAGCCGTAGCCTGACGACGAGAACTTGGAGCCGGTCGCCGAGGAGGCCATGGAGGGCTGGCGACTGGCCGGGCCCCCTACACCAACGTTCGTTCGCAACGCCCCGGTCACGTGACTTTCTGTCGAGTCCGTGTAAGGGGCGGAGTTAGGGATGGGCGCCAGGTAATCGTGACGTGATCCCAACACCTTCCCCTGGGCCCCCATGATCTCTGGAGGCGCTCTCGCCGCCCCCACCACCCCCAACCCCATCCCCCCAGCGGCAGGGATAGTGTGACGGGGCAGCGACAGCCCAACGTTCGCCCCGTCCCTAACGTAACCAGGAGCAACGACCTGGTTCCCGTAATTATTGACCATCATGCCTTGGTGAAGGTAGTTGGCCCCTACCCCTCTCACGTCATTCGGTACGATCCGTCCCCCACTCATAGCGTACATTTCACAGGCCGCGGTGCTGACCACAGGCGTCACGTGCAGGGGAGGGACAGGGGACGACACAGCCACTGCATCGTTAGACGTTCCGGACAGGATCACGTTCATAGCGTCAACCAGGGTGAGCTGCACGCACTTCATCTTCTCGTAGTACTCCCCGATCTGCCGACACATGACGGCCGCCACCTGACAATCAAAGGCCACGGCCAGCGCCTGGTCCGCGTTCGGGGCTTTCTCCAGCACTAGGGTCGTGTCGTCGGCCGCTCCGGGTCCCGCGCCATTGCCGTCAGGTTTGACGTACCCCACCAGGAACAGTATCTGCTCCGGGCTCTTCAGGTGCGCCTTCACTTTGGTGCAGAAGAACCCGCCGTACATCTGGAGAATCAAAGAAGTGTCAGTTACGACTGTTATAAGCCTCAGTGTGCGTGTTCTACGTCAGTACAGCAGCGTTGAAGGAAACTGCCAAAGGCGTGTCATTTGGTGCACCAAAACCAATCAGATGCGTCAAGTCACAGAATCAGATGAGTCTATCTAGCCCTCTCTCTCTCCTTCTCAATCTTACACATATGTGCCACTTATCTTTTTCGTGTATATGTTACGCGTAATTTCTGAAACTGCCCATTTCATGAAAATACGCAATATTTTGCTCATTTCGTGAAATACGCAGCAAAATTGCGCGTTTCATGAAACGGCCAAATTTACTGGCCATTTCATGAAATGAGCAAAACTTTGTTGCGCATTTCACGAAATACGCATTGGAGAATTTGAGAGTCAAACGTATGCACGTAATTACCTCAACCGTTGGAGAATAAAGTTGCATTGTCTATTATTCTTTGAGAGAGAGAGAGAGAGAGAGAGAGAGAGAGAGAGAGAGAGATTTTTTTTTTTTAAGGCCAGTACATGTACTAAGAAGGAAGTTGTTTAAAAAGCCGGTCGCTACACTTGACACTCTACGCACGAAACAAGTCCCAAGTGTAAACAGAGCCTCGCGCATAAAGCGAACAAACTGCTCCGGGTCTGAACAATGGGGAGAAAACACTTCCGCGTGTCTTGAAAGTCCCATACCCAATGGTCAGGTTTATTTTTACGGTCGCTCGAACCGCTGCTTTCAATACAAACAATAAGCATGCAGTCTGCGTTTCTAAATATAGCATGACCTACACTTGAATCTATTTACCATAGTAAGCCCTCGAAACCAGGAAGCACGGGTTGTACAACCAGAACGATCCTATGCACGCATGACTAAACCTTTTCCCGGTAACTTCACATAAAGTATTTAGTTGTACGGCGGAGCTGCATCAAGCTGCCCGCTTTGTGAGCCTATTCCCAATTACGTTGTTCACGTCAACGGTTTGTGTGTGTGTGTGTGTGTGTGTGTGTGTGTGTGTGTGTGTGTGTGTGTGTGTGTGTGTGTGTGTGTGTGTGTGTGTGTGTCCCTCATTAGTGTGTGTTTTCCTCCCAAACGCTCCCCCCCCCCCCTTCTCTCTTGTTCTTGTCTTGTCTACTCTTTCACTCTGCAAATATTTAGGTTGTACTTTGAAAAATGAAAAAGTATTTTGAGGAAACACAAAAGTGGTTGGGGAGTTTACAGCATTTCCCTATGTCAGCTATACTGGGTGCCTGGTGCGCAACGACGTACGAATCGAAAGTTTCAGTGCCACATACGGTAATGGTTAAAGAGAAACTCTAGCCTTCAGGGTAGTTTTCTGATATATAAAGTTCTGTCTGTCTCACTATGCGCGGAAAAATGCTTGAAGTTTCATCCCAAGCATTGTTTAGGAGAAATCTAGTTTAACGCGTAGCTGTGACGCGTCGCCCAGGCAGCCAAATACACCACGTACACGACAAAATGGAGTGATTACTACACCCATGCCTAACGCACAGGTGTCACAAGAACTTCGGTTTTCCCGTTTGCTCTCTTCTTTGTTCACAGTTCACACTGAACTGAATCGTAAGTGTCGTCCTGAAACTTCTCTCTTTAGACCCAGAACTGTGTTCAATTTTGCACGCCAAGGGTTTTTCCTAGGCCCTTGAAGACTGTGATCGAGTTTGGGGACATAAAGCTGTCTTTACAGGATTTACGAGGGAAGAAACTACGAAATATCGATTTACGTGCACTAGTTTTCAAAGTTTGCGTGGCTGCCACTGAGTTTTACAGCGAACACTGCAAAACTCATTGCGTATATTTGTCGTTGATTTGTCTTGAGATTCAAAGAAAAGCTTCTACTATATTACCCCCCCCCCCCCCCTTTGTGGTTAATCGGGGTTTTGCTGTTGCTGTTGTTTTCTGTATAAATTTATGTTTTGTTCTTGTTTTCAAGTTCTGGGTGATGGTGGTGGTGGCGGGGTGTGTGTGTTGGAGGGAGAGGGGGAGGGCATGATTTATTTCTTCTGTGCGCGCAGGTCAGCTATCGACTTTCAGTCACGTGTACACTGATCTAACACAGTGAAGGAAAAACCAGGGCGCGGTCACTGATTGCGATCAGGCGGGTGTGACGCGACAAGCAGACGACAGGAAGAAATCTCAAGTATCTCAGTACAGTGTACGGGCATCTCCGGCTGCTGAGATCTCAAAGAGGGAGCACACCCCTTCCTCGCAAAAACTCGATCCCCTTCAATTCAAATGCTAAATGTGTGCAAAGTCAATTAAAATGGCAAGGCAAATGAGCGTGAGTTGTAGCTGGTAAGAAAAAGAGTAATTTGTGTACTGTACACCTGTAGTATAACAATAATAATAACGACAATTTGTAAGACGCCTATCCTTTGGGAAGCTCCAATGGAGTTAGCTGCAGGAACAAATGGCACTTTCACAAAGATGAATTTAAAGAACTGATGTCCTATTTGACTTGAGGGAAAATGTGGATGAAGGAAGAGAAAAATGAGGCTGAAGAAAGACAGAAAGTAAGAAAGAGAGCAAGAGAGAGAGAGAGAGAGAGACAGACAGACAGACAGACAGACAGACAGACAGACAGACAGAAATGAATACGAAAACAGAAATAAATACAAAAAACAACAACAAATGAAACAAAAAAAAAAGAAGAAATACAGAAAATAAGGAAAAACTAATTACAAACAAAACCCTAAAAAGTCACCTTCAGCAACCAGAATTCTCGTTTCCATGGATGCGAGGCCAGGTGCAGAAAATACTTCTCCAGGCTCAAGAATCCAGACGCCGCCCGCTCTCCTTCGAAACACCCTGCCGCCACCGTAAGCTTGACAACGGTCACAAAAGGGGCGTGTTTAAAACTGGCCACGCCCCCTTGCTGAATGAGGCATTTTTTGATCATCTTACTGATGGACAGGCTGAGGGAGGCCCGGTCCTCGGTGGACAGGACGTGGCCGTTGTCATGACACTTGCGGTACAAAACGTTGGCTTGCTCCAAGAAGTCCATGGCTGACATCTTACTTCTCTTTCACGTGTGGTGGAAGGTTAGCCAGGCAGGACGCCCAGTCATGGCGCTGTCTAGTGTACAAAGCTATCTCAAGAATCACTGCAGGAGATGTGAATTTTCATTTCCAAGCCACAAGTCACAGTTTATAGCGGAGCGGCATCGTCGTGCCGTAGGTGTGCAGTTTGGGTTCTTTCCCCTGTGTTCTTCTTCACTAGGCTGAAAGAGGAAACCAAGGACAGTTCAATTTTTGAATTGCACATTCAAGTTACATGCCGCGGAACCGTCTAGTCACAAAAATGCCACAAACAGAACTATCACGGGTTATCAAGATCAGGCTTAAAATGGTCAACGATTCAAAAGAAGAAAACGTTTCCAGCATTCGATGACAAAGTAGCAAAAGCCACGAGCGTGTGGATAAAAAAAGACTACCTTCTGTGCAACTTGGTGCATTTCGATATGATTTTAACTGCTTCTCAGGAGGAAAAAGGACGTTAAACCCCTAGACACCCACCCACCCTCTCAGGAGGAAACACTTTGTGGGGAAGGAAAATGTTTAAAAATTGACTAAAATCTGATAACAACAGCAATGACATGCACCTCAGTTTTAGTGGGAAGAAAGTATGCGCCAATTCCAATCCATGTCATTGGACATTTACGTGGACAAAGTACAAATTAAAAAGATAACACACACACACACACACACACACACACACACACACACTAAAACAATATTTCAAAACATTCTTCGTGCAAAAAAAAATTAAAAAATTCAAACTCTTCAAGTTAGAAGCTCACCACGTTGTGCATGAAAATGTCCACCCATCCGAGTGTGCTTGGAGTTGGGAGTTGTAGGCCCTATTGTGGTGTTGACAAATGTCACGATGATCGGCACCAAAAGTCTGCAACATGACCAAAATAAAAACAGGCCGTTAATGCATCACTTGTTTGCGCCTTCTCCTTCCAAAATCTGTAATGTCCGACATGAATTTCAACCATTGTGAGAGCAAAATCCCCACGGGATCGACTTCTTATTTTAATTCCCCAAGAGTCATAACTCAGGTTTTAATGAGCGGGTTGAAATGACTGAAACTACACTTGTTCAACATCACCATCATAATAATATCAATAACAAAATAATTTTTTTATTCTAAAAAGCGCAATTTCCCAGGACATGCTGGCTCAAAGTACTTTACAATTAGCTTAATCACAAACACACACAAACACTGAAACAGCCACACAAACCCACGCACATAAATCACTTTCATAAACATACAACTGGGCTCCTGTTGAACTGAGCAAAGAAAGTGTGTGTGTGTGTGTGTGTGTGTGTGTGTGTGTGTGTGTGTGTGTGTGTGTGTGTGTGTGTGTGTGTGGACGGGGAGGGGGGGGGGGAGGGAGTGGTTACAGCCAGAGCCACGCATGCAACAAAGACCACCCTACGCTAATTAACTACTCGCCACTTACAGGCTGATTAACTAAGAAGGAGATAAGGCTGACTGGAAGAAGTGGGGTTTTAGCTTGTTTTTAAAAACTGTGAAGGACGGAGACTCAGTGTGGGGTGTGTTAAGGAAGTGCATTCCAGACTGTAGACACCTGATACTGGAAGGACCTCTTGCCAAATGTAAGCTTCACACGGAGGATGGTGAGAACTTTTTTTCTGTGCTAGACCGGAGAGTTCTCGGCGGGTCACATGCGGTCAGACAAGATGACCAGTAGGCTGTGAGTGTGCGATCAAAGGAGCGCTACGCAAGTGTTGCAAGAAGCAGCACGTTGCTGAGTGCCGAGAGGAAATTTCAACAGGCAATCAGACGTGCCATGTAACTGTTCGGTCAAATGTACCAGGCCTCCAAACGTGCAAAGTGGTCTTTTATTACGCACACAGTGTGGAACACAGGCCGCATGCGGCGTTTTGATTTGTTTTCAGTGTGTTCAGCTGTCACGGGTTTCAATGACACACTTGCTCAAGCTGTCACAGTAACGGGCTCGGCACACGTGGCACACACACACACACACACACACACACACACACACACACACACACACACACACACACACACACACACACACACAAACATAAACTGAATTACTTCTGTGGCTGACTTCACACCAAGACGTCAAAATTATTCTATCTTGGTCTACATAACAATCTGCCATGGTCAAGTAAGACCATGACAGTGGACTTATTTCCTTGTTTTAATCAGTATCACTTTGTAATGTGTCAGCGCCAAGGTCACTATGCATCTCGTGCACCTAACAGTACAATAAAAGATTTTGTTGATCCCTACGGCTGAAAAGACAGATGGGGAAACCCCGCGTGGGCCTTACCTGGTAGCAGCTGTTTAAAAAAATCGCTAGCTCAAAGTTACACCTTGCACAGGGAGGAAAACTCAGTATATTTACTGTACTGACAAAAGACACAACTTCAATTTTCCTCGCACAAACATTTTCCATTTTAAAAAGTTTAATATCATTTCATGTTAAAGTGGGTTTAAAAAACAAAAAATTGTGAAAGGCTTTAAGAGGGATTAATAATAATTTTTAAAAAATCACTTAAACTGGTTCTGCATTCAGGTTTATCATTACCTGATATGCCCTATTTGTTTTCAGCTGACTAAAATGTATATTGCTGGATTACGCTTTATTCTGCCACTTTTTCGTCGTTGATTTTGCTGTGTTGTGTTGTTGTTGGTGGTGGTGGTGGTGGTGGTGGCGGCGGTATTCGCTGCTTGGTAAACGCCGGTTTAGATGACTCACTTTCCTGCAACGGAGTCATTGTAAAAGGAACTAGATCTACGTCTTAAGCGCATGCAACACGAGATGTAAAACGCCTCGTGCACAAAAGTACACAAACGAAGAAGAAGCGGCGGTCCCGGAACAGGGTTGGTACTCAGATTGATTGCCTGTGCCACGAAGCAGCCGCTTAGAATGTCAGCTTTCAAATCACAGAAATGCTAGTATGGACGTGGTATGATTTTGCCAAGTCGGTGCCCCCGATTACGGAAAATACACTGGTTGGCTGATTTCGACCGAAAAACTGCTCGTTAAAAGTAAAACTCAAAAATTTTCGGTCAGGTCGAAATCAACACACTCGTGTGGTGTATTTTCCGTAATCGAGGGCACCTCACTGTGAAAACTCTATTTATTTATTTTATTATTGTTGCTTAGCAAGGTTTATCATGATAATCATGCGGCAGTATAAATAATACAGGCACTGAGAAAGACGGTCGGCCCGCCGAGTGTCACTAGGAAGATCCGCTGTGCTTAGTACGCACGTAAGCCAAAGGTGAAGATAACTGGCGTCCATGTTATTCAGTTATTCATAAATTTCAAACATCAATGACTTCACAAAATCAAATCAAAATCAAATTCATGAATTCTTTGATTTTTGTTTTTTTACATTGTGTTACGCCTGCACTGCCATTATGACTGATGTTCAATACATAACTACAGCACACTTTTAGTCTTTCGAGGTGAGAATGTGAGCTTGGCGCCTGGGGACCTCTTCGGTGGTAGAGCTCTCATCCGGCTGTCGTGTGGAGAACGACTGCAAGACCGGCCACGGTAACGGTCAACTAGCACCAAGGCCTAGCCACAAAAAGACACTGATTTTTTTTTTTTTTTTTTTTAATTCCATGGGGTGAGTATGCATGACTTGATGTATGTGGGAACTACAGTAGGCTAGGGGATTTGGTCTAGTGGTTAAGGCTTCAGATCCTGAGCTGCCTGGTTCGAGTTCCCGGTGGGCAGGAATATGGTGGGATTTTTCCTTACCATATCGAGTCAAATTCATGCCCAGACTCGTTTACTGTGCCTGTCTCGCCTTCGTGTACAAACGCACGCACAATATCAAGTGTGTGCGTTAAAGTAAAGATCCCATTTCAAATGGGAGGGGCCGCGGAACGGAAAACAGTTAACCAGCATGTACAACTACACTGACAATGGTACTCCGTATGTTGAGGTTGGTCAGTTCATTGGAGGAAGAAGAAGATGACAAATGTCCTGGCTGACGGTAAAACTATAGGACATTTGTCCTGAATACTGTCCACTGTGGTGGAGAAATGATGGGACATATATACCCGCTTTGGTAAGACGGCAAGTAATCGGACATGTTGAAACAGAATGGCTCTGAGTATGAAAATCATACAAAGTAGACCTGCGCGCACGTGCGCCCGCACCAGTACACCGTGTACACGCTGAGACACACAAACACAATGTCTTCCTTGTGTCTCTGCTTCAAGTATGGGTGGGTGTGTGTGTTCAGAAAGGTGGGGGGGGGGGGAGTGGGGGTCCAACTCTCACAACGACTTCATGATAAAATAATGGAGTACTTCATTCCCCCTTCCATCCCCTTTTCGTCAGTTAGGGCTGAACGCCACACAAACAACAGAGAGTAATTTGCGGCAAAGTAGTCTTCCTCGGCCAGGTTGTGAAAAGATAAAAGGGTATTAGTTAAAACAAAATGTAAATATATATCTTGAAAATCTATCTGATTTGAATGAGAAACAGATTTCAAGACTTGGAAAAAACGAAACGAGGTCATTGAAAGTCCACATATTTGGAATATCTATAAAATAAGTTAATCTTAAAAATCTATCTGGTTTGAATGAGAAACAGGTTTCAAGACTTGGAAAAACGAAACGAGAAGAGGTCATTGAAAGTCCACATATTTGGAATATCTATATTTTATAAAATATGTTAATCTCTTTCAAGAAATTGAAGATGCTGTCAGTTTGAAGAAAATTTCTGAATCCTAAGGTAAATGTATGAATCTTTTGCACATTTAGACTAGTACCAGGCAGGGTGGAGGGTGTTAAGAGAGAATTAAATTTAAAGTCTCAATGTTCGTAACGATTTCTGAGGGGGAAAATCTGTGGCTTTCAAAGCTGTAAGGCTGTTTGCAAAACAAACAGATGTCCCACCTTTTCTTGACTTTGTGGCTCCTAACTGTGTACATGTAATAGAGAAATATGACCACCTTTGTCCATCAAATAACATAATTTTCATTGTCTGCTCAGTATGCATTATGCTATGTATGGAACAACAACTACGCCAAACAGAGTAACCACAATGGTTACATATGCTACACTGTGTGTCCAGTGAGTCTAATACATTCGATGAAAAGTTTTCCACAGTGTATGACAGTATCAGTATGCCTGACAAACGTATTGAGACTTAAAGCTCTCCACATACATGTACGTTGCTAGAAATCGCACTATGTCTGTGCTGTCGACTGTCATCTAGCCAACTGGTGGAAGGCCCCTCGCCGTACACGTTGATAGTCGATAGCCCTGTAGTACACGTTTATATAATATGGAAAGTCACGCGAGACTACTCTCCCTTGAAGACAAAATGGCGGCTCCCACGGCGGACTACGATTTAGACAATTCAGATGAAGATTTGGAAGTGATTGCGGCCGCTGTTGCTATTCTTGCCGAAGAAGATGAACCGTGTAGTTTTGTCCCTTGTATCCCATATGCATGGATTTTCTCTCACGGGCTCAATAGACCTTGCTGTGGTGCAGTCGTCCATCTTCTCGGCCATCTTGAATACGTCACGACTCACGTGACCACCCTACTGTTGACTGGTCACTGAATGCTAGACTAGCGACCAGTGGATAGAAATTTAGAGTCAATTCTATCGCGGATACATAGCGGATAGGGGGTTGTCCGCAGGGATGGTTAGACTATCAGATGACTATCGAAACGGATTGACGGCCAATCGTGGATAGGATAGTGCGAAAACTATCCACGTGTAAGGCAATCTTTAACCATCTTCATGATTCCCCTGTCTATTCCTTCAAATGTGCCATTTCTAAGGCAATGTGCAAGGCCTTGCTATATCTGGAGCTTGCAAAAACTTTTTTTTTTTTTTTTTTGCTGCCATATCTCTTTGCCTGCTTCAATGGTGTTCCTCCCTGGTAACGGGTGGAATCCACGGAAGGCTCGGGAGTTGGGGCAATTTTTATTATGCATGATGATGGAGATGAGGATGATGGTAAGATGATGCTAAGGAGGTCCATGTGGTTTGGGACTGCGGGACAGTGCCGCATTCCACGCTTCCCGACCTAGGTAGGAAAAATCCCGCTTGCCTCGGCTGGGACTCGAACCCGGGACTCCCGGTCCATAGTCCGAAGTGCTAACCACTACACTACGGGGGCCGGCGAGCTTGCGAAAACTTAGCTGGCCTCAGGCAGGAGGTGGATGCTTGCTCAACAGCGGTCCATTAGTGCGTCTGCACTGACCGACACATTTCCTAGTACAGCAAATGGTTGTAGCACCACATACACAGCAACACCCTGAATGATTCACTACAATTGCTGTAAAGAGTAGAATGATAACTTGCGACAAAGTTTACATACAGGATTAGTTTGTAAACACATGTATCAAATATCACTTGATCACGCATTTGCATCAGTACCAAGTAAGCTTTTGCATGAAGTATTTGACAAAGTCACACATACACAAAATTCCCCCCCCCCCCTCCCCAAAAAAAAAAAAAAAAAAATGAAAAATATATAATGGTGTCTTTACTGCCTTAGAAATTTAGAAAAATTGGATGGTTGGCTTCGTACACACGCACGATGCAATGACACACATCTTCAGTGAATCCGTATGTGTAAACATCCACAATGTACACCACAGGTATGGACAGTAACGGTGTATGGCATGTATAGCGCTATGAGTTTGCTTTCATGCGAGATTAAGTGCTAAACAAGTACTATTCATTATTATTATTATTATGTACAGTACAGAGCAACATGCACCAAAGATTCCCCCCACCCGAGTTAAGCACCACAGCAAAATGCGTGAACAACACTTACTACACTCTACTTACAACCCAAAACATGAAACTAGGAATGAACAGCATCACTATCAACAAGAACCTGACCCATCCCCTTGACTACCCCATGGGAAGGAAAGCAAAAAAACAAGAAAACAGGCAAACAAATAAAACAACAGTGTAAACCGGCTTCTTCATGGCTAACTTTGATCAGGCATAGAAAGAATTTTTTTTTAATTTCTAATTTGATGTCAGTAACGCTCTGGCAAAAGCACAGCGGCTAATTCATACAAATCTGTGTTTGGAAGCTCTACCAATATACAGTAGAACCTCTTTTGGGTGACCATCCCTTTGAGAGACCACCTGCCTGTGCAGACCTATATTACAATGATACTGGGTTGCACTTCTTCACTGTCTGAAGCTTCTTTTGGGTGGCCACCTCTCTTTTAAGACCACTCTTATCTCACCAACGGGGTGGTCGTCCAAAAGAAGTTGTACTGTACAATACTGATGTTAGAAGAGAATGTGGTGACATACCTGACCATACATTTTAACTGATCTCACACTGTACGTGTACACATGTATACAGGTAAACAATTTCATGAAGCAGCTGTAGTATACAACTTCCCCAATGCTGTTGTGACTTCATGAAACCTGTTTCATCATCATGTACACAGCTATAGACAGTAACACACAGTCATACCTAATTTCACAGAAATCTGTCTAGTTTCTTTTTCTGTTTGCCCCTATCCCACAGCAATCAACGCCATTATTATAAAAATATAAACTAAACCAAAAACTGACCAAACAGATTATCTACATCAAGGTGGCCTAGATCGTATTGCTTATACTTTATAGATCATAGATATATAATCGTAAGATCACGTAAAGCTAAGTGCGTCCGTTGAGAACACACACACACACAAACACACATCGTTTGCCTCCTTTCACTTTATCATTATGCAGCTTTATGCATTCTCTACAGGTCTACTTTGCCTGTACTAACCTTCCATGTTATCAATCAAGGCATTGTCTATCCACTGGTGGCCTTATCACCAGGACGTTTGGAAATGTATTACAGTGTACAGAAATAGGACTGCGTAGAACAACCAAGAGCACAAACATGAGAAAACCTGAAACCAAGCCAACCCTGTGAATCATTCAACTACACACACATCGAAAAGGAATGTTTGAAGATCCTTTCTCGGTTCAACACTTTAGCCACAGTTGAACACCACACCAAGATCAACAATGAGTTTACACCAGAAAGATCGTACGAGAAGGCAGAAAAATCATTATACTACCTACCCGTTGAACAAATGTCTGACGAACACGGAAGATCAAAACGATCAAAGATCCGCCATGAAGGCAGGTCCGCAGAATCGCGACGAGCCTGGGGATTCCCCCTAAAGCCTAGTAGGGCAGATAACTCGACATGCACGCAGCAGCACCCATTGACGTATTTACGTCTGTGGCAGCATCCTGAACCGGCATCCAAAGACACATGCCAGGAACAACTTGTCCTTAAGGGCCAAAAGCCATAGGACGTAAAGCAAGTTAATGATGGACTGAACCGGCCCAGAACAGAATCGACGGAGTCGCTCGATCAGTCGTCTGCTCACTGCCAGAAGTTGGAAGTGAATGATTCAACCAATGGGGGCCGGTTCAGGGTGCTGCGGATAGCTGCATGTGATAACTCGTGAAGGAAGGGATCTTATTTATCGGTCTGTCATCTTCGTAGCAGTAGAGGTGCTGCTGTTGAGTAGCTTATGAAACCACTATAACTACACTGTAGTTCCTGGCGTACTCACGAGAACAGTCGCTTGTGAAATGATGAATGATAGCCGCATGTTACCAACGACGACAGATATACACCAATACTGAAACGAAACAGATCGACCTGTCAGCAGTCGGTTACTGCAGGCCACGGTCCAAGGCAGATAAAAGATGTGCATGCGTATCATATCCCTTGTTGTCGTGTTTGATTGTGTTTCCGTTATCAGCTGGGTCAGTGTGTGTGTGTGTGTGTATGTATGTGTCCCGAAATACAATGGAGCTCCGGTCTACCATTGTGGTTCAATGACGAATTTGATTCAATAGCATAGCGAATTTTTACAGGTGTAGAGCAGGCAGTAATGCTAGCCCAGGGCCTTTTGCTCCTCCTCTATCCTCTACCAGAAAATCTCTCTCGCGCACACACACACACACACACAGACTTCAGGTGTTCACCAATTTTATTTTAGATTTAACGCATCTGTGATCAGCCCAAACATTTCTAGGTACTGACCATTACACAGCATGCTTATAAACTTCAAAATGGAACGCAACAGCATATGCTGTGATCATTCAATATTTTATGAATCAGCTGCTGTATAAACAATCAACAATAACAACATCCCAGCAACTACAGCCAGTGCATGCATCATGAATCTAATATGATTGGCATGTTGAAATCAGGACTTAAGATTAGTCCAGCTGTTTTGTACATATAGTTTACTGGATATGTAGAAGCAACAACTGACCAAAACAATAGCCAACTGACCATAAAAAAATCATAAATAACAGAAAACATCATAATACTGTACAACGTTCAAATCAAACAGAAGAGACAAAGAAAAGGAATTGACTCTTAGAAAACATTGAAATCCTAAAGACAGAAATTTAAACCTCAAAACAAACCATGAAAACAACATCCCAACAGCACTTAAAGGTATGTCAAGCACAAAGCTGCCAATTTTCATTTCATTTAAACAGTCACACTGTATTGTGTCTTGTTAATACCTATGATAATGTGAAAACCTGTTTCATGGTCAGCACAGCTGGAATATCGTTTAGTTGAACCTGCAGCATGCTATTGAAAAAGGTATACTGCAGATACGATCAAACATGGTATACTCTGCAAATCATTCATGTACATGTAGTTGCATAAATCCTGAATGCATGAATTAAAAAAAAAAAAAATCACAGAAGTTTTGCTCTAGTCTCTGATCGTGAAACTTCCCTGGAATGTAAGACCTGTTTCACTTGAGTTTAAAAGTTTGCAAGTGTAATTTCTACCATACAAGCAACATACTTACAAGTCAAAGCAACAAACATGCACCCTTGGCAAAAATGCAGAACGCCACACGCACAATGTGTTTTTACCTCAGAGAAAGCCTCTGCTTAAAACTGTCTACTCCCTGCTTGAATGCAAAACAAAACAAAACACTGCTTAGAATACAGCGGGATAACAAGCCAACAAGTGTATTGGATACATATAGTCAACATCACGCAAATGTATTTAAAAAAAACAAAAAACAATGGAGGATGAGAAAATTCATTTTGAACTTCTAATGATGGTTTGTTATAACAGACGGCACCTCTTTTTTTCCTGGGCGTTCACAGCTGCTGCCTTTGACTGAAAGACTGAATTGAACATAATGGCCGTGAATAGTGTGATGCACCCCTGTTATGTGCAAAATGCATTGATGCCATCCTTTTCTTAACACTGTTAGTGCTGAGAAGCGAATACTGCGGACTACCTCTGTGTTTGTTTTTCCCAGTGTGACAAATTCATTCAGCAAGACCAGGAATAACATTCTAGTGCTGTACAACAATCAACTCAAAATCTACAAACTTGTCATTAACTTGGAATTTTGGGGTGACTCAATTATGAGATCAACACAAGAGAAATGTAAAATGTGTACCAACCCGTGCTATTCTCAAAATTGAGTTATGCCATAATTCCCAGACAACAATGAAATTTTAGGGGAAAAGGAAAAAAAACAAAACAAAAACAAACTGCAGTACTCAAGACTACTGTGAAAGGCACAGTTACATTTGGGTCACAATGACCTGGCACCTGTATTATGATATGAAAACTACTCTCACAGTGCCCTCACTGCGTGCTCTGCTCCTAGTGATACACAATGTTCTGGTGCTGCACTGAGATGTGCTCCAAAGCCTGGTGTACTGTAATATGCCCGTCCGTCTGGTGCACAATCAGCTGCCCATCTGGTTGATGTACGAGCTGCCCATCTGGCTGATGTATCAGTTGCCCGTCTGGCTGATGCACCAGTTGCCCGTCCTGCTGGTGCAAGGTGAGGTGCCCATCCTGCTGGTGTAACGTCAGCTGCCCATCTGTCTGATGGACGGTGATCTGCGCGTCGGTCGGCTGTAGGGTGAGTTGCCCGTCCGGCTGGTGCAACGTGAGGTGGCTGTCGGTCTGGTGTAGGGTCAGCTGTTCACCAGCCTGAATCACCAGCTGGTCATCAGACTGCAGACTGGATGGGCCGGTGATCTCCTGCCACGCTCACCCATGGCGTTGTGCGACTTACGCAGGTGTTGCTGCAGGTGCCAGCGCTTGATGTACGCGCGCCCGCAGATGCTGCAACCATATGGCTTGAGACCAAGGTGAAGGTTCTTGTGCGTCTTGAGCGCGCTGCCTGTAGTGAAGTATTTGCCACACACCTCGCACTTGTGGGGGGATACGCCAGTGTGGGTCATCTCGTGAGACACTAGCTTGGACTTCTCTGCGAATCCCTGCACACACACAAATGGAATGGACTTTCGCTTGTCGCAATTTTACAGCAATGCAGAATGCAAACTATGCAAGCAACATGGACAGATGTGCCGATCCACCTACTCAAATTCTATTTACCGGTATATCTTAGTACAACATGAACGGACTTACCATCTTTCACTAACTTTCCAGACAGTTTTTCAAAACCAAACTTACCTGACCACAATGCTTGCACACGTAAGGGAGGTAACCAGTGTGCATTTTGCGTTCATGGCGGACCATGGTGGGCCTGCAGTTAAATCCCTTGTGACAGAACCTGCACTGGTAGAGCTGGATGCCATGGTGGCGGTACGCGATGTGGTCCCTCAGCTGAATACTCTCAAAGAACTGTGCACCACACTGGTCACATTTGAACCTGCATAAGGTAAATAATTACTGACCATTGGCTGGTACATGTAACTGTGGTAAATGAAATTAATTCATGGTGATGAAAAAGAACCGATGAACTGATTCATCTGTAATGTGCATTAATTCAATAAATGGAAGAATCTGCTGGAAGGATGGAGTGACAGTACTAATAGTCAGCTTCCATGTTTTGGCAACCAAATGCAGTAACTGACTGTGGCATTTCAAGTTGAAACTGTAAGTCTGAGACGATTACTCTAGGCTCTCTTTCAGTGTCCCATGGTTCAGGGCGGAGCCCTTGAAAGCACACCTGTAATCCTTGACCCCAAGATGGACGACAGAGATGTGTCGCTGAAGGTGGACCTTGGAGATGTAGACCTTGCCACAGTGGGGGCAGATGTCCGTGTCCTCCTTGTGCTTGCGCATGTGGCGGTCCAGGAGGCCCTGGAAGCGGAAAGACTTGGGGCAGCGTGGACACTGGTACATCCCCTCCGGTCCTGCATGCAGCTTGGTGTGGTTCCGCAGTGCTTGCTTTGTCAGGAACACCTGTCAGACACAGTGAACTGTTTGAGTCTAACACGCTTTTCTGAAGATAATACACCGAAACCTCAAGACAGTAGGTGAGTGTGTGTTCAGCTTCACTGCCCCGTCACTGTGGAACATAGATCATTTCAAATCTGACTTGAAAACACATCTATTCCAGCTGGCATTCGACTAGGTCCACTTACCTCCTCTTGATTCAGCTGCTGCTCTCTGTGTGTGTGTGTGTGTGTGTGTGTGTGTGTGTGTGTGTGTGTGTGTGTGTGTGTGTGTGTTGCATATTTGTTGACATGAATCCAGGAGTACGTACACTAACTCACTTTGTGAGAATGTGCGCTATATATGATTCAATATCATTATTATGTACCAACAGCAGGAGAGAGTGTATGTACCAATGAACTGAAACTGCACTTACTTGTATTTCTTTTTATTTGCACTTACTTGATTTAAATCACTCAATAGCCTAAGTCAGACAGACTCAGAGTGCACAATTCACATTCTGTTTTGATAAAGAAGTGACCATTTACTTTCGAATTACATGTAATTACCAAGATGTTTACGCAGAATGGGTTACATCTGAACATACATAATTTTTAGATAGGCTTGTTTCCTCCAGAAAATCATGGGTGTGCAAGGTCATCACGACTCAAGACCCAGAGAATGCATTATAGACACCTATGCTACAGTCACGGTATAGCTTAGCTTAGGACCTTGTAACTGCACCCTGAAGTCTTATGACTGCATAAGGAAATACATGGTTTCTATCACACTAACCTTTCCACAGACATCACAAATTCCCCCCGTGTCACCGTGTGACTTGATGTGACGCTGCATCTTGTGATACGAATCATACACGCGTCCACATTTACTGCAGGTGTGAACTTGACCATCAGAGTGCAGCTCCCTCATGTGTCTGGCAATGCTGGCTTTGGTGTTGATGATTTGGGCATCACACTGGCTGCATGTGTATTTTTCTTTCTTCTCCCTCTGCAGAATAAAATTTATTTTTATTTAAAGAGATTATCTTCTTGAAATGGATTCATACAGTGTTGTAAACCAGTACACCAACACATAAAAGGCAACGAAGTAAATTTTGAAAATATGCTATAAACTTCAATTAGATCGATAATTTACCTTATCCGATTGGCAACTGAGCCTAGCACAAAAAGTTCTTGATTAAAAACATAGAAAACTGCATCTCAATGAAAATCATAATCTGAAAAGAAAACACAAACAAACAAAAAAAGTCCAGGTACAGCAACACCTATGCTTTCCATGTATTTTATAAGGTGAACTGCCAGCAAAGGCTTCTTACTAACATGCCTCTTTTTAATATAATTTTCAACTTGCTCGAGTACAAAACATCCTTATTCATCAACGTCTGCTCTCAATTTACAGCTTTCACTGAGTTTCAGTGGGTTTCATAGACCATGACTTACCTGTCCTCTTTTATGCCTGCGCAAGCGTGCAGACAGCCGCGGCTTCACTTCTCCCTCTTCAGATACAGCGCCTGGCTTTTTGCACTCCTGCTGATGGGCCCTGTACAGCGTGTAGTTCTCAAACTTGTCCCAGCAAAGTGGGCAGGTGAAGGTTGTCCCGTGCTGCATCACATGCCGCCGCTTCTTCACGTACGACTTGAACTGCTTGCTGCAGATGTGGCAGCGGAACTGATGGATGGAGGCCTTAGCTATCGGCGACGACGTTGGGGTCATGATCTTCAATCTCGGGGACCCTGGGCTGCCCACCACCCTCAGAATGGGGTGACATTCTTCGTTCATTTCAGAACTGGTGTCAGGTTTGTTGAGGATGGTTTCCCACTCAAATATCGAGTGCTGCTGAGCGTGGCGTTTGATGTTGAGGGAGCGGTTGAAGATCTCTTTGCCACAGATCTTGCACGGTACTGTGTTATTTGTGTTACTGCTAGGGATGGGGCTCTCTTCCAGCTCCCTTGGGGGGGATTTAGTGTGATCAGCAGGGTTAGGGGTGATGATAGAGGCGGCATCAACGGTCGTGGCTGAGGAAGTAGCTATGGACAAAGGGGTGGGGGTAGCAGGCTGTGGAAGGATTTGCTGCTTAGATGATGCATCCTGTTCTGTGTCCATTATCACACCATCCTTGGAGTCCACTGAGGACATCACTCCGTGCTGCTGCATATGCTGCCTGAAGAAGTCACGTCGGAAAAACTGCATCTGACAGTCAGGACAAGTGTACATAACGTCCTGCATGTGGCAGCGGGCATGGCGAGTGATGTAGTAGTTGCGGTTCCGAATCTCACGATCACAGACAAAGCATTGCACAAGTGAGAGCTTCTTCCCTGTGGATGATCTTGCCTGTTCTCCTCGTATTAGCAGGGTTGAAAGAATTTTGTCGTAAGCTGGCTCTCCTGTGGGAAACAGTTCATCAGGAAGTGTTTCTTCGTTTTCTTGTTTTAGCTGTGTGGTGGAGGTTTTCCCATCGTCGTTGTCTTTGCTGCCATCCTCTGTGAAGGATTCGGTGTTTTCAGAGGGAGGATAGTCGTTGGCAGTACTGGTGTCCTCCTGACTCATGTTACCGCTGTCCCATTGTGATACAGACAGTGGAGCTATGCTGTCCTTGTCGTCCTCCATGCCACCATCATGTCCCTGCTGTTGCACATGGCGCCTCAATGTGCTTTTGTATTTAAACATTTTGTTGCATACTGAACAGTGGAAATTCTTGCCCTTCTCGTGCGAGCGGTTGTGTTGGGCAATATATGCCTTCCTGTTACGCACTTCTTTGCCACACTCTGGGCAGTTGATGTAACGATACTTCGTCCGAAGGATCATGCGTTTGGATTTGGTTTGCTTTTTCATCCTTGCCAGCTCCGTGGCAACAAGAAACAGTCCATTCTTAGCATCAGCGTCTGCTACAGCCGGTATGGCTTTCTCCACCTTATTGATCATCTTACCAAGGATCACTCCCTTCGCCACTTCGTCTGTTGCGGGAAAGGCAGACGTCCCAGCAGCCTGTCCATCTGTGCCGGCATTTTTTAGCTCTGTCAGCACAACTGGTTTACTATCTTGCTGACAACCTTTATCAGCTGGGACAGGTACTGTAGACTGTTCTTCCACTTTCTGGCTGGTGTCCCATGATGACGACATCTCACCTGCCTGCGTGAACGTTTGAGCCATCAGCAACGCCACCTCTCTCTCCAGTCCAGATCTGCTGTTAGTATTACTGCCCGCATCTGGTGGGGAAGCTGTCAGCATCTGACCAATGGGTGGTGCTGCATGTGCCTGTGGTTGTGTTTGTGTCAGTGCTGTACCATTGTCAACACCCACGGCTGTCACAGAAGTTGACACATTCTGGTTCCCAATAAAGTGGCTGCCAGTGTAGTGAGTCGACGATGAGGTGTTAGAATCGTGGAAACCCAGCAAGCTGTGAGATAGAGACTGAGACTGGGACTGGGACTGGGAATTATCAAGGGCACCACGTTGTATCCCAGCACTAGATCCAGACCCAAGAGCAGTGTGGTGCTTCAAAGAAAAGTGTTTGTCGATGCTGACATCCAGGCTATGACTCTCATTACACATATAGCACTGCCAGCTCAACTGGCCGACCACGATTACAACATCTGTTGCACTGCAGTGAACAGTTAACGTCATGATGTCGACACTGCTGGGGGTTGTGGCTGACGCCAGTGGAGAGGGGGCAGAAACTGGCAGCGTGTAGATCCCCATTGAGGCATTGTAGCTGCTGGTGTCTGAGACAATGTTTGGCTTGCTCACAACTCCAAGAGCCATGCTGCCTTGGGATTCGTAAAAAAATGGTGGCCGTTGATTGGGATCCATTTTAAGTGCTGTCACAGTCAGCAAACATACATGAATTTACAAAACTATCAGCATATTCAGCAGTTCATACTTTCATACGTTTCGTCTATCCATGTCCCTGCAGTCTGGTAGTGGTAATAAAATCAGACAATCTTTTGTAGGAACATTTTTTGTGCATCCTGTGACGTGACAACATCAATTCCTGATATGAAGCCTGGAGAAGAAAAAGGAAAAAGTGCATGAATAGTCATTTGGGGGAAAAAATTGTTCAAATCATCACTGAAAGTACAAGTGGTACTGTTTGGGCTAGTTCTTATCATTTGCTCTGCTTCTGGGCGTGAGGGTTTTGACTGGTGGCCAATTTCCTGAGGTACCGGGTAGGCCTAACTGACAGGCACTATACGTTACTACCGTTTTGTTGCGTTCAAGCGGCCATGACGCCCGCCATGATGTCCCACTTTGTGAGCCGTAACACTGTGGCATAACATATCCTACAAAGATCCGAAATACGGGGAGAATGATGAAAACCAGACAGGCAGGAAGTGATAGTGACTCTGTATTTACAAATTTCATCCATTTAGGAATACTTTTTAGGAGAAAATAGTCCTAATAACAACTAAGATTTGTCGGCTGCCTCGGTAGTCATGTTACAACACAAACCGTCGTCATATCAAACGTGCAATTCCAGCTACACGCTTTGACTTCAGCACGAATATGAACGAGAAATTCCACGACAAACATCAGTAAAACTACATGTAGATGCTGAATTTTCGTACCTCGAGCGGAGTACAATTGCGTACTCTTCTTTCCAAGTACAGAAACGATCAGCTGCTGCGATGCTGTGTTCAGAAGACATCGCGAAGGGCGGTTAGATGGCGCCCCCCGTGTTACAAGTCGTGGTCTAAGGGAAACAACCTCTGTCAGACGCAAAAGTCAACATGGCTAGAAGAGTAACTTCCCATGAGACTGCGCACACAAAACCCATTCCCATCCTGATAGGGGCCTAGTCACAGAAGAATCATTCACCATTTTAAAAACGAAAAAGTTTCGAGCAGCAGCAGAAACACACTGACACATTATCATACATGACAAAACACAAAAAATACAGAACATAGTGAAATTTTGCTTTTTATTTTTGAAGCAGTAATTACTACATGTATTTCATCCCACTGCCAAGTCCACAAACTGAGCTGCACGCTCACACACTGGTTGATATCACTAAACTCACAGATCTGACATACAGCTTACACAAAACTTGCGTACAAACCATTCTTGTGCACGAATATTATCTTGCATCCTACACAAATCGGTTGGTTATAGTTTCACGTACAATGCCAACATTTACATTGGAAAAAAAATTCTGACAATAACTGACACGACCATATGGGTACAGTGGTGGATTGTAAGAGCAGGCAGCGGCGATAACAAGTGCTCCTCAAAGCCAACAAGATTGTCCTGCTTGTCCAATTCCCCCCCCCCCCCCTTTTTTTTCCCTCACTGTTGATTGCAAGAAAATGACAGAAAGGGGCCAGAAAAAATCCTGCCCAGACAACCCAGTTTGGAATGCTCAGTCCACTAAAACAACGGACAAATTCTAATTTTGTTATGTTTAGTATCTCCATACGTTTGTCCTGTTCTGCATGTAGTTGTGTTTGTACAAAGTCCTGGATGTTATCTTGACGTTAATTCCTGTCCACAGGGTAAAAATAAAAAATGGACCAATTAAAGTAAAACAGAAACTGTTGTTTTTCATTTTCAACATTTATTGTAGCAGCTGCCTGTTAGCGAAGAACATTTGCCACTCAGACATAAACATAACATGTAAAACCCTCTCGTTCCGCATTGTGACATTACTCTTGGGCCAGCCTGACGGTCTTGAGTCCTGTAGCAGCGGCCGTCTCTTTTCCAGAGCTGCTGCTTGCAAGAGTTTTGGTAGAAGGTCCTGCTGCTGCCTCACTCCCCTGAAAACCAAACCAACAAATTCACGGGCAATATATGTACAAGATAATAACAATAATAATAATAATGAGTAGTGTATAGGCGCTTTACCCAATTTCATGAATCGGCTCAAAGCGCCGCGAACTGAACCCAACACGCACGCTCACGTGAAGCACACGCATTCTCTCACACACTGGACATAAACACGTTACAATCACGTGGTGCGAAGGGTCAGCTCAGCTATTTAAGTTTCGGAATTTAGAATTGCATTTGTTTTTCAAATTTTGTGGGCTGAACGTTTCCAAAGCAGAGGGGGAGGAAGCCGGAGTACCCGGAGAGTACCCCCGATGATCGGCCCGAATGATCGGTGCCACATAAAAGAAGGAAAAATTCTTTGCCCTGAGTGGGACTTGAACCCCTGACCTCTCGCACTGGTGACAAATCTCTTAACCAGTAGACCACTGACAACAAACAGTTGTGTACACATTCCATGGTCGAGTTATAAAAAGTCGTCAGATACAACACATGAAAAGACGACACTTCTTGGTGAACTGTTTTCAGTTACTGATTACACCATGAAGCATTTTCCAACTACTGTGTCAGTAACATCCTTACCGCTTCTTTTTTCTGCTCCTTTGCTGCTGCAGCGAGACTATCCTGAGAAACAGAAAAGAGGGAACAGTGTTTAGTTCCAAGCAATGGCATATACAATGTACATACTCAGCACGTGAGAGGCTCCTACGGCTGTCTGCACATGCTGAAAAATTAAAAGCTGCCTGATTTTAATTCATACTAAGCTTGCAAACACCACAGCCAACCCCCCCCCCCCCCCCCCAAAAAAAAACAAAAAACAAAAAAAAAAAACCAACCCACACACACACACAAAAAATGACACCAAATATATTACACTGTACATGTCCAGTGAACATGAGTGGATCCCCCACACCCATCTCCTCATCCCATTCCTGACGCAGCATTTAAAAACTTTCACCAAGTTACAGTTTATCAAAATTACACAAGCAACTGGGGGCACACCACTGACCTGAATAACAAAGTTTTTTATGCTTACATCAAAATGTTTTTCAATTTCTGTTGTTTTTTTTTATTTTTTTATTGCCATCAGCAAGAACAAGCCCATCCTACAGCTGACAGGTTTCTATTAATTTATGTTTGCTTCTTGTTGTTTTGTTGTTGTTGTTGTTTTTCATTTAATCCCCTGGGCACAGGGCTGTAAAAGTTCACATACAGAAAGCCGGTATTCCTTGAAGATGCTGTAGCTGTGTTGCGTCTGACAGTGATGGCAGAGCGCCCACACACTGTCAAACTTCGCATTGCAGGCCGCACAACCAAGCTGTGGATGTTGCTGCACAGTGATGCTGCTGCGGATGTGCTCCTTCTCTGAAACAGCAGACAACGGTCATGACAAACTTTCCTGTGGACAAGGGTTTCTAGTCAAGTCCTGGCTTTACAGCAGTGTATTATAATCTTCACCAAAAAATAAATAAATAAATAAATAAACAAAGAGCAGAGCTGGAAATTAACAAAAATGGGTGAGCACACACGCATGGTTTAAGATGAGGAGTATGCAGTGGACTGGCTACATGTAACTGTGTGCTTGTCAACCCACAACATATGACATAAATGGACAGATCCTACTGTAGAATGAGTGTGCACCCAAATGATGTACATGTATCACATATTGATAATCAGATTGTGATCAGTGAAAGCTGGAAAAATTCAGACCGTTTGGGTTACCTTCCTTAACCGGCGCAGCAGCGGGTTTCTCCGGTTCATCATTTTCTTGGTCGGCATGGCACTGGCACGCTTCCGTGGTGTTGCATGGAGCTTTCTTGTGTTTTGACAGACTTTGGATGCTGCTGAATTGCATCCTGCATCCGCCACAGATGAGAATGTCTGTTGACTGCTGGCTGCCTGAGGCCAAGGTGGGTGTGGACGGCTTGGGGGAAGCTTACAAAAAAAATAAATAAATAAAATCATACCGTATCCTTGACTCAAACTCAAGCTGAATCCAGAGGAGCTTCACATCCACATCAAACATTAATTTTTAAATGTCCACTTACTTTCTCACCACAGCAGACATATGTCCGATCATTTCTGTGCCACAGTGGACAAATGTCCAATACTTTAATGGCCAGCCAAGACATCCGTCCTTTTTATAGTTCCCACGATACGAGGCCCTCATCCAGTATTCCATGTTATTCAGGTGCAGTAACCCAGACTGACCCATCATCAACACATTAGGGAAAAAAAAAAAAAAAAAATCCAAAAAAAGCCTTGTGCTTATGGTAACATGCACAACAACAAATGAATAGGGTAGCTAGGTCAGAATTTTTGATTGTTATTATTTTGTAGAAAGACCATTAGTTTCAATGCAAGCAATAGTTTCAACAAAAGTTTTCGAAATCAGGCACAGGCATCTTGAAGAGTTTTTTTTCCTTTTACAGCAGACAGCACAAACAGGCCAAAACGGATGGGAAAATAGAAATCTTTGTTCTTCCTTTTTTTTTTTTTGTTCTATTTTTTCTCTTCTTTTTTTTTGGGGGGGGGGGGGGGGGGGAGGAGGAGGGAAGGATATGTGTTAGTGGAGGAGGTGCGTGAGTGAGTGAAGTGGGTGGGTGGGAGTTAGAATTAAACGTTCTTTTACACCATGTAAGGGTGCAAATCAAAGACGTCCTGAGCTGGGAATACCAGGTAAGAACTCACCAGCGGCAATGCCACGTTTGGCACGAGAACGTTTGAGGCCAGCCTTGAATTTTGCTGTTGCTTTCTTCACCGTTTTTGTTCCACTCGGTTCCGCTTGTGTCTGAATGCCAGTGGACTGCATGCTGGGTGGAGGTGGTGGAGGCGGTGACGGGGCACTTGCAACCAATGACTCCAAAAAAGGTCGTATGTTCCTTGATGAGATATCAGTTTTCAGTATTGCCCGCTCAGACCTCTTAGATTTGCTCCTAGACTTTGGCTGGAGGATGTCAGTGGGCACCGTTTGTACCTGTTCCTCAGCAGTACTGAGCAGAGGTCCGACAGTCTTCTGGTGTCTCTCAGACAAGTGTTTGTCGATGCTGTTGTCCAGGCCATAGATCTCATTACACGCGTAACACTGCCAGTCCAATCTGCCCAGCACTATCATGACATCCGTGACACTGCAGTGGACAGTTACTTTCATGACATCTACGCTGCTGGAGGTTGGGGTTGCCAGGGAAGAAGAGAGAGAAGCTGCGGGCAAGGAGTGGATCCGCGTTACACTTTTAAAGTCCCTGGTTTCTGTGGTGATGTTTGATGTGCTACCAATTCCAGGAGGCCAGTGGGGGCGGCCAGATTCACAAGCAAATGGAACTGGTGGGTCTGAATCCATATTTAGTTTTCCTCACGTTTGGAGGGCACGGTCATCAGCGAACAGAAACAGCAAAACTCTTCATAAGCTGCAGCAGTTTCACGTTATGCGGAGCTCCTGGGATCTGCAGGTTCATATCCCGGTCCACTGGTCATGTTCTATTGAAAAAGATCTGGAACCTGGGAAAAAACAAGCGAAATAAATGCAGAAACACAGAAGTACAACAAGAATAAGAAGGTGAGTTTTTTTTATGGTGTTCTGGTATGGGTGAAAAAAGGGCATGTAGGTTAGCACAAAAAAAGAACTCCTGCAATAACTAATGACAAAAAGAAATAAAAAATTCAATAACATTGAGAACAACACAACAACAAAATTCAAACAACGATAAAGAATACTACTGTTATGCAGTTAAAGCTCAGACCAACCAGTGTGATGCGTGACAAAGTTCCATGCAGTGAGTGTACCCCGCCACCACTGAACTGAAGCATCAACACTGCCGCCATTCAGTCATCAAGCAGTTGTCATGTCGGCCACCGTGGTGTCCCTGTTTGAAAACCCCTCAATCCCCACGGACAGATCTGGAATAAAGGATGAAAAAAAAAAAACGAGAAATGCAGGGAATAAGACTTTCACCAGACTTTTATTTGTGTGTGTGCAAGAGTATGTCTAAGTTTTTCATAGGTGTGCATAGGTGAGTAAACAATTAAGACTTTCATATGCGTGTGTGTGTGTGAGAGTAAGTTTTATTTATGAGTGTGCCAGTGTTTCAGATATAATTATGTTTGTGAGTTGTTTTATATTTTAAGAGCATGAGTGCTTTGGAATTATACAGATGTGTGTCTGTTTGTGTTACTGAGGCTTTTGATAGTGCAAGTTTTATCTGTTATCATTAAGTCGTATTATGATTTTTTTATGGTGGCCTATAATTTCCCTTCTGGTATTAATGAATTTGAATTTTTTTTATTTAAAGTAATGGCCACTATTTCTATTCATACTGATTTGTTCTCATGGAAAATATTTCTCTCATCAGATTTGTCAGCTGCCTTACTGCAGAGACATACATAATGTATGTCTCTGCTTACTGGTAGCCAGTCAAGTGAAAGCATCTGAAAATGTATTTACCTTTGGTGCATTTGGAAACTGCACTTAATCTTGATTGATTTTTTCCTGATTACAAATTTTGATACAGGCATATTTCTCTAAAACGTCAAGTGAACTGCCACTAAAGCTAATCCTGATCTGACAAAGTATGAATGGCATTCACTTAGTTGTTCATGTGAACTGACATATATGTGAAAATTCATTTTGGCCTCTGGGCTGCTGGCTAGAAATCAAGTAAGGAAAGGGGCAAAACAATACCTTTATCACAACTCCGTCGCCATGATGACCGACGCAGCATAAATTCTGCACTATTTCGTCATCAGAAGCTTGACGTCACCGGGCTGAGAATGACGCAGGCGTGACCTACTCTTGCTTGTGCATGAGGTACTGCACAGGGTCAAAATCAAAACTTCGGCCGTTTCAATTTCACCTACGTTTGGTACCTGAGATTTTTTTTCTTCATATTTCTATTTAATTTAATTTCAACCTCTTGGAAGTACAGAGACATCATGTACCATGATCAACGCCGGCCAGATGTGGAGAACTCAACGGAGTTGGGCCGGAGCACAAACTGTCGCCAAGCAGACGGAACCTGCCTCCCCATCGACATGGAAGGAAAACTCCACTGCTGAGGACAGTTTTGCCTATTTTGAGCAGTAAACGACTGGCTGCCATTTTTTTCAAGAGAAAAAAAGACCATCCGCCGTCTTCAGTTCAGGGGCCTTATGTGAAGTCTGCTGCACAAAGCTGTGCTGTTTTCAAGGGAAACAACTACTGCAAAGCGAATTTCGACAAGGTAGCAACCACAGACCTCAAGTCTGTGATAGCAACACTCATGTCCCCGGTTGCGCGCGAGCGCACTCGCTTATGTTGCGAGTTAGTGTGTGAACCGCTCTTTCTAATTTGTGT
This sequence comes from Batillaria attramentaria, assembly GCA_018292915.2. NCBI lineage: Eukaryota > Metazoa > Mollusca > Gastropoda > Batillariidae > Batillaria > Batillaria attramentaria. The sequence goes on along the minus strand of JACVVK020000038.1, from coordinate 1,695,425 downwards.
ACACCAATAGTGTGTGTGTGCGTGCATGCGTGTGTGTGCGCGCGCGCGCATGCACACATTGATTGATCATTATTTATTAATTCCCCTACCCCCCCCCCCCCCCAAAAAAAAAAAAAAAAAATTAAAAAAAAAAAAGAGTCATTATTGCCAGTATGAATGTGCTGTTTATTATCTATCCCTTATCACACACACACACACTTTTTTCAAGGAAGAACAAACAACAGCAAAAATACAAAAACACAAAAACAGTACAAATGGATATGTTTTATTCTGCGCGCGCGCACACACACACACACACACACACACACACACACACACAGCTGAATGCAAAACTGAAGTTATATATATATACAATTACTACAAAAACAGTTTAAATTTGTTTCATTAAAAAAAAAAATATCTTTTCACACATGTACAAACTTGGACTTCAAGTATAGAATTACATGTAGAGCATACTAATGCAAAATAATACGCCTAACAGAAATGAATGTTTCAGGACTGTGACCTACCAACACTGGTGTCCATGTCCTCTCAAGTTTTTACAGCCATTCTTCTTTTACTTCTGTCCAAGAATTGACAACTTACAACTTTTACAGTGATTCTTGAAGTGGTCGCTACGGGCAAAGCTGTGTCCACAGCGGTCACACACATGCAAGTGCTGTGCATGCAGTTTCATGTGCTTTGTCAGACCCTGCTTTATGCTAAATGTTTTGCCACAGTGGGAACACGAGAACGGTCGTACACAAGTGTGCTTAGTCATGTGATAGAGAAGGCGATCTTGGTAGAAAAACCCTTCACCACATACTGAACAAAAATATTTTTTCATCTTGGTATGTTCCCGCCGAATGTGTCGCAAACGTGTTGGGTTGCACACAAATCGCTGGTGACAGTAGTTGCAAGCGTAAGGGCGGACACCAAGATGGTGGGTGGCATTATGATCCCGCAGCTGTACGCTACGATAGAACTGTTTGTTACAAGGCGCACAGCGGTATTTGTACTCTACCACTCCTGCATGTTTCACAGCCACGTGGCGCTCAAGCGACGACCTTGCGGCATATTGCTGCTCGCATAATTCACAAGCGTACCTCCTTTTATGGGCTTTTTTGCGTTTGTGCTTCTGGATGTGGGTCCGAAGGTTGGCAGCATTCACAAACATCTTCCCACATTCCGGGCACAAGCAGTTGCTGTCTTCCTTATTTCCGGCTGCTTCACTCCCATCCAGTCTGTGTGCACGCATATGTCGTGAGAGGCCCCCTTGGGAGAAGCACGGTGTGTGGCAAATCGGGCACTCATGCCGCATCCCATAATGCTTATCTTGCTTATGTTGATCAAGCTGACACCAGCGAACAAAACTTTCCCCACAGAATGTGCACCTAAAGCGACGATTGGGGGTGTGCTTATGAAAGTTGTGCATCTTGATTACTGACGAGCGATTCACCAAGCGTTTCTTGCAAAGGTTACAGTAATACCATTTTCTGTTTGCTGTGCCCCGACTGCCTTCAGAATGACGAATCGATGGTGTCCTGTGGCTGATGACATGCATCTTAAGATCTTGCGCACTGTTACACACCTCCCCACACATGAAACAGAATGCTTGGTTCTCAGACAAATGTTGCTCAAACACATGCACATTGAGACGCAGAACTCCGTGGAATTTCTTCAAACAGTTCTTACACTCCACAATGTCAAACACAGACATCTCAAGCTCGTGAGCTGCCAGATTTGTCACTGACAAAAACACTTCCTCACACACCTGGCATCTTGGTGAACTTGGGCATGATGAGCTCATCAAGGCAACAACTGCAGAATGCGCCTCGCTGCTCAACTGTTGTTCGTCTCCTTGGTTGCCCTCTGTTTGAGGAACAACCACCATGCAGACATTTGCCTGCTGACTGACTGGTTGACAATTTTTGGTCAAGCTAACTGATGGTAAAGTATCCGTGAAATCATGTGAATGAGATCCACTGGCCTCATTCGCTGCTTTCAAACCTTTTTGATGAGTGCCTCCACTTAGTCCATGGACTTCTGTTTGACTAATTTCTGAACTGCCTGACAAAGTATTGAATATCTCCAACATGTTCACCATTTTCCGAGGCTTAACAATCCTCATGTAAGCAGACTTTACGTCTTCTTTTACTGGATTAGTGCGGGGTTCGACTCTGATGTGTTTCTGAATCAGGGATGGCTTTGAGGAGGATGCAATAAACGCAACTGGTACATTACTAGGCTGACAACTACCGTTACTGGTCTCAGACACTCCTCTGTTCACATCTGCCACATTTTGGCTGCTGTCCATGAAATGTTGAACCACACTCTCATGGAGATGCTGTGGCAGAGTATCCAGCACAAGCTGACCATCGCCCATTACCGTCACAGGATAGACACTGACCAATTGGCCTTGATGCACTTCCACCTCGACTACCGAGTCCCTGTTTAGAGTGACAGGCAGAAACTCGTTAGCTTGATGAGCATCTGCATCCAAGCTCGGAGATTCTTCCACACTGTTGCTATCTGTCACTGGAAAGTCAAAGGCCTCAGGTTTAGAACCTCCGCTGATTTGTAAACTTTGGTGAGAACTGTGAATGTTCATTTCAGTGACAGGGCAGTGCGCATCACTTCCTTTCGCTGGGTCGGGTGTTTCTGGGGTTTGGCAAAATACTGAGTCTACAAGAGCAGACTTTTGACTCTCGGTCCCTCCTGCTGTCATAAAAGCACCTAACGTGTGACCATGTGACAATATGAAACTTCCCTCTGCAGCATCTGTCTTGTTCCCAAGTGCTGGCTGGATTTCATTTGTCACTGTGGCTGTGCAATCAGCACAATCAGTTCTTCCTGAATCATATGCTCCTGCTGGGGATGCCCCATTTCCATCAGGGATCTGAAAATCTGTTACGCATGCACTGGAGAGCATTAGCGTTGCAGAAGAAATTAGATCTGTGTGTGATGTGTGTCTGTTCACGTCAGCCAGTTCATAACTTACAGTATTCGTTTCCATGCTGTCTCCATTAAGTTCACACCTTTTTTCTGTACTACCGGCATACACCCTGTCCATCAAAAAACAGTGCGAGTATGACTCTTCAGAACAGTATGGTGCTGACCTCAGTTCACAGTCTGGAGTCTGTGTGTGTTGTGTTGTGTCAGGTACAAGTTTTTTCGCTGTTGCACTCCTCTCTTGTATGTATCTCTGGATTGTGTCCAGAAGAGACGCACCAGACCATGACGTTCCATCCACTGCTGTACTCGGTTGAGAAGATGCAACCGTGATACCTCCATTGTGCTCCTTTTCTTTTTCAGGAGCAATGGGCGACACCTGGGAGGAGTAATGATGGTCATGGAGAGGGAATCCCCTTCCATCTTGCGGTGAACCATCACTGCTGTCAGTGACAAACCTACTCAGAGAATGCACCATGTGACCACTGGGTGTTGTGCACACACCAGCCACTGAAGCCTGCCTGCGTTCAGTGATTATGGCATTCTCTGACAAAACCTGCTGCTTCTTTGTCTCACATGCTCCAGCCTGCTTGACAGCTGAAGGAATTCTGAAGTGATGGCGCAGATGTCTATTGACGCTGATGTTAAGCTGACCACGAGTACCACATCGCACACAGTGCCACCCGTGACTATTGACAACAATGACGACATCATCGGCTCCACTCTGCACAATCAGTGGTCCCATGACAGGCAAAGTGCCCTGGTCGACCACTCGCTCCTTTTTCTGAGGCATTGAATAACCTGCAGTGTACACTCAGCCCAGATTGAATCAGACTACGGCATCAGATTGTACCTGGTAGAAAAATCATTATTTGTTAAAAAGTTTGTTAATTGTAAAACTAGATATGACTTAAAATATCCAATATCTTCATCATTAAAAGTAAAACCGACCAATTATGTGATCACTGATTACTACATGTACATGAATGCAAACGATCCATACGCTTCCATTTGGGTAAAGCGACAGTTCCCCCCTCACCCCCCCCCCCCCACACACCCCCACCCCCACAATCCTGGGAACCACGAGGATTTGTCTGGCGCCAAAAAATGGGTCCCGACGGAGGGCAAGTCGCTACCATGGTGGCAAAAGGAGCCTGCAACTGGCTGGTGGCGGCGATGCAAGGAAACTGCTCGGCATTTCTCGCTCTCTTGGTTATGCCTTCGCAGTCGGTGCCCGCCGGAGCGTCTTTGCGCCAACGAAATGTCATATCGTGTAAGTGGCACTCATTCACCAGTAAAAGGGGCACACTTGCCTCGGAAAAGATCAGAAACGTTGTTCGTAGGTATGATCGTCGTTTCCCACCTGTTCAAGACAGAACAAAAGGCGTTTTGGCCGAGCCTGGTCCTGCGTTGCGGTAGGAAGACATCGACTAGAAGGGAGACCACTTTGATAGAGCTATATCCCTTACAGCTCATGGGTACCGTGCATCCTACGCCGAGAACCGAAATTACCCAAGTAATTATAAGCAGCAGCAGCTGGCGATAACTTCTTCCGTGCCTTTTTTACAAATGAGACCATGTGCTACATGATACAGCGCCTGGAAGAGATTCTTCTAGGTGCTGTCACATGGATTCACACAACTTGAATAACTGACAATACATTGCGATAAGTGCAAAATGGACAAGGAAATAAAAGAATGCTTACCTGGTTCATACTTCAAAAACACCTGAGGTCTTCCATTCCTTGACAAGTTATCACAGATGATTAATCGCCCATGAACAGATGCCTGTGTGAAAGGAACAAAAGGCATCTACTGCAAATGTCACCATCTTGCAAGATGAAGGTTTTCAGGAATGTTCACTTTTATTCATGTTACGGTTATACAAGAATACAATACAGTGCTCTCAGAACATATTTATTTTTCTCATTCACATTTTAAAATTCACAATTACTGCAGCCTATCACTCTAAACATTCTCTCACTAAGGCTCTCATCTTCATACACACACACACACACACAGAGAATGTAAAAAAACAGTGCGCTTCCACATTCGTCCTCTGTGCTTGAACTTATCAAAACTTTTTACACCAACAGCAATCTGCAAGTTTCGTGTATTAGGCAGCTGAAACAGTCACAACTGACAGTAAAGTTTAAAAAGCGAAAACATCTGCTTAAAAAAAATCAAATCCTCTCTCTGTAGCTCAATTATGTACAATGTTGATCATGTTCACAGCCACTCATGGGTGCATCCGATCAGACTCAAACGTAAGTCTGGTTTCTCAGATTAAAAGAACTCTTTGCATTCTGTAATTGATAAAATTCTGGGTAGGCTGCAAGATCACTGAAAAGTTTGACAGCTGGGTGGTGGTTTGAAATTTCCGTGTAAATCATAACAAAAGTGTCAACAACAAAACCCCATAGAATCTGCCTGCCAAATGCTTTAATTTTTTAGAAATAAGAATACACTTGTAAACGGTGGTCAGCCTTGTATGACACAAGGCACTGAAGTCAAGGAGTTTCTTCAAAGTACTGTTGTCTTTTTTTTGTTTGTTTTTGGTTTGTTTGTTTTAATTATGCTCCATACATTGTTTTGATACCTCCAACATTCAAACACACAATCCAGCACAATTACTATCCCTTGAGCTTGTACTTCATCACTTACACCACTCGCCAGTGCACACTTTCAGTGAGTTAACTATGAGTGCTTTACGTCCGAAAATAGTGATAAAACAGAGAGCCAAAGTGTGAGTTACGACTTTCCATAAACCACAGGCCACTCAGTGGTTTACGAGTTGACAAAAACACACTCCAGTTACATCATCAATCAGAAAGTGCTTCATTTCAAACATTTGGAACTCATACGTCACGGCTGGTGCACGGTTATTTTGCTCACTTTTTTTTTGGGGGGGGGGGGGGGGGGGATTTTATTTTCCTTGGATCAGGTAAAAAAAATGATCGCACAGAAAATTCTCAGCGAAGTATTTGCGTGTGCACTTTTGAATGTCAGTACATGAGCACAAGCTTTAAATGGTATTTTTTACATCAAGCACTTTCAACTGCCCTAAGCAGCATTTCCTCGTCAGTGCGCAGAATTTTGAGGGGGTACAAAAGTCACCAATCACCCTACCAGAAAATAAAATGTCGCAGAAAATGTATGCGACTAAAGCAGTAGAGTCTGAATGCTCGTGGTATAAGCAGCTTACATGATTAGTTTGAGTGGTTTACGGTGAAAGACTTACCCCTCAATGGTTCGATTGTTTGCGTAGCTACCTCGCCTGGAGGCTCAGTAGCTTCGAAAATAATCGAACCATCTCGGGGTTAGTCTTTCGCCGTAAACCACTCAAACTAATCATGTAAGCTCTATTTATTCCATAAGGTGGTTTTTTCCTCACCCTCTTTGGACTTCAAAACTGTATCAATACACAGCTGGCTGCTGCCATCTTCCATTAAAAAAAACCCCAATGTCTTTAAAAAAAAAAAAAAAAAAAAGCAAGAAAAAGCTCACAAGCGATGTGTGGTAACAATTAAATGAGACGCTGTACAAGTCCTGGGCTTAAAACGGCTTCATGCTGGCTTCCGGATTCAAAAGAATCATGTGGCTGAAAAAAGGTGTGAACACATTCGAGTTGTAAACTCTAAATAAAATACATGTAATGCCTTTGGTGAACACCTGAGAGCTTAATCCATCATTTGACTCTCTGTGGAAACAAACACAAAAGGAAGACACACACACAGGCATACATAAAATCCCCCTTTTAAAAAAACCCAGATTCATACTACCACAAAATCCTGTAAATTAAGGCCCAAACAACCATTAAAAATCTGGCAAAAGTTACGCAGCTGAAAGGATACCTCTGTTGCGAAATAATTTCCACCTCTTACAATACATGCTTGCACCATTCCTGACACTTTATCTGCTGCCTTTGAATTTGAGCAATCATGTTGGATTTAAAAACAGTGATAGCAGTGACTTTCATCAGTATTTTCTACAGCCCATTGTGTGCCCGATATCAGACAATAACCACAAATCCATTAAAAACAAAACAAGGCCTTTCACCAGGTTACTCTTCAGAAATGATTTTTGTTGAAGCTTGCAAGGAAAAATAGAGATGTTATGAAACAGACATCATAAGCAGATAAAAATTTTCCAGACAAACTTTAAAAAGAATATTAAGCTTGAAATCAACAAGCAAAGCTAAACATAACCATCTGTAATGTGTTGAATGGATGCAGTGGAAAGCCAAGGAAAAAACAAAACCACAAAACTGCCACTGTTTTAACAAAAATGGCAAAAAAATAACACAGCCAAATGGAACTTCTGCTACATGTAAGTTTATTTTTGCAATTAACTTCAAAATATGCTCAAAGGAACAAAATTCAATAGCAGGTGTGGTCTGATGGTAATAACAACTTAACTATATTTGAACAAAAATTGCAAAGTCACCGCAAAAACTGTTATTGGAATCAAACTACCAGTAACAAATGTTGAAAAATTATCTGGCATGAAAAAAGCGCCTGAGTCCGAGTCTTTCATTCAGCACGGCTAGCAAGATCCAGACGAACATTACCTATGTAACACTCCTGTTTTGCAGGTCAAAATCAACATTCCCTAAGCAACATGCTAATCATTGGGTCTTTTATGCAACACAACCAGCAAAGCCAAAATCAGTTTCCCCTAAACGATTCCGATTTTCTGACTAGTCTAACTTGAAGCGACATGCTCTGCTCATCTTGAGAGGTAAAAAAAAAAAAATTTCATCCTACCATATTAAAAAGAGAAAAAAAAAGAAATCAGCACATCATTATCATTTTTTGTAGGATACATAAAAATTCTTACATTCTCATGTGATACACACTGAGGTAACATCACAAACTGTATGCTTCAAACACCAAACGTAAACATGTACAGTGAATGTAGTCACTCAATACACAAGCTATGGTCGTAATACATGTCCAAATAATGCACAGTAACAATCTTAAGCTTACTTGGAAAGTAACAACAGAACCATGAAGAAACCCTATTGCTAGGCACAACAGCTCATGTGCTGAGAGAGAGCAGGACAGAGAGAGAGAGAGAGAGATGTAAACTGTGGCAGTGAAAAGGTGAAGACTATGGGACTCCGGTACCAGTACTTTCAAAAACCTGGGTAACAAGCTAACAGTAACAAAGACACTACATCAGTACATGACAATACTCCAGCCTCAATTGCTTTCCGTCGCATACACATTGAATAATCTTTACAGATATGTTGAGCAAATGTCCCTCAGACAATTTTTTTTTTAAAAATTAAAAAGCTTGGTTATGATACATAACAAGTTGCTAATGATGCAGACCTCTGGTGAGAGTGCGCGCACATTTTCCACTTTCAACTTGCCTGTAAAATATTGACTCAGTGTACGACTAACAGTCTCAAGAAGAGTAGTTTGACCCAGTTTCTTGGGGGTTGGGTTTTTTTTTTGGTTTTTGCTTTTAATACAACCCGAAAGTGCAGCTTTGTCACAATAACTGTGACTGTGTCTAGCAATTTCCAGTCATTTCGGTATCAAATGGGAATTCCTAAACTGTATTTTTTTTTTTTTTAACAACATAACATTTTGAGGCAAAAACCTCATTTGAAACAAGCGGAAAATCTGCAGAAAAGCGAAAAATGCTGAGCCCCTATTAATACCAGAATAAGAGTACCGTCATCTGAAGCAATGGACAAAGTAAAACCTGACTGCAAAATTTATATGATTGAATCAGCTGCCTGTTCTCGTGTCAAAGACAAATACTGCCCAACCCATATCCCCCTTACCCATGTAATTTGAGTAAATCATTGGCAATTGAGACATTTACATGTGAACGTCTTTTGTCTCAGGAAGAGGTCAGACATCACTTTTTAGCTGGCGTAGTGGTCTTGGTTTTCGTGGCGACAGTCGTCTCTTTTTCAGTGCTGTTGCTCTCGTCTTTGGAAGCAGGTTCTGCTGCTGCCTCGCTCTCCTTAACATATTACAAAGAAACTCAGTCAAACTCAAAGCATCGATGTGCTTATCTATCACATAACACTGAAGGAGAAAAGTTTCCCTTATATGCATCTAGTCTGCATCAAACCCACTCAAATGCATTAAGCATGCTCTGCATAAAGGCTTTTGTCGCTGTTGACGCAGAACAGTGAGGCTACGGCAAAATGTTGTTACTGACAGTATTATGTGGGATTATCTTCAACCACAGAAAACTCTAGCACAACAACTATCACTCTCTAGAAACGGAGATTTAAAGTCCTCCGAACGTCGAAGTATGGCTGCCCACATGGTGATGCAACTGAAAATAGGTCACTCACGTAATACTCTTAAGAGCATGACCCTGGGAGTTTACGGCTCAGGGACGCCAACAACAACAAATGCATCAAGCCTGACAATGCCTCCGAAATACAGTGAAAGACAGGAAGCCACCGTTTGGCAAAAACCTTAGCCACAGAAGGTAGTCAGATCCACCACAAGTTGACAATATTACACGTACATTTGCTTGTTTTTATTCACATTCCACTGCTTAAACAATCAAATTTTGCTAAAATCAGTGACATCTTTACCTCTTCTTTGGTTTCCTCCGTAACCTTGACATCATTCGAGTTAGATGCTGCTGCAGAGGCACTTTCCTGGAAAGAGGAGTGAGCAGTGATAAGTTATAAGCACACTGAAGCACACTTGGCACTTACTGTTGAAAGCATGAGACTCATTCACAAAGACTCGACCTGAACCTAGCTCTGCAAGAAAAAATATTTCCACCATATGCACAGCATACACTGTATTTCCATGTCTCAAAGTTGTGAAAGAAACAGCTCAAGATCAGACAACACAAAATGATTTTTCTCTTCCTCTCTTTGCTGATTCTGTCAGGTACACAAACCACATACATACATGAAACAAACACGAATATTCATGTTTAAACACACGTTTCTTTCCCTACTGGCTCTGTATTCAAGAGCAGGAGAATGTTCTACCCCTGATTCCAGGTTTACAATCTGCTCAAGCTGTCTTTACCTCTGTCTTGAAGATGCTGAGCTTGTGCTCCGTTTGACAGTGTTGACAAAGTGCCCACGCACTATCAAATCGGGCGTCACACGTCGCACAATCAAGCTGCAGTGGATCCTGCTCCTCTGCAAAAGCAACAGCATGTACGCAAGTCACCAAATTCTTCATGGTGGCAAGACGGCAGGCAAAGCGCAGTTTAGACGTCTATCACAGGGAATACCAGACTTGCAATGAAAAAGTTTGGTTGTGTGTGTGTGTGTGTTGGTTTTTTTTTTTGGTTAGTTTTTTTTTTAATGACAGAGGCATCTGCTAACACTATTGACACCAGTGATGAAACAGTGTGGTTGCATGCATGTGTACGTGTGTGTGTGACTGTACTGGGGGGGGGGGGGGGGCACATGCACACGTGTATGTGTCCACCCCAATGCCGGGATCACATTATGGTAGTCTCTAATTTGAACCCCACTTAAAAAACTTTGCCCAAACCGTGATAATAAAGACATTGAACTAAAGTGAATGTGCTAAGGTGTTGCAGTCACTGCCTGAGTAGTAGAGCATCAGGCTGTTTGACTTCTCACTCACACAGAGTGCAGATGGCAGTGTGCTGCATTCAGAGCTCGACTTATCACTAATGCCTCTTATGTTCGCAACGCCGGTGAGGCGGGACACTTCCGCTTCCCAAGCTCCACATCTGTCTGTCAGACAGACGGATGTTTCATTTGGCCGTTGTGACCGTTTTCCTTAAAGTTGACATCTGCTGCACCTAGCAGCCCTGGAATAATTGCATTTAACAATGTGAATTCTTTTTTCTTTTTTTTTAAATCACTCAAAACTGCTGGTTTAGATACTCACGCTCTTTTTTCTGTGGAGGGTTGGTCTGGCACTGGCAGGAAGCCTTGAGGCGACACGGGACCTTCTTGTGCTGGGCCAGACTGTGCAGGCTGGTGAACTGCATTTTGCACACGCCGCAGATCAGGATATCTGTTGTGGGCAGGCTGGCTCCTGTCGGAAAAATCACAAAGGTCATCAACACCCACAGGAAGACGTCACTAGATCATGAGTACTGGAGTAAACCACCAATAACACCAGGAATATTCACACACACATCTACCAACAGATCTACGCTCAAAAATCATTATGAGCTGTTTCAGTAGGGTTTAACATTTTACCACTTAAAGGCCACAGGCATTTAGGACCGCGTGCCAATCAAACTGTAATGTGATATGGGTCCCTTGCTGGTCAGTTACGAACATCTATTGTGTACTGAATCACGTGCACCAAGCAAATCGTCCCAAACACCTGTGACCTTTAAAGTCTCATTATGTACAACAGGCATACAACAGCGTGTGGAAAATTTTTCATCAAATGATCTGAATCTGTGTATCAGTCGTCTGGGTCACTGTATAGCATGTGAGACCATTGTGGTGACTCTGGCCAGCGTATAAGTTGTTCTCGAAGCGTATCGCTCACTGAGCAGACGACACTACATATTTGGTTGCGGACTGAGGACCAGATAGACGGCACTGATTGGTTGCTATTTTTATCACATTTTTCGCGCCCCAGTCTGTTAAAAAATGGACCAGAGACTCAAAGAAAGTCACATTTCTCAAGTATTAGAAGCCACAAAGTCGAGAAAAACGGTCGCAATGGCCAAATGAAACACCCTTCTATCACGCAAACAGCCTTAAAGTTTCGAAAGAGGCAGTTTTCCATCTCAGCGGCGTTATGAACATAGAGGCTTTAACCCTTTCAACGCCAGAAGTGCAAAACAAGTGTGCACCTCTACGCCAGGCTTGCACAGAACACTGTCAGCTGTACGCCAGCAGTGCAGCAGAGAAAACACAGAGGCGGCACCCTACTGTCTTTGAATAGCTATAACTTTTCAACCACTCAACCAGTTTTTGAAAATGAGGTATCAAATTAAAGGCAACTGAACAAAGAAAACAGCAATATTCAATTTATTATTCTGTGAAAGTGTCCCAGTAAGTTATGCTTGGGGGAAGATTGAAGTTAGAATGTGGTAACAGCACTGTTGTACTGTATGGCTATCAATATACAAATATCATCATACAAGCAAAAACTAATGTTAGTCACAAAAAAAAAACATTTGATTATTTTGAAAGCAAGTACATGTACCCACCAAACTGATGATAAATCCATAAGCTATTGATCCAAAGGAACACTTCATAAACACAGCACTTCACAAACACTGTCACTGAACACTTCTCAAGTTTGGGTTTCTCTCTTGTTTACAGTGTGTCCACAGGATAAAACATCGCCCCTTGCTTTCAAAACTTACCACACAATAAAGGAAAATGTGCAAACTTGTGCAAGTTTGGTAATTCACTGTGTTACGTTGCCGTGTGGTGACAGTGGCGTCTGCCCTGCAAGTCGCCGTGCGGCGACACTGGCGTTCGGCTAACATGTCGCCGAGCGGCGCCAATGGCGATGAAAGGGTTAAAGCCTTACCATTCCTTTCAGTTTCAGTGTCTTCAGTAACTGTTTCTGAGCACCGGAAAATGCTGAAGGAACTTAGAGGTGCTGCCCTCTGCATTACTTTCAAAATAACAAAAAGATAACCTGTAAAAACACACGCAGAAACATCCTGCTCATGTGAATCCGTATAAATAGCCGCAAAAAAAAAAAAAGCTTCTCATAAAGACAGGGATCAGATTCAGAAGCCATGAAAAGTGTGCTTGTTTATATCATACACACACACGAAATATTTCACCCCCCCCCCCCCCCAGCAATACATCATCTATACCGGCCCCCGTGGTGTAGTGGTTAGCACTTCGGACTCTGGACCGGGAGACCCGGGTTCGATCCCCAGCCACGGCAAGCGGGTTTTTTTCCTACCTAGGTCGGCTCCTACCCAGAGCGGGTGTGCTATGGGCCCAATGGGGAGGCTGTTGCCACACAGCCGAGCTTCACCCACTTCACGGGTGCGACTTGGTATGTCACGCCGGCACAGTGCACTTATCTTGACGCGGTGTGCTGGCTTGCGATCCCTGATGACCCCTAGAGCTATGTCAGTGGGAGCGTAGTGCTCCCGGCAGGTTCAACCAAGCTGAACAGGTCTGTGTTGGGTAGGGAACTGACCAAAAGTGCATCATCTATAGAATAACAAGTCTGACTTGAAATCAGAACAGCCAAGTGTGAAGAAATATAATAGAATTAGTCCTAAAATCTTCTCTGACACAGACTGTGTGCTAGAAACAAGCATAAATCCTCACCTGAGCTTTTAGCAGCAGTGGAATTCACAGCAGCCTTGGTAACTGTGGCTGTTGCTCTCTTGACGGCTGCTGCGGCAGTTCGACTTGCCGCTGACTGGATAGGCCGACGCACTGGCGGAGTAGGGGCAACCCTATTGCTGGATAGAGTGACTAGCGTTCGTTGCAGCGATGCGTTGCCAGTGGTTTCCTGCCGCGGCCTTTTCACGGGAGGCATCGAGGGACTGGAAGAGGGGCGCATTGGAGGTCGCCTGAAGAAAATGAGCCTAACCGTCACAGCGTCAACAGCAGTGCATCACTAGACACAACATGCTATGCAGGTCTAACAAAAGCTGGCAGACATTTCCTCAACAGTGCATCATTCAGCACAGCTAGTAGACCAAGTGGGTGCTAAGTTTATACAGCACACTGCCAGGTAGTGACAAAAATTTGTTACTAACTTACTAGAATTTAACTCGCAAAAGGCAAGCTTTGCAACAATTATGAATCTGTAAAAAAAAAAAAAGTGTGGAAAAATACCTGTCATTCTGGGGTGGTGGTCGCTTTTGTGCTGGCCTGTGTTTGGGTTCCGAAACAATATTAAGGTCTGCAACATCAATCACACGGGGCAAACTGATCAATACAAAATTCTACTAATACTATTCTTGCATGTTAGGTGTGAGTGTTTCTACGCACGTATACAGAAAACTGATTAAAGTGTGTGACAAATGCTGTTTGTCTTTGATGTCCAGCTACACTCACAAAGTTACAGACACCGATTTCTAGTTCTAGGATCTGCACAGTTTAGTCAACTGCAGTTAAAGTTCTACAGTCATTCTGAGCAGCAAAGAATGAAAATGTCAGGTTCTGGCTAAATGAAGTACAGTCAAACCTGTGTAAGGCGGTCACCCAAGGGACTGGGCCAAACTGACCATCTTAGACAGGGTGACCGGGTTATCCAGGGTGGCATGTCAACAGCTAGCATGTCAGGGGATCCTCTGGGGTGACCAGGTTAGACAGTGGCATGGCTTATACAGGTGACCGCCTTGGCAGGTTCGACTGTAGTATTGGTTTGTGACATGCTGGTAGTGATAGTACTGGTACCGGGAGGAAAAAATGCAGCTTGTACTGACACCATTTTTGACACTATGTCTACCAGTAGCAGAATCATGCGGCTGATTTCAATTCAATGCTAAAAGCAGTAAAAGGATATCGGCTTGTGAAAGAAATGACACATTATTTCACATTAAAAAACTGTACACTGTAGCAGTACACATGAACCACTGTTCTGCACTTTTTGGTCTATTTTTCAAGCTTTAATCAAGAATGGCCAACTTAAACAAGTTCTATTAAGTATTATCTTGTTATCACTGAAAAACTGGATGGAGGAAAATATCTTACCAAGAGGCTGCCCGGCATACATCTGCCCATCCTCAAAACTCACTGCCCTTCTGGCTTCAGCCGGATGGTTGAACTGGACAAATGCATAACCTTTGTGCATGGAGATGCCAGTCACCATCCCATAGCGGTGAAAAATGGCGTCCACATCCTCTTTGGCCAAAACAAATGTGTTGAGGTTGCCGACAAAAACACGGGAATTCTTGGATGCTGGATCATTTGAATTGGTGACGTTGCTTACTGATGGGGGACCTGGGGGCATTGGGCCAGGAGGCATAGGTGGTCTGCGCATCATACTTGTCCTGGAATAGAAATGTCATCAAATACTTAGGAGAGTCAGTATGGTCTGATTTGACTTTATCCAGAATAACTGCTGGGCTGTGAAATATAGAAAGAGTTAAAAACGAGCCTGAAAACTGATTTCAAATTAGGTCATCTGCTGATGACAATGTATTATTACAAGCGTGATATATATACCGCTAAAGCTGCCAATCCTGATTTTACAGAAGAGTTCATCAAAACAAAGTTAATCAAACCAAAGAGTTAATTTACCCTTCTCTGTGAGTGTGACAAGACTACATGATCATAGGTTCTGCTCAGACAACTTAGTTCCATGTGGAGAATGGATCTTTCACAAACGGGGCATGTAACATGCAAACAAACAGAAGGGGCACGTAAACCGATGCAAAAATTGACTGCATGTGGAACATGGCATTCTCTTGCACTGTAATATTTACCCGAATTTACTTGATGAAAAGCACAAAGGCTGCGGTGACTGTTGTAAGTATGCAAAAATGTGCTTTCTACTTTCCCTCACAAAATGTGCTCTGGGAGAGATGGCGCCGTGAACATCCGGTTAATATTTTTAAAATGTGGAATTAAAATAAAATCTCATAAGTTCCCAATAAAACATTCAGATCAGAAAGTCAACCAGAGACGTGGGGTTTTATTTCGAATGTACGTTGACATACTATGAATAAATATATTAAAAATTAAAAATTACGGACTTTGAACGGACATTTCCGATCTTACATTTTAGTCATCCTTACGAAACGTGCGTTCTGGAGGTGACCGTCTGCTATCACAAGCTGGACTCTTGCATTTACGTTGATTTCCAGGTAACTGCTGTTGATTAGATGCTAATATGACCCCGCGAGTTCTCAAGGTGCCTATATCTATTCGATCTGTCTCTATCTGTGTAGGTTTTCGAAAGCAAACTTGCGCAAAACGCTTTGAGGCCGGGTGCGTGGCTTACCATCAACTTTCTTACGAAATAGGGGTCCACCGACCTCACCGTATCCAATGTTTCTGCAATACCAGAGAATTTTTTTCGTATTTTTCCAGGATATGGTTTTTCTAGGCCATAATATTTATAAAACTCGTGTATATATGGAGTGCTCCTCATAGACATCAAATACCTCAGTATACAAATCTGTGTTGCTCCTCCCCTCTTCTGGTAGAGTTACATACATACATGTACATGTATGTATAAACTTACAATTTAGTTTACACGCAGCGTCTTGTATTTTGTTTTGGACAGGGATGATGCTGCCAGCTAGTCACACCTCGGCAATGTCACAGGACCATGGCAGTTTGACAAGTTAATTCCAAGCAACATTTTACATGTCCACTGGAGGGCAGAGGAAGGAGTCATCATCATGAGTCTGGCAACATTACGACTTGCCTTTCGACCACTGCTAAACTCCCTGGCCACCACCCGTCAAGTGCTGTTTTCACCTCAGTGTTTGTTGTACACAAACACGGGTCTCACCGTTGCCCTGTCCATAACTGGTGATGTATTTCAGCAGTGGTACCAGTCAGCCCGCAAACAGAATAGTCAGCCATGGGACAAACGACGTACGGCACACATGGCTGGTACGGGACTGCTTATCGCACCGTTCATTCATTACTGGTACGTGTTTCTCGATCGCTGGTTGCCAGGACGGACGTTTCGCATTTTGTGGAGGAAAGTGCTTATGGATCAGTTGGTCTGTTCCCCTGTATATCTCTCTATCTTCGTGTTAAGTCTTGGCATCATGGAAGGCCGTTCGTGGGAAAATATCAAAGACGATGTGAGAGGCAAGGGATCAGTGCTTTATGTGGCAGAGTGGGTTGTGTGGCCCCCAGCCCAGTTTGTGAACTTTTATTTCCTGCCCAGCAAGTACAGAGTGCTGTATGACAATACCATATCCCTAGCTTTCGACACTTTCTGGTCATATGTGTGGTATGAGATGGAAAAAGAAGAGGATAAGGGCGATGAGACTGCCAATAAAAAATCATTGACTGATGGCACAGAAGAGACTAAGTCAATAGCAGAGGGGTAGTGTAAGGAAGTAAGTGAACAAGTGGCACATTGTGCTAGCTTTGAATCAAGTGATCACGTTTTGTTATTGTAACAAGGACATATAATGTCTCTCGTTGCATTACTATGCACCAATAAATTCAGGGGTTTCATTGTTCCTGTGCTTTATATAAACTTATCTCCACACTTGAGACTTCCAAGCACATTTTTCCGCCAAAGCATAAACCTCAGCTGTCCCAAGGCTCGTCCATGCTGCAGCATACTTGGGCCCCTGACCCTTCGTTTCTGGCAATTCTGAGGTTTCTCGAATTTTTGTACATATTGCAATACATGGCCACCAACAAAAAAACACATAGATGATGTATGTGCTGTTGGAAACTCTTCTGTTTTGTTGAGGAGTTGTCTGTTTTGTAACTGTTAAAGAGAGTTGTACAAAAAAAAATGAGTGTTTTGGGTTTGTTGTTTTTTAGCCAAAGGTATCAAACTTTCAAACCTTGTTTTCAACTTCAGTGTTCCTTACAGCTGTCAGAACTGGGGGTAACTTTGGCCATTTCGGTCTTATTCAGAGGGACAGGGTCAGTTTGTAAAATCGAAGATGTATAGCCTCAAAATCTCTGCATATATTATGCACATGTGCGCAGTAAAGAACACTCCTTTGCGTGACTGCAATTCAAAGTCAGTGTATCCTAAGGTTTCTAAGTCGTAGCAGACAGAAAGTTTATTGTGTCTGTACTTTTGATTTTAGGGGGAGAGAACAAAATCTCTAATAGACCACGCAAGATTTGATAGATGGTGTTTGTCCGTGAGAGAGAAAGCATGTAGCGGTCATGCAAATACATGTAAATGGAATAGATGTGTGTGTGTGTGTGACGGTGATCATAAGGAACACTTCTGTTAGAAATGACACCATGCTTGCAAATCATTTTTTTCTTCATTTTGTTAAAGATGTGGACAACTTGGTCGACATGACACGGTTGATATTGTGGTATGTGTGTTTTGTTTTGTGTGTTTTTTTTTGTAACAGCTCCATACATGAACTCAGCAGTCATTCAAATGCAAGCGAGGTTGCAACAAACATTGACCATTTGAAAAAAACAACTTTTTTTTTAAAAAATTCGTTATCATAATTTATTTCCATGCAGTTTGTGCAATAAGTGGTCCTTTGAGTATGTCAGTGGTGGAAGTTGACGTTTTATCATTTGGTCAATGTTTGGCAGGTATTGAGACTTGAAAATGGGAATTTTAAAAGGACATTTGAAATAATGTTTTGATATAAAAAAAAAATGAAATGGCATTTTGTGTTATCCCATTTGTGTTTGTGTGTGCATCCAACACAGTAACACTTTCAAATCATCCACATGGCCCTTGAACTGAACACCTTGTGAACCAATTTAGTGCAATACAGAATTTTATTCATATATATATACACATATATTACAAATTTCACAAACTGACAGTTCATGTGCTCTGTGAATACCTTGATTTGTCTGCTCTAATACTCCACCGTGCGAACTGAAGTAATAAAACATATGCACAAGATTTCATCAATATGAAAGGCAAAAAGGGGTTTGATTGTGGGGGATGCACTGCGCTCCCCTGAAGAAGGTGACAAATGGTGGAGCTATACATTTCAAGTTGAAATAGAAGGGCAACAAGGAGTTAAACAGTCTATTACTATTACTCTCCAGAGGCTGAAACAAGTCAGTAAGGGAGTCAGAGGCTGAGGCTGCACTCCTGAACATGAACCTAAAGCACAAACGGCAGTGAAATAGTAGGCTGGCACTCCACAAGTTAAAACTGAAGTCTAAGCTGAGTTGCTCTTGAAAGTTGGAATATTTGGATCACGATAAAGGATAACAACCAACATCCAACAGCAGTGTCAGGCTGCATTACAATGGAAACAGATCAGATTGCTGCCGTAAATACTATTGCTGTATATATATATATATAATGAATGGTAAGATACCCTTAGACCTGTTAGGCGTTTCTGCAGTAGGATGGTAGGTCCCCTACACCTCCACTGTGGCTGACAGTCAACGTAGGGCAAGGCAGACTTGTCCAGTGACATACAAAGCACAGATCTAGATCGAAGGTAGCGCTCTCAGCTTTATTTACTTCCCACATACATAAGGAAAATGATAGTAGTATTTCCAGGTGACGAGATGACAAAACTTCACAATGAAAACAGTAACCTACAATTATTTTGTTGAAGAGTTTGTTGCCTGCCCTTGTGCTGCACTTATTCTGGCCTTGCAAGTCTTTTTGTGCCGGTTCAGGTGGTTCTGCAGCACGTAGGATTTGTTGCAGTGGTCGCAGGCAAAGGGCCGATTGCCAGAGTGACGCTGCATGTGTTGTGACAGAGAGTACGGAGACATGAAGGACTTGCTGCACACAGAGCACTGGTAAGGTTCCACGCCCGTATGCACCACGAGATGTTTTGTCAGCCGTTTCTTCTCCGCAAACCTCTCCCCACATGTCTGCAAAAGACACGTGTAAAGAACATGTGGAAAGTGGCAAAAAAAGACTCAAAACAGATGTCACAGACAACAGATTTACCCCCCCCCCCCCTTTTTTTTTTTTTGCTAAAGTGTTTTCATACAGGAACAAAAAGTGCAACTTCTCTCAGTTTATAGGGACCATGAGCAATGACAGATGTAATTGCAGATGATCTCCAAGAAGCCTCTAATATCAGAACAAATAACAATTTTAAAAGAAAAAAAATGGTTTGAAATAAGTTTAGTTGTTCAGTAATTTTATATATATGGCAACAGAGGCATTTGAGTTTTAAAAGGCATTTGAAAATGAGCCTACAGAAACTTGAAATGTTTACAGAACATGGCATTACACTCGCAGTAATTAGTATCATGGTGAAGGTGAACACAAAATTCACTCATCAATGAAACCAGCTCAGCGTCTTATGGTCTGTGGGTTACTCATCTAAAGTTCTACAACCATTCTCGACTACAGATTTTTTTCCTTTAAATTTGAGAAAGAACCAAAAAAATCAAATGGTTCCTTACATCACACTTGTAGGGCAGGCTTCCCTCATGCTGTACCTCCATGTGCCTCCTCAAGCTTTTCGTGTGGGTGAATGAAATGCAACAGATTTCACATCGATGCTTGGAAACACCTTCATGCACCGTTGCCTTGTGGTCATGCAGCATGTACAACTTGAAAAACTTGGCCGGGCACTTGTCACATCTGTGAGGGAAGTGTCCTGTCTTGCCGTCGGCTGTCTCATGGTGATTCTGGATGAGCAACAAGCAAAGGAAACATGCTGTTGAAAAATTACATGCAGAACTGTCATACACGCAAGTCTATGCACACTGTGTCGAAGCTATGCAGAAGCAGCAAAAAATACAAGAATAGCCAATAGGAAGCATGTATACAGTTTTATCCCTGTTATTTAGTTCAGCATAGTCATCTTGCAACAATGCAAGTCACAGCAAAGAAATTTAGTACCAAGGTGCAAGAAATTACCGCTGACTGCTGTGTGTGACCAAGCACTTATGAAGCATACTCTTGAGTGATTTTCAAGTATAAACCAAGTGATAAATTGATTATCAATAATACTCCTGCACTAATAAACATGGCTTGCACAAGCCTGCCCCCCCCCCCAACCCCCCCCATTATTACCACAACCGGCCCCCGTAGTGTAGTGATTAGCACTTTGGACCATGGACCGGGAGACCTGGGTTTGAATCCCAGCCGAGGCAAGCAGAATTTTTCCTACACAGGTCGGCTCCTACCCACAGCGGGTGTGCTATGGACCCAATGGGGAGGCTGTTGCCACCCAGTCGAGATTTACCCATTTCTCGGGTGTGACTTTGGGGGTGCTTTGGGGTATGACACGTCTTATGATGTGGATGATTACACGGCCAGCACCGCAGGTGCCGTAGTTCCTGGGCCTGGTTAATGCCAGGATATTCATGACAGGAAGTGTAGAATGCGGCCCTGTCCCGCAGTCCCAAACAAAAAGGAACTCCATAGCATCGTCTTACCATCATCCTCATCTCCATCATCAAAAATTGCCCCAGTTTCTGAGCCCTCCGTGGATTCCACCAATTACCAGGGAGGAATACCACTGGAGCCGGCAATGAGTTGTGGCAGCAAAAAAAAAAAAAAAACCAAAAAAAAACAACAACCAACAACAACAAAAACACACACAAAAAAAACCCAAATATTACCACAGAAACATTAGGCATAAGGTTGTAAAGTAATTGCCCCACTGCAGCACATCTAAATAAGAAGCCCACCTTTTCATGGTTTCTGACACCTTCCTTGGTGAGAAACTTTTTACCGCAGTACTTGCACGGTGTCATGCCAGCAAGATGTTTCTGTCTGTGCTTCTCCATATTTTCCTTCAGCAGGAAATGGCGACCACACTGATCGCAGGAAAACGATGGCGAAGTGCTGCTTTGTGTGTGTGCCCTGCTGTGTTTTTTCAGCAAAGCTTTTGAAGTCAGCACTTCTCCACAAGTGCTGCAGGCAAATAGCTCTGTTGGTTGTGCTGACTTTTCTGGGGTATTGATCTGCGGGGACTGGGTAGGAAGGGTTGCAGTATCGCTCTCAGGTGTAAAAAGAAAGTTCACTGTTTCAAGCTCCGAGTTATTTTCCACCTCGATGGTGAATGAGGGATTCTGGTCATCCATCAGTATTTTGTTAGCAGTTTCCACGTCCTTCTCTGAAGCAAAAGCGCTGCCATGTACATTGAGTATGTGTAGCAAATGAGCTCTATCCGATGAAAGCACGATGTTGCAAAATATGCACTTTTTGGTCTTTGGCTCTGACTCAAATGTCCCGACACTCTTATGCTGAGACTGGGAGTGGGGGTGACTGTCACTTTCAACAGCCAGATCTGTCGGTGTCACACTCTTACGAACATGTGTGACAATTTTTTCTGGTGACTTGACATCACTTTGTGTACTCTCTTGGAACGACTGTCCTTTGTGATGACCCTTGCTGAAAGTACACTGTGCTCTCACTTGCCTTTTGAAGTCCACAATCTGCTTTTCACATTCCGTGCACACACGTGCATCTGTGAGAAGAATGCTTGGCGTGAGTCCTATGGAATCAGGGTGCATGCCTGGTCTCTGAATAATGTGGGATGCCAGTTTGCGATAGTTTTCAAAGACAGTGCCACAGGCAAGACAAGAAGCTTGCTGCTCAGTCAAGTGGTCAGAAAAGATGTGGATATTGAGCTGGTCCAGCGTGTGAAGCGTCCGGTCACACACCTTGCACTGCACTGGCTGACGTCTCAGTTTGCTATACCTGCTGATGTGAGTCAGAAGCTTCTGGCCAGTGGCAAAATCCTGCCTGCATACTTTACAGGTGTGCTGTGCTTGATGCAGATCTGATCCTTCACCATGACTGGTTGCTGCTGTAGCAGTGTTGTTTTCTCTGTTTACATCAGCAGCTTCAGACATCCGGGTGCTTTGGGTGGTTGTTTGGACAAACTGTTGCTTGAGTGACTGTATGTTCTGCCCGGTCTCGTCAGAACGCTTGACGAAAAGGTGCTGATCTCTTGGTGATGCTACATACTTTGGAGGAGGCAGATCACACTGTACCCTGACAGAAGCATTAGACATTTCACTCTCTTTACATTGAGCTGAACCAGTATCATCACGGTGACTTTGCTGTTTTTCCTCACCCGGTATGTTGACTTGATGGTTCTGGCGAAGGTGACTAGATAATGTCTCCCCTGAATCAAATGTTTGCATCATATTGCACTGGAGACAATGCCAGTATTTGTCACTAACCACAAGAATGAGCTGATTGGGAAGTGTCTTCAATACAGTGACTGTCTCCTTGGCTGGTGGGCTGCTCATGGTTGGAGAACCAGAAGATGCAGGATCAGTGAAACTGGAAATGGAACGACGCTCCATAGTCTCCTCTTTTATGATTGCAGACATTCTGGATTCCTAGGTTTACAAACACCATTCACCCTCTGCAGCAAAAAAAAAAAAAAAAAAAACCTATATAATGACTGAAACGACCATTCCAAAATAAAGAATAATCAAGGAAACTGAAACCTGACAACACCACATTTTTTTATTTCTTGAACGCTGCTGCTGACATTTCA
This sequence comes from Batillaria attramentaria, assembly GCA_018292915.2. Classification (NCBI taxonomy): domain Eukaryota; kingdom Metazoa; phylum Mollusca; class Gastropoda; family Batillariidae; genus Batillaria; species Batillaria attramentaria. The sequence continues at coordinate 1,672,491 of JACVVK020000038.1, read as the reverse complement.
AGTGTGATGTAAGAACATTCTCAGTACAGCCATTCCACTACCTCTTTAGATAATATGGAATTTCAGAATTATAAACTGCCAAGCTTCCATGATTGTGTGAGATGTCAGGGCTACTGCCCTCTTTGTCTAAACTAAGCGTTCAGAAATTTGGCGAGGCTTCAGGTCTAGACACATGCACACTTGTAACATATTTGTAAGGTCCGTATAGTAATAATAATAATGAACAGCTCTTCTGTAGAGCAGTCGCCCCAGCGAACTTGGTATCTGAGACAGCACCGAAGGCATTAATGGTTACAAAATATGGCACAAAGAGAGAGACAGCGCGCGAGATGACGATTATGAAACTATTTATCAACCGCAAAAGTTTCGATTGGGAAATTCGTCAATTTTTTACACACTTGCAGTAGCTAAATTCCACGACGACGCATAGATCTGCAAAATAAGAGAGAGAGAGAGAGATACAGAGGCGGGGCAAGGGGAGCAGAGGTGGAGGAAACTTACAAGTAAGAACTTACAAGATGTTGCCTCTGCTGGATGACGATTCGCGAAAACGCATTAAATAGTCAACTAACATTCAATAAGCTGGTTGGAGCATCTGCACTGCAAGAGTTGGAAACTGTGCAAGTTCACCTGATACATCGTTTTCGCTCACGGCCTAAAACAAAACAAGTATCGTACCCGAAATGTTCCGTCTCGCCCTAAAACGTGTGATAGCGTCCCTTCGCGTATAAGGATGAATAACTCTCAGTGTAAAAAAGAATGAGTGCCCGAACACGCAGTGGTATCACGCACTACAAACAGCTATGTGTATGATGAGCTGATGCTGTGGTAGTGATGATGCCGTCCACTTCTTCAGTACCTTAGAAACTGAGAGGGATGTGTGTGTGTGTGTGTGCATGACTGACAAGCTCTGTGTACCTACTTTCATTTTCACCAACATAAATAAAGAATATTATGTGCTGACACTCCTTCCGGTTTAGATGTTCTGTATCGATCTATGCGTGTGAACAATACATGTGTGTGTGTGTGTGTGCTTTGCCCTTACCCATCGTCTCTTTTTTGCTTTGTTGAAGTAGATCTAGTCCATGTAGTATAGCAACGGCAAATTTTAAAATTGGAATAAACATGCCTGCAACTTCCACCTTTGTACAATAAAGGTTCTTCTTCTTGTGTGAGTGTGTATGACTGACAAGTCTGTGTACGCACTATTTCGAATGAACCTCCCAACTCTGCCAAACAATTTCTTTTGGTTTACAATAAAAGTTTTCATTTTAAAAAGTCACTTTGTTAAAGTGTGCGTGCAGACACTAACAAGCAAATATTTATTATGAGATGATAACCCCTCAAAGCTCACAGATTGTGTTATAATCATCAGATATGCCTCCAGTCAGCTTTTCTTTTAATGTGGATAGCGGGATAGGTAAAAATAATATTGCCCGCAAGAAGAGCGAGTGAAGGAAGACTTTTGCTCCTTGGCCTTTCCACGAAAACTGGCAGACCTTAAACTAGGATTTGAAAATGTCATAATTTAAACACAGAAAACAGTTAAGATAATAAGAATTAAGATATCTTTATTTCCTCATACATCAGCATTTTCACCACCAAATTAAACCATTACTCATGACAGATTTGACGGAGCTCTGTTGTATTATTATTTACAAAGTACATAAATAACCAGCATTCCTGTCACAGCCATCACCTTTACAGCATCACAGTACATGCACCTGCGCAGAATGGCTCTTGTGCTATTTTGTGCATTGATGAAACAAGCTTTGCAGCAACGGGAGAACATTTCTAAGCACAGACAACACAATTACCCACAAACTCAATCATTCCATCTCTCAGTTTTGCAACACAACAGTTAAAAGCAACAGAGATTGCTAAGTTTTACATTCCTCTGTGTCTTGCACAGCTTTAGCTAACAGTTTCCTTTTCCACTCATTATAGTTGACATTCTTGTAGTAGTCCAGGTCCTTCTCCATCTTTGTTTTCTTGGCGTTTTGGCACTCCAAGGTTGCTGGAAAAGGGCAGGAAAAACAGTCGGTAAGCTCACTGGACCTAAATCAAATGCTTGGTAGTATGTGTACAACTCTGATCATAATGTATACAGCATGACCTGTCCTACAATAACAAAACTCTGAAAGTCTGAAAGAATAGGAGAGTATAGTACCTGATAATAGTAGTACTATTTCATTTTACAAACATAAATGTTGCATCGTTCACTCATGGGCATTGCTTTTGCAGAAAATCTATGAAGTCTAAGGGGTCATGCTCCTCTGGATAACCTTATGGGCTACATCAATGAATAAACCTGTGCAATCTGAGCGTAATATGCATGCATGTAATTTCATAATAAATCACATCATGTTACTATTTTAGTGAATACAGCCCAGTTTGACTGGAGCAGACTGAAAAAATTAACTGATTTACTTATAGAATTTTTTCACTGAAAAAATAAATAAAAATAAAAATAAAAAATGAATAAATAAATAATAATAATAATAAATAAATAAATTAAAAAATGTCTCCTGAAATTGCCAATCCACAGACAATTGCCAGGTTACCTTAAAATCAAGAACTAGGATGGAATTTTGGAAACAGAGAAGGCGACACTTTCAAACAAAGTTTGTAACGAACCTGACTCAGCACTTTCAATGTCATCCAGCAGTGTTCTCTTTTTCTGTACTGGAGCGGCTTTCACCTGCGCTGCCTCTGCTGCAAAATTAAAGTGAAAACATACACTCATTAACTCAGTCATCTGCAACACCAGAAACAAAACAACAAAAGCCCTGAACAAATAAAACATCAATTCAAACCTCAAGTGTGCTCAATGCTGCAAATGTTTGTTGCGAAAAAAAGAGAAACAGTATTGACTAATTGTGTATGCTTTTCCTGTCGACTGACCCTAGACTGTCAATTGGGCAACTATACAGCCATGTACTGTATTTAGATTATGTAATGACAAAACACAGTAAGTCCACTGACATCATCAGGAAAGAAACAAAAGCATAATGTTAATGTCCTTCATCTTGAAATCGCCCCTTTTCCTCTATGATGATGATGAGTGAGTGAGTGAGTTTTTAGGGCTTAAAGCCGCGCAAGCCACAAAGACTAATTCGCGGCTGAGTGTGCCTGCACTACATGAAAAAAAACCCAAAAATGTAACGTTGGACAAAGGATGCAAACTGGTCTACGGGGCAATATAAACCTAGGACATGCAGGAGACGCTGCACCTTCATGCTAATTTATCGAACTCCCGATTACAAAAAAAGTAGAAAACAAACAACACTTACAACTGGGTAAAACAAAGATAAATACCAAGCGAATATACAGCAAATATTGCAACTCATCATCTCCTAGGCGCAATAAACCAATACGCAGCATATGCCCAACATCACTTATACCTAACCACTGGTAGTGCAGACGTGAGTGAGAGGTTGAAAAGAAGAAATATAGATGAAAGGGCCGAACTTAGAAATCAGCTGAGAGATGAGAGGAAGGACAGGGCGGCTAAATTCGGGAGGTTTTAAAGAAAAAGAGACAGGCGAATGGGCTGGTGAGGGATAGACAGAGAGGTAGGAAGGAAAATTCCTTAGTTGCCAATGAAGACAACATGCCTGGGAGGCAGTTGGAGAACAGACCGCTCCAACACGGAACCTCCCCGCCGTGAGGCGGTTCGGGAAAACAACGCACCAGAGAGGGGTGCGTTGTGAAGGTCTTTAACGTGACAGGTGTTCAGCAGCACCAGCAGGGCGCTGCGAACAAAGCCCGCCAGGCTGAAGACCAGGTGGGGGGAATCCAGTGAAGTCGGCCTTCAGAAATGACCCTCAGATGTCTCACTGGACCAAGGGTCAGCAGACACCCGCTTACTGACCTCCCCCGGGAGGAGATTTTAAGAGAGCAAAAGACAGGTGAATGGACCGATGGAGGCAGAAATAAGAGTAAAGAAAGAGCAAAAGGGGTGGGCAAGCTTGGCGAAATCAGCCCCGCCGCGTGAAGGCGAGCCCATGGGGCCCTATGATGATGATGTTTGACTTCTACACAAATACTTGCACTAAAAAAAACAAAAAAAAACCTACACAATATATTCTTGTAAAACTGTACACCTTTGTCATACTCACAAACTACGTGGTGTTCAGCTAGGGGATCGAGCAAGAGGATCATGAGTGTGTGTGTGTTACACAGCTTGTATTATTACAGATTTCTTCCAGTGTTTGTATTCCTTTTGTATACTTTGTTTTGCGTTCTCAAATTATAATGACATTTAGTAATAGTAACTTCACAGTAAAATTTTCTGCTTTGTGATGGGCCAATGGCCTAAAGTGGCTAAACAATAAAGAACTGAACTGAATCAAACTGACAAACTACAGAAGTGGTACCCAGTACTTTTCAACAAAGCAGTTTCAGTTACCTTGCATAACATCAGCAATTTTGTCCATCTGCGCCAGTAACCTTTCCAATGTGCTCCGCTTCACACCAGACACTTCTCGCAGCCGAGCCTCTTCTACTTTAATCTTCTGCCGCCTGAAACGTAAATGAACATATTATCACTGCCAGTGATTACGTAATCACCTCAAAGCCGAACAGTTTACCTCCAGAGTGCTGAAACAAAGACTGTACATGTTTGATACCTGCCGGAAACTAACACTAGTAACAGTAACGGTTTTTGTTGTTTTTCATGGAAACAAATTTGGGCACTGTATCCATATGCTGAAGTTTCAAATGCTGGTGATCATTACCTTGGAATCATCATGGAATGATCGCCAGTAATTTTAAATGTGCTGAACAATGACAGCGTCAAACTCAAATTTTATGATTGCGTTACAGATACATGTGTATATCTGCAGGATTCACATCATGACAGAAAACACAATACATACATGTACAATGAGTTAGCAGTAGTCAGCTTACCTGCAAGCACAAAGAAGTGCAGCAGCTTGAAACAATGAACCATTTGTCTCCACATCACAGCACTGTTCCCTCTCATACCTGTCATACAAAATTACAAAACAGCATTTCATATTAATTAGCAGTTGTCCTGGTTGTGTGAATAACCGATAAAGTAAAAGAGTGCCAATGAACCCAAGCTATGGAACAATGGTGCCAACGCATAATACATGTATGATGTAAAAAGAAATATTCATGATCATGGCTAGAAAGTAATGTTTCACCAGTAAAATCAACAAAAACCCAAACCCAAAATAAAAAAAGCCAAAAGCTGTCACCTTCACTAAAAACTGCCAGGAGTATCGTCAATGCTTACGCACACCACTTCAGTACACTGTACTTGATAACCAAAGAAAAGCTCATCACACTGCTACATAATGCTGCATAATACAACAGCTGGCAAAACGATCAGTAGTAGTGCATACCTTGACAACAGCCCAGTTGCCATATGCAGACCCTGCAGACAGCCGAACTGTACTGCAAGTTCCCGCAGGCTAGTCTGCATATTCACATCCAGTACTCTCTCCAGTGACTTCAGCGCCATTTGATAGGCAGTCCTTTTCAAACCTGACAGTTTCAGAGCTTCTTCCTGAAATAAAACAAGGAAAAATTATTTACAAAAGCAATAATTGCACCAGAAAAACAGTTAAACTACATATTGTACATCCTAAGTTTATCTTAACTCACTCTCAACTAGTGACAAGACAATGAATGCAAATAAAAGGTTAAAGCACACATGGGTCCATACATCTGCCCAGTCTTGCACTCAAAGTGTAACTAACTGAATTAATTGTAAACAGAATAATTATTTGCTTTGGGACTAACTTTCCATCCAGTCAGAGATTCATGCATGAGTTTTCCTAATCACCCCAAACTAGGAAAACATATAAAACAATTCTATTCACAACAAAATAATACTGACCTTGCTAACTGGCCGAGATAAGAGCGTACACGCTATCTCAAGACAGAGTACAATGCTGGCAGTGTCTGATACGCGAAGGGCGGCCAGTGACATATTTCCTCCACGAATTTCCAGTAGGTTCTTTAGCTCAGCAGCTTTCCTGTGGAAATAATTGGAAAAGTAAATCTAAAAGTAACAGGAGAGGCAGATGCCTAATTGGCTCACTTGTGAAATGGGTCAAGGTCATCCAAAAGAATACTGCTGTAAAGGATTTTCAATGTCTAACAACATGTCAAGTTGGAACAGATGTCTCTGGTGATCGTAGGTTCTGAGAAAATTGCAATGTTACAGTGTGTATGGCTTTGACCTTTTTCAAGGTCATTCAAACGAGACATGTCCACAAAGATTTTACCAACGTCTATCATTATGCCAAGTTTGACGGCTCTGGCGTTAGTAATTCATACGAAAACACCCACGTTACAATTCATAACAGCCAGCTCTAATGACCTTGATCTTTCGGTCAATGTCATTCTAAAGGGTACATGTATATAATCTGAAAAGGTCTTATTGCTGTGCATCATCAACCCAAGTTTGGTGTCTCTGATGTTTTTTGTTTCTGAGAAAATGCCAACATCACTGAATACAGGTATGCAAAAAAGGTCTTAATAATGTAGTATCATCATACCAAGTTTAATGCCTCCAGTCTTTGTAGTCTAGATTCTGAGAAAATGCACATGTATACATTATCAAATTTCCAGACAGACAGCCATTACGACCTTGACCCTTGTCTTTAAAGGTCTTGTCGTCTATCAGCAAGTTAAGTTTGGTGCCTCTGCTGTTTTTAGTTTCTGAGAAAATGCCACTCCAAATTTTTTTATATTTTTGTTTGTTTTTTAAGTTTTCTGCAAACAGCTTGTACGGTCTTGACCGTGCCTTCAGGTCATTGAATACAGGTATGTAAGCAAAGTTCTTAACAATGTCTATATCATCATGCCAAGTTCAATGTCTCTGGTCTCTGTAGATTCTGAGAAAATGCCCATATTTAATTTCCGAACAGACAGCATCATAGCTTTGACTCAAGTTCGTTCAAAGTGACCATTCAAAAGCAATGTTTTAAAAAAGTCTTGTAGCTCTCTATCACTAGTATCAGCATGTCAAATTTGGTGCCTCTGCTCTCTTTGGTTTCTGAGAAAATGTTAAAGTTTTGGGACACCGGCACACACACACACACACTGACACACACACTGACACACACACAGACAATGGAGGGTTATTACAGTCTCCCTTTGTTACACAAGTCGGTGAGCCAAAAATTACAAAATCATTTGTAAAAAAAAACCCAAAAGTCTATCATGTGGTGATCTCATAGATGTCCAGATAGAAAAATAAGTGGTATAGATACCGCTGATAGTAGTTAAAATAAAACCACTTCATTGTAAATTCAGGTTTGTAGTGTAGCAGTACTAGCACATGGCTATGAAACAAAAGCTAGCTAAAAATAGAAATCTTAGATCTGAAAGAATCAAGTTTTCGGTCCTTGATCATAGTAACTGGAATTCACTGCCAAACTCGGGTGTATACACATGCCAAAACCTTAAAAGAAGGTTGTTTACTTGTTAAATAGCCACACACAAATTTGTAAATAATGGTGAAAAGACACATCTAATTTATATATATCTAAAACATTTTTGCCTTTTCTGAAATAAAAAAAAAATCGACAAAACATTATCCCAACCCTTAACCTCATTTAATCCAGATAACTAATCCTAAATCCCATGCAAATTGAGGTTCCATAAACTTCTTTCAAACTTTGTTACCAACGCCACACCTCCGCCATGTGATCATGTTACTACTCTGCCTTTGTAGGACCAACTCCGAACGCGCCTCCACCCCCGTAACTATTTCTTTCTCGTGCATTTTCTTTTCCATGTCCCGGCGCTTCTCCCCTAAACGATACCTGAGGAATGATCAGTTTGCATTGTGACGGATTTGTCATATAAAGAACTGTGTTTACATTGAACATGATACCACAGTCATGGGCTTCCAGTTCCACTACTTCCAGTACTACGCCAACATCTTGAGCTAAAAACACACATTTAAACCTGCCATTTCGTGCAAAAAAGTTAACTACCTGATAACGTTGGTTTCCATGATGCCAAGTTTCCGTCCAAGAGTCTGGTACATGCTTAAATCAGCCATAGTTTCAGCCAAGATCGTCGATTTTCTGCTACTTTTACGGTGTTGACTTCTCTTTGCAGTTCCCGCGGTCTAGGTGCTCGATTGTTGGCGTAAAAAAAATGCTATCTGAGGAATCAATCGAGTGCAGTATCAGGATGAATGATGGGTAAACCTCTTTTTGGCAATCTTTCTATATTTCTAACAAATTCTAACAATCACATACACACTGTTCTAAGCAGTGAAGGACATTTACTAGTGAAATATGCAGAATGTAAAAACAAAAACAAAACAAAAAACAAATTCGGACTATATTGACGAAGGTAAAGGTCACATGATATCAAGATGGTGGGTGGTTTTCTTTCGTTGCTGCTGGTTCAGGAAGTTTAGCTGCAAAAAAATGGTTGTAAATCGTTGTTAATGTCACTTGACATTTTAAGTCTTGAAACAATGAAATATTCATGTGATCACTTTGTTATTTTAGATTTCCAAAAAAGAGATGAAGCTCAAACTTTCATTGAAAATGCAGATTGTGCCGGCTGACCATTTGCGTTACCAATCACTGTATCAGTCTGCCTTCAGTCGTGACTTCGTCTTTCTTCGGCGTTATGGAAACCTGGCTTGCTTAGTGAAGAATAGTTTCTAATTCCAGCAGATAGATAAACGGTATCGATTTGCATGATCGTGAAGATTCCACGTGTGTGTGTGTGTGTGTGTGTGTGTGTGTGTGTGTGTGTGTGAGTGAAAAGTGAATTAACCAAAGCAAGAGGGGTTTTATTATACACACAAGATTAATGCAACTTTTGCACACAACAGCCGTCGACACCGCAATTGTCACCTCAGGAGGAGCAGGAGAAACTGCTGGAAGAGGCCTTGAGTGTGGTGAAGAACCAGGCCTTCCAGATGAAAAGATGCCTGGTATGATAATGTCCACCATGTATAGTGTCTGCGATATTGCCACCTGTCTGTGTGTTTTTTCTGTGTGCGTGTCTACTTCCCTTTGTCCAGATATACACATGCAGCCGAGAGTTAGACTGAAAATCAGTTGGTGTGTTGGCTTTGAACAGGCCTTCACCCAGTGCACTTATCTTTCCCACCACAGCCATGGTCAAACAAACACATTGAACTTCAAAACAGTGTGTTGAAACTCTGTCTGTGTCTCTCCCTTGGCCTCTCTCTCTCTCTCTCTCTCGTTTTTCTTTCTTCTTTTTTTGCTTGCATTTCCTTTTATCTTGCAATTGTAGTCTTTGGCAATAGCTGATTGAAAATCATTGTTTGGTTAAATCATTTCCGTTGGAAAATAAAGTTTGTTCGTTCATTCGTTTGCTTGCTCGCTCGCTCGTTCGTTCATTCGTTCTCTCTCTCTCTCTCTCTCTCTCTCTGTTAACTGTTGGAGTTTAGAGAGATCGTCTAACACTGAGTTTACAGAGTATGCAAATAACAAATAGCATTTTCAGAATTGAGTATGAGAAATGTGTTCACTTTCTGTCTGTGGAACGCTGAAATTTAATCACTTGTACTAGTTGTAGAATATTTCTACTATATCAAATTGACCACAGAAAAAGAAGATTCTACTATTATTTGGTGTTTACACCACAGTGATAAAACAGTGTTTCATACATGATTTGCAGGACAAAGGGCGTCTGATGGATGGACTGAAACATGCCTCCACCATGCTTGGCGAGCTGCGCACCTCGTTGCTGTCTCCAAAAAGTTATTATGAATGCTGTATCCTTATAAGTATTGAACTTGCCCATGCCCTATAATAAGAGAGTTATTTAGTTGGGTTTTGGTTTTTTTCCCCACCTCCATTAAAAAAAAATCCTATTAATTATTATCTGTAGAGGAATATCTGATACTTTCTTTATGTTATCGTCAATTCTTTTGTTCCTTTGTGTTGTCAGTTCATCCATTGCTTTTGCTTTGTCTTCTTCAGGCACTGTTCACTTTGAAATTGTCATCGTGAATCATTGATTAAATGACGTGAAATCACGAGTGATACATATTTAATCTACCACTAATACAGGTCATGGTTTAAACTCAGTAATCCACCATAGTGTAACTATCATCATGTCCTTTGGCTGGTCTGTTAGTTATCATTCGCTTACCAGTCACGGCAGATCCGAACGGTCAGAACAATCTATCAGCGGTCACTCCAAGTGTGTTTACGATCCGTTGCCTCCTTGGAAGACTCATTTACTTTCTTATTCCGGTTACTATAGGTCCAGCGCTACTATCACTCATCAGAGCCCACACCGCACCAAGGCGATGATAGGAACTAAGCACTAAAACAAGCTATAGCGGTGAGATAGCAGCGCGCAATGTACCAGCGGGCGGCCAGCTCCACTTCCGCAATCCGTGCCATCTTGCATCTCTCTCTCATTTCGTTTCTGCCGATCTCTGGAATCTTCCGGTCAGTTCCAACTACAGTAACATTTACACCCATACAAATCACAGGTTGATTACAGATTCACCTAAGAAGTGCTCGCGCATTTGGATTGCTGATGTCAGCTAACTTTCAGATCAAAGAATGTAGAATGGATGTGGAATAAATAAATTTCCCAATTCGGTGCTTGCTAAAACTCGCAGGTTATTGGTCGAAATCAACAAACTCATACGATGTGTTTTCTCCTAGTCAGGGGCACCTCATTGTGAAAACTATATAATGTTTCCATTGTCTCGTACTAAGAACTATGCATTTATTGCCTTTCGAATTAACCTTAATTGTAACAAGACATGGCGATTTCTGATGAATTGCGCCACCTGGAGATGTACTTGGTTGACGAGTTCCAGAAAGGTCGCAAGGTCGCTGATCTCTATGAATTGGTGCAGTATGCTGGCAACATAGTACCTCGCTTGTAAGTTGATGATCACGTGTAAAGAAGTTTACAATTCAAGAAGCCCTCAAAACTGAATAAAATTTAACTGTGTGAATTAGCCATTAAAAAAAAAAAAGACTTTATGGCAAGAAGTTGAGCAGTAAATGGACACAAACATTTTCACAGAACTTTTAACCATTTTACAGGTGTACATGTTTTCATCAGGCTGGGGAATTATCAGTCATTTGGCAATTTTCAGGCAAATTTCCTGTCCTTTCAGCCAAAAAATTCCAACTATCAGCCAAGAAAATGAAAGGAGGAAAAAGGTTGCACACAGTCATATTGTATCAAGATCTATATGGGACTTACTAACTTCATTTTATTATTCTAGCATGTCAGTATCACGGCAGTATTTTACATCTGGGTGCCAGGAGAGGCTACCAGATGCTTTTGAAAAACACTAAAATTTGTTTTCTGAAGTGGGGCATAGCCCCTGTGGTACTCGAGCAGGGCGCTGCCCCTGCATCTCGGCCTAGGTTTCAGTCTTTTTAGTCCTCAGTAATTCCCCAGCCTGTTCCATATTTTCTCGACTTTGTCAGATATGCATTGTCTGCTTACAAACACTACAACTATGCAAGTTACTCAGGTTGTTGACAGAAGAATTGGCCAAGCTCATGTCACAAACGACTTGATACTTGCAGTATTAAAGCCTGTTTTACATCTGACTCTGCTTGTCACATGTTCAAGTTTTTTTTCATGGGTTTCAGCGTGTAGCAGTATGATGGTGTGGATGTGACTGCTGTTATCATTCAACTGGGCTTTTTTTTATTTGTCAGGTACCTGCTGATCACTGTGGGGACTGTGTACATCAAATCCAACGAGCTTTCCCGAAAAGACATCCTCAAAGATCTGGTGGAGATGTGCCGTGGTGTTCAGCATCCCTTGCGGGGCCTCTTCCTTCGCAACTACCTGCTGCAGTGCACCAAGAACGTTCTGCCAGATGTGGAGGAGGACAGCGCGTATGTTGACCCTGCGACCTTTTTTTCCTTCTTGTAAACTTGTGTGTATGTGGTGGTGGTGTGTGTGTGTGTTCATGAACAGACAAAACAAAAATGCACACAAATGCACAGTTTGGTCTCGCGCTTAAGATGACTGACTTCACATCCTAAGCTGCCTGGTTCGATCCTTGATGGGCAGGAATTACGTTCGATTTTTTCTTTCCACATCAAATCAAAATCATGCGACTGTGGAGACTTGCTTGCGCTGCGTGTCCCACCCTTCGATACACACACACACGCACAAATATCGTGTGCACGCTAAAAATCCCTCATCCACTTTTTCGAAGAAGAATGGGCAGTGATGTGGAAAACAGAAATACATGTATTGTCACATGCAACAGAGTGAATAGCAGGGTGGAGATTTACACATGAAGTAGCGCTTAGCGGCAGCAGGCTTTCACTGCTTCGTCCTCCAGCCCTGCAGCACCACAAGCATCTCAGAAGAGAAGGCTATATGGACTGAGGAGAAATCTACCATATAATAATAAGAAAATAGGTACTTAAAAGACGCCCTCCCTCTCGCGGGAGCTCAGGGCGCCTTACAAAGAACGCACACTCACTCACCCAGAAACACACACAACATGCCTCCACACATACATTTTACTAAAATGCCATACCATACATTGTACAAATAGATTTACACAAATGGGGATCCTGGACAAGCTGAAAAATTTTCTTTCCTCGGCCTCTAAGCCTGATCTTGGTCAGTGTCCTCACAGCCCTTCACATTTTCTGTATTCAGTGGCAGTGACTCGGGGACAGTGATGGACTCTGTGGACTTCATTCATCTGAACTTTGCTGAGATGAACAAACTGTGGGTTCGTATGCAGCATCAGGGCCACTCTCGCGACAAGGAACGCCGAGAACAAGAGCGCCGCGAGCTACGGATCTTGGTCGGCACAAACCTTGTGCGACTGTCACAGTTGGAATGCATTGATATAGACCGATTCAAAAAGGTGAGTAATCACACTGCAGTTTTTGTGGTAAATGCAAAATGTGCGTGTAAAAGTTGTGCGGTTGTGGTTGTTCAGTTCAGCAGGGCTGCCTACCGTCCCGGAGTATCCGTATTTAGTCCGGAAAATGACAGTTTTGGGGACACTGTCCCGGAAATACGCTTTTCTGTACTGCGTCCCGGAAAACCGCGCGAACACGAAACTAAAACAAAAGCAACCCAAAACGTCGCAGGCACGCACACCGGAAATTTTTTAGGCATACCAAGCCACTGCGCATGCGCTCTGACCGCTCAACCGGACGTTGTTTGCGTTGCGCATGCGCGTGGAAGTTGTGTTAGGAACCATGGCGTCGAAGCGAAAGGCAGCGAGTAACGACGAAGGCGATGGAAATCAGAAGAAAGCGAAACGGGAACAAACATTTATTCAGAAATACACCGAGACGTGGCCGTTCATCAAGCGGGGAAAACTCGATACATACGTGGCCTGTGAAATTTGCTCCACCGAGTTCAGTTTCCATCAAGTCGGGAGGAAGCGACGATATCAAGCACCATCGGAGAGGCACATGAAAAATACGGCCATTCAGTCGCGAGGGCGAGAAAACCAACAAGGAGATCAGAATTTCTACATGATCTGCTGTTGGTATGAATCTATGCGAAGACCTTCAGTGGGAATTCAGTTGGTTTTCGGGCTTGTTTGAATCGGAAGGAGCAGATTGTTAAAATCGAGAGATTGGTCCGCCGTTTTGATTTTGAAGAAATGTTCGTAGTAAGTAATCACTTAATCACTTTTGTTTTTGGTTACCGAGGATGTCCCTGAAAATTTCTGTGTGTCCCGGATTTTCACCAAGTGTGTCCCTGAAACCCAAAATCAGGGGTAGGCAGCCCTGGTTCAGGCATGGGAATTGTCCGCCTAAAGACAAATTTCCGCCTAAATCAAATTGGGTTTCCGCCCCCCCAAAAAATTTTCCGCCTAAAAAAGTCTGGATGATAAAAAAAAATTGTAGCTCCGCTTTTCTTTCCACTGATTGCCACCGAGTTGTTGGCCGCCCGCTTGAGTTACGCGATACCTAAAAGGAAAGTACAGTGTTTCTTTTGCGGGCAGCACTAAGGCTGAACGGTACCTGCAGTCTTCCTGCCGTCGTCCCCCCACCCCCCCTCCCCCTGCTTTTCACTTTCTTTCTCTTCTGCAGAAGTAATGAAGTACATGTATACTGTGGCCCGTGAGATTTTCATAGAACGTTATTTTCACGTAACAAATTTACCTGTTACGGTGCCTTCATGTGAGTTGTGTCTGACTCTGAACAAATGTTCATGTGGCTTCCAAGTTCTCACCCACAATGTGTGTGTGTGTGTGTGTGTGTGTGTGTGTGTGTGTGTGTGTGCAGGCTGTCTTGCCAGGTGTCCTGGAGCAAGTGGTCAACTGTAAAGACGCCATTGCGCAGGAATATCTCATGGAATGTGTTATTCAGGTGAGACACACCGGTCGCTTTCTTGGCTAGTGAATCCTAACGTATACTTTCTTTAGCATTTAATGATAAAGCACACTTACACATGCTCTTTAATCCTGAATTTTAGTGGATAATTCTTGCTCACAGTTCTGTTGTTTATTGGCAGGCAGTGAAGTCGGAAAACCAGAATATGCTGACTGTGTTTTTAGTCACAGTTCTCTGTGTCTGTTGTGTGGTCAGGTGTTCCCAGATGAGTTTCACCTGCAGACGTTAAGCCCGTTCCTGCGAGCTTGTGCAGAGCTGCATCCGAACGTGAACGTGAAGAACATCATTATTGCCCTTATTGACAGGTACAAACTCATGTCCTTGCCACATTCTGTTTCTTATGCAGATGTTTTCTGCCATGTCTCATCCCGTCACAGGAAAATGTACGTTGCTTTAATATTGTGTCAGCAGTGGTATTAGTCCAGTGACACCAGCAGCACACCTGTCCTCGTCTGCATCTCTTTGTATTGTTCTATTTTCCAGTCCCCCCTATTTTGAATTTGCCTGTGCAGAGAGGACAGAGGACCTATGGCCTCAAACCAACCACTTACCCACTATTTGGTTTTGCAAGATTAGCTTGGTCTAGACTGGAAATCAGTGAAAAGTGCCTCCTCATGATGAAAAGTGTCTGCCTTTGATGGTGGGCAGTGTTCATCCCCATTTCTTAGGATTCTTTGTCACCGGTAACCCGTGGTACTGTTACTGGGCCGACCTTTTCAGCATTACATAACTTGTGCTTTCGAAAGTATAGCCATGGCTTCATCCTTCGTTCTTAGGAACACTTGATGCTTGTGCATTCCATTCTCCAGAAATCAAATAATGTATGTATGATGATGATGATGATGATGATGATGATACGGGTGTGTTTCTGTTTCTCAGACTGGCCGCTTTTGCTCAGAATGAAGAAGGATCTGGCATCCCAACAGACATTCAGCTGTTTGACATCTTCTCTCAGCAGATCTCACAAGTCATCCAGGTTGGCATGATTCATATGATACACATTTTGCACTCATAATGCCACTTTGGAACTACATGTACCAACAACATCTGGTAGAGCGTGTGTTGACTGAAAGTTGGCTGCTCGTGTTGCATGAAAGAAACATTTGACAACACAGCCTGGCAAAGTTCAGCAAATGAAACTTTGCTTTGGGGCTTGCTTTTTTATTTCATCCGAACTTTCTGTTGAAACACAGATCAGCTAGATATGCCAACCCCAACCTAGATACAAGCCTTTGACAAATTGACAACATGTATCTGACTGGCTTTGATATACGCAAATTCTGTCTCTCGCACTCTAACTTGAAAACGTGTGGTGAACATGTTTTCTATTGCGTCGGTCCTTCAGTGTGGAACACCTGCCTGTGTCCGTCATTCCCCAACTCTGTCCTGCTTCAAGTCCCGTCTTAAAACCCATTTCTCTCTGGAAGCATTTGATTAGTCTGTCCTTAGAATGTGGGGGGGGGGGGGGGGGGGGGATGTATTGTAGTTGTTTTCCTTTAGGTGTGTGTTAAGTACCTAGAGCTCTTCAGAATGTGGGGGGGGGGGGGGGGGGGTGGATGTATTGTAGTTGTTTTCCTTTAGGTGTGTGTTAAGTACCTAGAGCTCTTCAGAATGTGTGTGGGGGGGGGGGGGGGGGATGTATTGTAGTTGTTTTCCTTTAGGTGTGTGTTAAGTACCTAGAGCTCTTCAGAATGTGTGTGGGGGGGTGGGGGGGATGTATTGTAGTTGTTTTCCTTTAGGTGTGTGTTAAGCACCTAGAGCTCTTCAGAATGTGTGTGGGGGGGGGGGGGGGGGGGATGTATTGTAGTTGTTTTCCTTTAGGTGTGTGTTAAGTACCTAGAGCTCTTCAGAATGTGGGGGGGGGGGGGGGTGGATGTATTGTAGTTGTTTTCCTTTAGGTGTGTGTTAAGTACCTAGAGCTCTTCAGAATGTGTGTGGGGGGGGGGGGGGATGTATTGTAGTTGTTTTCCTTTAGGTGTGTGTTAAGTACCTAGAGCTCTTCAGAATGTGTGTGGGGGGGTGGGGGGGATGTATTGTAGTTGTTTTCCTTTAGGTGTGTGTTAAGCACCTAGAGCTCTTCAGAATGTGTGTGGGGGGGGGGGGGGGGGATGTATTGTAGTTGTTTTCCTTTAGGTGTGTGTTAAGTACCTAGAGCTCTTCAGAATGTGGGGGGGGGGGGGGGTGGATGTATTGTAGTTGTTTTCCTTTAGGTGTGTGTTAAGTACCTAGAGCTCTTCAGAATGGGCGCTCTAAAAATGATCAGTAATATCATCATTATTATCATTATTTTTATTACCATTCAACAATAATCGCTGAACAATGCCTTGTCTACCTTGTTTGTTTGCAGAATCGCCCTGACATGCCACCGGAGGACATCGTGTCTTTACAGGTGGCCCTGATCAACCTAGCCCTCAAATGTTACCCAACACAGGTGGACTACGTTGACAAGGTGCTGGAGACCACGGAGGAGATCTTCAACAGACTCAACCTCGATCAGTCAGTTTCTTTTTCACTCCACCTGTTTACCTTCTCTGCTGGACTCTTCTTTAACTCTTTGACGACGGAGCACAATTTCTGACACACGATTTCCTATTGGAAATCGTATGTCAGAAATTGTGCTCCGTCATCAAAGAGTTAAATGGACTCTGTAGATTGTAAACATATTTGTGTGTGTGTGTGTGTGTGTGTGTGTGTGTGTGTGTGTGTCGTTAGCTACCCACAGTCTGTGTTTCGTTATAATTCTGTGTAGGTTGTTGTGGATCACGTACTCAATTACTGATTAAAAGTTGAAATTATCGTCACATAAGAAGGTTTTTAGACTTCCATACCACCGGACCTTTCCATCATTTAAGGTTCAACCCAGTCAATATGAATACATCTACAGCGAAAGCTAAAATGTTATTTTCTAATATGATTTACTTCACACAGGTATCAAGTTTCTCCAGCTTCGGCATGAGCTTTATCCATGTCTGTTTGTGTTTCAGCTTGGAGCATGGCAGCATGGTGTCGAAGGAACTGATGCGACTGATGAAGATCCCTGTTGACACGTACAACAACGTCCTCACACTGCTCGCCTTACAACACTTTGGACCTCTCTTTGACTACTTCGACTACAAGGGGCGGAAACTGATGAGCTGTCACATCATCAGCAACGCACTAGAAAATGAAACGCTCATCCCGTCACAAGAACATGTACGTTTCTTTAATATGGTGCTAGCGGTGGTATTAGTCCAGTGACACTGGCAGCGCACGTGTTGTCATCTACATCTCTTTGTATTGTGCAGTCCTATATTTCCAGTGCCTCCTGGTTTGAAATCACTCTTGAATAGGACGGAGGACCTACGGCCTCAGACCACCCACCCACACACTATTTGGTTTTGCTAGATTAGCTTGGTCTAGACTGATGCTCTAGGTTTGCTTTGGTTTGTGAACACTAGGAACAAAAACCATGTTCCTGTCCTAAATTTCAAAACTTGCTTTTCCTTGTGTAGGGTTTGGGTCATGAGTTCGATTCTAAACTGGCCAAATATTTGTGCTGACCTTTTCTCGTTGGCCCATCTTTGATATCCTCCATATGTCGTGGATAGAGAGTTTTAAAACTCTGTGACCCTTACGCATGGGTCACTAGTAATCCTAGGTGTCATTTGGTCAGTAAATGCCATTCTAAATTCCGAAATTTAAATAGCTCAGTTGACCCTTTGCACCACGTGATTGTAATGTGTTTATGTCCAGTGTGAGAGAATGCGTGTGATTCACGTGAGCGTGCATGTTGGGTTCAGTTCGCGGCGCTTTGAGCCGATTCATGAAATTGGGTAAAGCGCCTACACAATACTCATTATTATTATTATTTATTAATCTGAGATGATTTCTCTTATGTGAGAAAAGCTGGTTGTTGGCTCCAGTTATGTAAATATATTTTATTTGTGGTCAGATCAGATTCTTGAAAATACTCCATTTGTTCATACTCATAGGTTCAGTTATTCTTGCTGTTGTATTTTTGTTCAGTGGTATTGTGTGGTTGCCACATGAATAGTTCAGTGTTGACATACGCTGCAGAAATGAGCTCTCCATGAAGGATGCAGATCTCCAGTCCAGGTAAATGATACGTTCATTTGTGTGACAGGTGGATTCAATCCTGAACATTGTCAACTGTCTGGTGCAAGACCAGAATGATCAGCCAGAGGAAGCAGAAGATCCAGAAGACTTTGCAGAGGAGCAAGGTCTCATGGGAAGGTTCATTCATCTCCTGCAGGCTGAGGATCCCAATCAACAGTTCCTGGTTAGTACTCAGTACAATAGAACTAGTCCCCCCACCCCCTCCCCCAACATCCACTTCCCTGTGTGCAGTGCATTATGTGTCGATCATCAGATATCTTCCTTGTAAATGTTGATGGCCTCATATAAAGGTTGGTCGTATGCTCAAGGCATGTTCTACTGTCATGATTTTGTTAATTCATATAAAGGTTGGTCATATGCTCAAGGCATGTTCTACTGTCATGATTTTGTTAATTCATATAAAGGTTGGTCGTATGCTCAAGGCATGTTCTACTGTCATGATTTTGTTAATTCATATAAAGGTTGGTCATATGCTCAAGGCATGTTCTACTGTCATGATTTTGTTAATTCATATAAAGGTTGGTCGTATGCTCAAGGCGTTCTACTGTCATGATTTTGTTAATTCATATAAAGGTTGGTCGTATGCTCAAGGCATGTTCTACTGTCATGATTTTGTTAATTCATATAAAGGTTGGTCATATGCTCAAGGCATGTTCTACTGTCATGATTTTGTTAATTCATATAAAGGTTGGTCGTATGCTCAAGGCGTTCTACTGTCATGATTTTGTTAATTCATATAAAGGTTGGTCGTATGCTCAAGGCATGTTCTACTGTCATGATTTTGTTAATTCATATAAAGGTTGGTCATATGCTCAAGGCATGTTCTACTGTCATGATTTTGTTAATTCATATAAAGGTTGGTCGTATGCTCAAGGCGTTCTACTGTCATGATTTTGTTAATTCATATAAAGGTTGGTCGTATGCTCAAGGCATGTTCTACTGTCATGATTTTGTTAATTCATATAAAGGTTGGTCGTATGCTCAAGGCATGTTCTACTGTCATGATTTTGTTAATTCATTACAAGAAAGTAAGAGCTGGTGTGTATGCCTCATTTTGTGTTTCATGTAGGGAATGTTGCAGTGATTGCATTGAATGGTTTCTGATCCCACAAAGAAAGTGATGCCTTCCTCATTTTACCACATCCATATGTTTCAGATCCTCAATACAGCCAGGAAACATTTTGGTAACGGTGGTGACCAGCGCATCAGATACACCTTGCCTCCCATTGTGTTCGCTGCATACAGGCTAGCTTTCCGCTACAGTCATCTTAAAGAGGAGGTGAACAGTAGATGGGTTTTTCCCGGCCGTTCAGTGGCGCAGTGACTAAGTCCAACGCACTACCTATTAGACAACTGCTCACCCCTATTAGACTACTGCATCATTTGTCAAGTAACTAGAGGATAAGCACAGCTATCCTATGTACATCTGAACAGTCCACCTGAAGTCAGACTTGTTCAAAGGTGTTCTTTGCAGACAGACTGTCATGCAAACTACATTTAAATCTTCATATTTCTCCTACGGATATACCAGATGACATGATACTATAGGAGATTCCCCCTATACCCCCACGACTTCAGTCAGAAGACTGTCATGCAAACTACATTTAAATCTTCATATTTCCTCGTCTGTGGTGGACATGTTGCATGCAAAGTCAGAGAAGCGTTAAGAGGGAACCAGTGTTAAGAGTGAGCACAACTTGAGATGGTGTGCGTAGTTGAACTCACCACCATATTTTAGTTTCTGTGTGTGTGTGTGTGTGTGTTCGTTGTTGTTTTATAAATGGTGGATAGATAGGACAGTCACTAGCAGTTTGAAAGGATTGTTTGAAATGCGTAGTGTTTGTTTTACAGTACATTGTAATGGTAACACTTTATTACGATGCCCATTGTGTTGGCAGGATGAGAACTGGGAGAAGAAGTGCCAGAAGATTTTCCAGTTCTGCCACCAGACGATCGGTGCACTGATCAAGGCAGAGCAGGCAGAAATTCCGCTGCGCCTCTTCCTCCAGGGGGCACTTGCTGCTGGCCGCATCAAATTTGAGAACTCAGAGACTGTTGCTTACGAATTCTTTTCACAGGTTAGTGTCCTTGTGAATTATGTGAATTGTGAATCATTTAGCTCAAGTACAGATGCAAATATTTGTTTGTGTGACTATGGGTATTTGACAAAGGGAAGAGGACTTGTGGCACCAGCTCCAAATCCCTTGGCAAACAGGAATTGTCCTGCCAGATCGAGTCAAAATTCATGGGCAGATTCGTTCGAAGTTCCTGTCCTGCCTTCTTGGAGACAACTTCTGGTGTGCATGAAAAATATCCCATGTCGTCTGGGAGCGGCTGATGATATATACAACAGATACAACATACTGAATGGCAATATACCATTGCGCATTTGACCACATTGACTCATAAGCATTTCCTATCTTTTTAGGCATTTTCACTGTATGAAGATGAGATCAGCGACAGTAAGGCTCAGCTTGCAGCCATCACCCTCATCATCGGCACGCTGGAGCAGATGTCATGTTTTGGGGAGGAGAACCACGAACCGCTGAAGACACAGTGTGCGCTGGCAGCGTCAAAACTGCTGAAGAAACCAGACCAGTGTCGTGGGGTAGCCGTGTGTTCACACCTCTTCTGGTCCGGCAAGACAGCAGCTCATGAAGGAGAGGTGAGTGCGGAAGTTAAACTAATAATAATAATAATACTGAGTATTGTATAGGCACTTTACCCAATTTCGTGAATCGGCTCAAAGCGCCGCGAACTGAACCCCTGAACCCTACACGCACGCTCACGTGAATCACACGCATTTCTCTCACACACTGGACATGAACACATTACAATCACATGGTGCAAAGGGTCAGCTCAGCTATTCAAATTTTGGAATTTAGAATTTGCATTTATTTTTCAAATTTGGTGGGCTGAACATTTCCAAAGCAGAGGGGGAGGAAGCCGGTGTACCCAGAGAGAACCCCTGACAATCGGACCGAATGAACGGTGCCACATACGAGAAGGAAAAAATCTTTGCCCCGAGTGGGACTCGAACCCCTGACCTCTCGCTTTGGTGACAAGTCTCTTAACCACTAAACCACCGACCACTGATGTTTCTAGCTGTGTGCACTCAATAGATTATATTATGCACTTGTACATTTAGCTTCATCCTGCCCGTCTTTTTGCCTGGTATGTGATTTACTTTGTTTTACTTTCTTGTGATTCGCTCCAGATGCACGATGCGAAGAGAACAACAGACTGCCTGAAGAAAGGTGTAAAGATAGCCAACCAGTGCATGGACAGCTCAGTACAAGTACAGCTGTTTGTGGAGGTTTTAAACCACTACATCTATTTCTACGAGAAGGGATGCGAACAGGTGAGGCAAAATGGAGATTCTAGATCGTGGAAACTTTGTTTCAGACCTCAGTGTTCAGTTTAGCAGCACAGTAGGTGTTCACACAATGCACCCGTAGGTAATACAGTTAGCAAAGATAGGTGTTATCTGTGTAATAAAAATGTATAAGTTGCGGTAGTATTTTGTCTGGACCATTTTACCGGGAGAGAGGTCACATGGTGTAGTTGGAGCGGCCAGGTATTTCCCCCATTTCCACTGCCGGCTAAGTGAAACCCATTCATTACCCATTGTCTCTCTACTCCCTCCAGTCTCCCTGCCGCCCTCCCCCTCACCTCTCTGAGAGCATAAAATTATAGCAGCCACAACTGATAACGTTCTGTTTCCAACCAGTTTGACTGACCGTGTTCAATCCTCATTTTTAGTGACCATTAAACCATTATGACTTATAGGATTGGAATGTAGACCTCTCCTCTGCTGAGACTATTTCTTTTCCAGGAATTCACTCCAATCCCCCCCCCCCCCTCCCCCCAAGGTGCATCTTGTTCTTCACCATTCTGACAACTGAACTGGGCAAACATTGGTACAGCAATGACACACCAACAGAACAGACTTACATGCACTGTTTGAATCGATCTGTCTGGCTTTTCCCAGAGCTTCAGATTGTCGGCGCGCCCGCGCCATTGACGCGTAAAATATCAAAATGACGCGCAAGAGTGAATGTGTATGCGCCAGTGTGGCGCGCGCACTTTTGGCCTACACACACACACACACACACACACACACACACACACAATGCCGGACCCAACTTCCAAAACATGCCCTTTGATAAAGCTGTTCAAGTGTGGGCGCAGAAAAAAAAGGCGCTACCTCTTCAAGAAGGACAAAATAAAGTTAGTACACCTCTGACTTTTTTTCGCTTCAAGATTTTGTCAATGACCCATCATTTTGAAAATTGACCCCTCATTTTGCTCAGCCATGGGTCATTGGGCCCATGACATTTAAAAACAATCTGAAGCTCTGTTTTCCAGGAGTGTTTTTCACTCTATTATCACTTTCTTCATCCCTATGACCGCCTGCAGTCACTACTGCTTCTTTTTCATGTTTTGATACTATTGTTTTCATTTCAGATTGCTGTGCAAGTATTGAACCAAATCATCGCACGGGTCCGCGAACTGTTGCCAAACCTCGAGGCTAATGAGGAGACAGAGCAGATCAACAAACATTTCAAAAATACTCTCGAACATCTGCAGCTGCGCATGGAGGCCCCGGACTCAACTGTGTCATATGAAGGACTTGTCTTGTGAATGCACATTATCACATTTGTTTTTTTTTTATGCACAAAGCGAAGACACCTACAAGAAGACAGAGGCATGCAAACCTTTGTCATGAAGAGTTATGGCAACATGTTCATGTTGGTCAAAGGCATGCAAACCTTTGTCATGAAGAGTTATGGCAACATGTTCATGTTGGTCAAGCCTGTGACTTCACACCTCTGCTTGCTGGACTTCTGCAGGAGCTGAACTGAAATGTTTTTGTTTCAAGACTATCAGTACTTCATTCTTACATGTTTATGTGTCAAGACTGTGTTATGTGAAAATTAAACGGTCACTTGTGACTCAACTTCATTCCATATGTCCTTGCAGATGAAAATTACTGTGAGAAACCCTAGTTACAAACATAACACATGGGTATCTTTCAAGATACCTCACAACAAAACTGCTATGGAAAGCGCTGGACCCATGAATTTAGTTTAGTCAAGCACCAAGTGCTTCAGGTTTGATCCAAGCATTTCTGTGTGCTCTAGCATTTACTTGTGGTATACATTTACTGTAGGACTTTTCAGAATATTATGTGACACCGAAGGCTGTCAGTAAGAGATGTAGATATACAAATAGTATGCTTACTGACGGTCCTACTAATTACCGAAAACAACGAAACGACCGAAAGCAACTCTTAATATGGATAGAACGCGGTTCAAACATAGAAATAACAACACACAAACATGATTAAAGGTGAAAAAAGTGGCCTTAAAAAAAGCTAAAAGGAAAAAAAGGTGATATTGCAGAAAATAACCAGTCCGGACCAGAATCGCTTCCCTTGGGAGACGTTCATTTCGTCGTGTTCTCTTGGAGTGAATAAGTACTTTTTTTCCTTTAAACTAATTTAATGCCTCTTTTTCACCTTTAATCATGTTTGTGTGTTGTTATTTCTATGTTTTAACTGCGTTCTACGTGTATTAAGAGTTGTTTTCAGTAATTAGTAGGACCCCTTACTGACGTTCAGTCATACATTCTACTACATACTGTTACTTGAGTACAGTTTGAAGCTGAAACTGCATACTTGTGCAGGGATGCTGGTACACGTACATTGGTGAATGGTACTCCGGAGCAAAATGGGAAATTCTTTAGATGTATACAGCAGGTGTGAATTGCAGCATTTTCCAAAACTGAAATTGTTCCTAGTCTGTGACTGCTTGAGTGCAACAAGCGTACAGTAAATGTGTTAGACTTGCACCATTTCACACAACGTAATGTGCCAACTCCTTTGGTACGATTCTGCAAGTGTATATAGTGCTTCAGCCTGAAGACTAAAAACGAAAAAAATGTTCCTTGTTCAAACACTGTTAATTTCTGTATTGAGATATTTTCACATATATATGTTGTGGCAGTTTTCAGCGTATTTAGCGTCAGTAGTCTGAACAGAGATCAATTTGGCTTTGGAATGTGCAATATTTACGGATGCATGATAGTATTGATACATGTAATTGTATGTTTCAGGATTATTTCACGTTTTTATAGCTGCACAACTTTTCCAGTCACCAGACATATGACGTCGTCCCGCTTCAAAACGGACATTGCACCATCTAAATGTACCCTCCTGACAGGTCATGCTGGCAAAAATTTGGTCATCCGTCGTTATCATGATTGGCTCTGTTCTGATATTGTGTTTGTCACATATTACGCCATCCAGTTGAAGTAAAGTAACTGAACAAAATGCCAAATGAACATAAGCAAAGCCTGAAGATGGTTGTGCTGAGATACTTCATTTTGTGTTGGGGAGGTAAACATACATCTGGTTTGTCAGCGGTTACTTGGGTTTAATGAAAAATATAAATTAAAAAAAGGTTGATGCCCATTCTTAAATGTTTCATCTCTTAGTGCATCTAGTAAACCAACTTTTCTAAGGAGCAAAAACAGACATCTTAGACCATGAAGAACTATGCATGCAACTTTGCAAGCCACATGACAGAAACGACAACAAAGCGTAAGTTTCAAGCTTTAATATGCCAATCAATCAACTGACAACCACCAGACATGCTAGCATGGTGGCGACAGCAACATGTAACCTGAATAGTAGACCACAGGCATTCAAAACAAATACAGTATACACTCTACCTGTACTCGGAATCTGATGCAAGCTCCCCGTTTGTTCCTGTGCAAAAGGATTATGTTCTGCCCTCTCCCCACCCGATGGAAATCTTGTCGCGAAACACCAAATCGACAGAGACTTAATTGGAAAGTTGTGCACTTTTACAAAATACAGTAAACAAGATACCAGGCCATCTGAAACTAGAGAAAGCACACCATTGTATGGTTCTGAGTGAAGGGTTAACAGTCTGGTCCCCACACTGCTGACAAGTTTCTTCTCGCAACACCAACCAGCGGAGCTTGAATAGGAAATATGTGGACACAATGTTTTTAAAACTGTGGTCTAACAAGGAAATACGCCTAATTCATCATAAATTATTTTCTGTAGAAAATGTGCTTTCTATCTCTCACGGCTCCTCACTCAACAAAAGAAAATGTAAATCCGTGGGCCTGATGTTCGAAACACCATTAAAAATCTTGCTACAAATCTTCAAAAAGTCACTCTAGCTTGCTGGCCGAAGTTACTTGAACTCGCCCTTCTCATAGTCAAACTTGGATGCAAGCCCCTCGACAGGACCTTGGCGCTGGGCCAGCATTTTCTCCAACTGAGCATCCTGCCACTCGCGTGTGATGGTTCTTGGCATCTCGGGGTACACTGCAAAAACAAAAGACTATGAAAATAACATGACTGAAATTCAAACAAATGCTACTGAAACAAAACTGCTTACAATATTCACAACAAGACACTGACCCAATGCAGAGCAAAATGCTCTTAAGTGTGATATAACAGAGGAGCAAGACCGACACAGCAAGTCTGCTTACCAAACTTCTTCATGTAGATGATGATCCACCCGGTGAGAGCAAGGGCAGAAAGGATGGCCGCTGCAATCGACTTCCATTCACCAGTTGGCGCCTTCATCTCTGCGTATGTCTGGCAGAAGCTGGCTCTGTACACTGCAAGCAAGAATGACATTTTAATCACATGACATGGTTATACAGTGAACACTCAAACACAACAGAGAGGACGCACACAATAATTTGGCCTTCTACAAAGAAACGGCTCATGAAACATGGAGGTTCAGGATGGTCTCCCTACGTGCTACTAGTACTTGGACTGGAGCCAAGAACTACAAGTGTAGCACCACCATCAACATCACCACACAGTATCTAAACCATTATAAATCACACTTAATCACTTATACACCTCCTGAGTCAACAGTTAGGACTTAGGTTGGGCAACAACACCACAAAAACAATACTCCCTCTGCAGTTTCAAAAACTTGTAAAACTCAGGCTGGGGTATTGCTGAGGGGAAAAAAGACTGCAACCTAGGGAGAGGTGCAGAGGCAGTGCCTTGCTAGGGGTGTACAAGCAAAACACCCCACTTACGAAAACAAATTTTAGCATTTCTAAAGGCATTTAGACGCCCCTGGCACCCAAAAGTAAAATACTGCCATGGTACTGACATAAATGTCTTCAAAAATGAATAAGACTGTCCCATACGGCATTACATGTATCATGATACTGTGTGCAACCTTTTTCCTGCTTCCTTTTCTTTGGCTGAAACTCAGAAAGGGCAGCAAATTTGGCTGAAAATCGCCAAAGGACTGAAAATTCCCCAGCCCGGAAACGTTAACTTACAGGCTTTCTTCTCTTCCAAAGAAAGGGAGTTCCAGTCTCCCTTCTCTTTTTCACGCAGAGCCATGACGTCTGGTGTGTTTTCCTTGAAGCGAACTGCAGGGCAAGGGAACTCTTCTCGGTCCATATAGCTGGCGGTGCCATTGAACCCGAAACCTACAACATCACGGTTACCTGCAACATTGGAAAAAGAAATTCTGTGACCACCCATGTCTTCCTGATGGGATAAGTATGCAGTGGTGCAAAGCAAAGTCGTCATTTCTTTAGTTCAAAACAATTTCACCTGTGAAAAGAGAGGAAAGTAAGCATACCATGTAAGCAACTTTCACACATAAAAAATTAATGCATGCTCAAATGGCAATAGAATTTGCTATAGACCTGTAAACCTAAAAGGCATCTAACAAAATTTCTGAAAACAAGGATCCAATAAGTGATGCATAAGTGAACCTACTTCTGAATGCTAAAACTCAGGCTAGGATGCAGGGACATTGGGTTTTAAAAGAGCGAAAACTCCTTGGAATTTTAACAATTTTAAAAGCATTTGTGGGACTCTTTTAGCACCTTAACAGTTAAATATATATATATATATATATATGAATGTGAAACTTACCTCTGAATTGCTACAAAACACAACATAAAAGCACCCTGTCCACTGGCTAGACCAACTTATGATCACTCCGACAATGATGAATAATCAGGAAAGATCCGTACTTCTTAACCCTTTTCTTAATCTTTTTCACCTTCACCCAAGCAGTATCACGAGACTGTGACTGAGACAGCTTGTACAGTTGTAGACATGTATACCTAGTTTGGGGTGGATCCTGTCTCTAGATGCCTGGTCTAGGGCCACATCCGATCGAAGGACCACGGAGGTGGACAGCGCTCGCGTGGAGAGCTGTGATCCACGAAGTATCGTGCGTACTAACTGACCACTCATCCTGAAACAGATAAACAGCAGGGTTGCACATTTAAGTCGGTCCGAGGACACTGACCAATAAAAATTTCAAATGTCCTATTTTTCCCACCTCAAGCGGACATTTGTCCTATTAAAATTTTTATTGCCACTAAGTGGCCAGGTCACTGTGTCCTATCACTTTGCTGTTTCCAGGACACTTTGTCCTATAGAAGCTGTGGAAATTGTGCAACCCTGAAACAGTGCTTTTGTTTTAAAGACCCCATTGCTACCATTTTTAGACTCAAAGATCATTCTGAGCTGTTTTAGTGGCATTTAGAATCACACCACTAAGAGTAAGCCACATGTACATGCACAACTGCACGCACAGATGAATACTTGTGTTCACCAGACCGAAGACAAAATGCTGTAGCTGGTGTCATTGTCACCCTTGACAGTCATGGTGGATGTCGTATAAGTAGAGCTGAATTTTCCTTCTTTGCATGGTAATAAAATGTCAGTGTTTCATCTCCAAGGCAATTTTGGGCAGACAAGCGCAGTCACAAGCGTGCTCATGCAGATGGCGATCTCATTTTAAATGAGCCAAGGTCATGTGAATTAAAAAAGAGGCATTTTGCTATTCATTCACACTCGCAGCCCTCATCATTCACTGAATCTTTTAGTCTTTGTTGCTTGCGCGGCGTTAAGCCCTAAATAAATAAATAACTGAATCTTTTGTACCACTCACCAACAACTTGCAGGCCACTAGTGGCCAGGCCACAGACAAAGGCCGTCAAACTAAAACATTTTTTGCTCAGTAGCGCAGCTAGTTCCACGACTAGCCGAGGAAACTTGAAACGGTCACGTAACAATAGAGACAATCTAGGGAAATGCCCTTGGCACTACGGTTTTTGAGGGACCTGAGCTATGAGTATAACGGACTTTGAATATCATGTCACATTTTCCGTTTCTTGGCCACAAACGCCTAATTGCACTTTTCATCTGTGATTCTCAACTCAGCAGTTATATTTGCAAACAAGTGGTTTGGGGGTTTTACAGTCCCACTGATTTTGTGCATTACGATGTTCAGCAGGGCGCAGAGATCTGAAGATCCACGCTTTGTTTTTTGTTTTGTTTGGTGATTGCAAACAACGTGAATCGAACTCTTACGCAAAATAAATCGCACAAAAGCAGTATAACCCTGAACGTGGAAAAGACGATCGCAAAGTTAAGTAGCAGTTGTATCAGGTTCAGCTTGTGGCCAATGTCAATCGCAAATTTGTTACACTATGACCTTGCCTGACCGGCGAGACATTGCCGTTGAGTGATGTTGTCCGGCCTATAGATTCGGTAAAATTGCTTCTGATGAAAGAAAATCTGTGCAGATGCAATTATATCGTGCTAATCGGAAACCCGACGATACAAATTTTAGCCGTAAACAAACAAAAGAGAACAGAAAAATAGAAGGGCATGTGTACCTGCCTGTCGTTTCAGTGGAAATGGCGAACGTGAGAGGAAGTCACGCGAGTTCTCGCGAAACTTTGCCTTCCACGAGATGTGTGACATGGCCGCTTGCAGACGAAATCCTGGGTGACCACTAGGTAAAATGCGTGTTACCCCAGATATTCGGCAAGATATGCTGTTTCAAGCGTTCCGTTGTGTGGGATCAATGTCTGTTGTAATCTTCCCATTACACATTTAAACTGAATTATCGTAGTTTAGAAATTGGAAACGTTCAAGTCTCATCTGACTCACCATGGTGACCATTCAGAAGCTTCTTAGTTTTTTTCTTGTGTGCGGCTAATTAGTGATACCCTTATTAATTCTTTGACTTCTGTTGACTTGAAGATGTAGTCAATGCAACAGTTGCTACTGAGCTCAAAGATACAGTTGGAATTAAACATAATTTAGTGATGTTCAGAAATACGTATTACCTGTGAATTAAAGGCGATACTGACTCTGTATACTCTTTTTCTTCTCAGAAATCAGGATCTTCCTCCATAGGGCGATGTTTGAGTGCACAAGTGCAAGGACATCTAACAAGCTAATGCCAGTAAACAGTGTTACATATTATAAACAGAAGAGTTTCAGAACATACATCTAGGACAACAGCCAGGGAAACAAGTATGACCACCATAAGCTCCACTGTATACCACGTCGATCGTCTGTGATAGTTCAATAGTTTCTAGGTTAGATACATTAAACTGTGCTGACCAATGCTGAAGCTGTTTGGACGCAGCTGGTCTTGGAACCGAAATAGGACAGCATCAGCCGCACCAATGGGAGGACATTTTCGCAGCCGACTGTGGGATCCTGTGCAGATTGTTGCCCAGATCATCACGATGCAGGCCTCGTTTTACCTCTGTCTTGGCCTCTGGATTTTCTTCCTGGATGTCATTGGAACTTTTGACGTTTCACTCGATCAAATTTTTACACAAAGTGTGAGTAACAGCATCACTGCATACACACAGAATGAAGTTTGGATATATGCGAAAACTATATATATAATATATATACATACTTCCAATCACAGTTTCAGTTTAGATTAACTTTTTTAGTGTCGACACATTCTTTACACATCACACAAGCAGACAGTAAGATTGCTAACTTAGTGTTTGAGTTATACAGTCAAACCTGTGTAAGGCGGTCACCCAAGGGACCGGGTCAAACTGACCGCCTTAGACAGGTAGCCGGGTTTATCCAGGGTGGCATGTCAACAGCTAGCATGTCAGGGGATCCTCTGGGGTGACCATGTTAGACAGTGGCATAGCTTATACAGGTGACCGCCTTGGCAGGTTCGACTGTACACCATTTGTGTTTCAGGATCTTGGGTTGTATGAAGATTCTGGGAGAACAAATGTCATCGCCTATGCCCTCAACAGTTTAACTTGGTGAGCAGTTTTCTGTACCTGCATGGATCCTGGCTTGGCTGCATGTGCGGTTTATTAGGCATCCTCTGAGCATATGACCCGGTTTCTGCAAAGTAACATTTTTACACCAGCCGGCAGCTACAGGTGGCATGTTCAACTTCAGTAGTGTAATACTTAGCGACAATTACCATTGTCTCCATTAAAAGGGTAGGATTGATTCTAGGCCATGCCAAACTGTGGTATATAATATACACTCTGTCCCAGCCTGGCTTTCAGGGTACCCATTACGGGTTTCTCTCTTCCTCCTTTGTCCCGCCCCCCACCCCCCACCCCCACCCCATCCCAACCTCCAAGGAAAATACAAAATAGTTTATTCATACTTTATGGTTAAGTTGCACTGTCCCTGTCCATAACACTTTACCCCTTAGGGAAGCCGCCTGACTTTCTCAAAAGGGATTGTTGTGTAAACACACCCCCCCCCCCCCCCAAAAAAAAACAAAAAAAAAAACAAGGAGGAACGGCCCCGTCCTACAAAGTTGTTTCTCCAAACTTCATTTTATTTTGTCTGTTTTGTTGTTATTGTTGCTGGTTCTCCCCTCTCCAAGTTCTACCAATGACACTAGATCCTCTACGACCTCGACCGATTAGCCACGTGACTGGGGGTGGGGCCGGGTGGGGGAAGAAGGGGGAGAGAGAGAGAGAGAGGCAGAGAGAGAGGGTGGCGGGTGGGTGTTTAGGAGTTGAACGTCCTTTTCCCCCACATAAGGGTGATATCAAAGACGGGGCATGCAACGAGAAAAAGGCCAGCACAAATATTTGGCCCCAGCGGCCGGGATTCGAACTCTCGGCCCAAGCATTGAAAGTCCAACGCTCTACCATTCGGCCACCCTGGCTCCCCAGAGAGAGAGAGAGAGAGAGACGTCAGTTCCGTGAACTAAACATTTGACGTCAGCCTCAGGCAGGTCGTCATACAGAGAGAGAGAGAGAGATGACGTCAATTCCGCGAAGTAAACTTTTGACGTCAGCCTCTAGCACTGAGATGGTCTGAGGATGCTTGTTCATGTCTTGTGATTTCCCTGTTGGCTTTGTGACTTCTCCGACTGAATTATTTTTCACATGAAATCTGGAAGATGTAGAGGGCTGATGAAATGTCGGAAGCAGTGACGATACTTGCAGATTTTGTCTGTGAACCAAACATTTGACGTCAGTCTCACGCTGCTCGTCTGACAGATGATACTTCTACATATCTTGTGATTTCCTTGTTGCTTTTGTGCCTTCCGTGACTGAATTAATTTTTACATAAAATCTGGAAGATCTAGAGAGCTGATGAAACGTGGACTTAAGTGCCTTGGATTGTACTTACGAAATTGCAAAACTGGAACTTTTTTGACCGGCGCTTCTCGCAGAAACGTGAAAAATTTGTTTATCTAAAAGCTCTGCTATTCTTAATACTAAAGCTATAATAGTGCAGTAGTTCATGTCATATGTGCAGTTGGCACAAGTGACAAAAATACCGGAATGATGAGTAATTTGAAGCAGTCGTTTCATAGATATTTGGCCTTATATGCAAACCACCCCTACCTCGGAAATATTTTTCTTACACAAAATCTGTCAGAGCTACAGAGCTGTGCTACGAAAACAGGCAGTATAATTGGATGATCTTCCCAATTTCAAAAAATGAAGCCATTTGAACATTTTTTTCGAAAAAATTCGTGACATGACCGATTTTTTCAAATCGGCGATAACTGTTCTCAAAATGCGGCAGGCTAAAAATCGTGAAAAATAGCTCTGGAGAATATGACTGCCCATTTTATCTCAAAGTAAAAAGCCGTCCGGCAAGGTGGTTTAGCAGATAGCCATCATTACATCCGTCCACACACACACACACACGTCAACTCCCGCCAAAAAGAACGCAGCAGCAAAGTGTGCACGTAAGGTGTCTATGACGCAGATTTCGTTACGTCACTGTGTGCGTGAAAGTAAGTATTGTGTGGAGAAACGTCACAGTCTTGTTTTGTATCACTGAAACTTGCTGCTGCGCGTAGCAAAATCTGCCCCGTCTCATAAAGTTGTTTCTCTATAGAGAAACAACTTAAAAAGAAGGGTTTTGGTGCACAGCAATGTCAAAACATATGCTGTGCAGCAGGTGTTTGACATCTTGTTTTTTTCTTTTCTTGTGTGCAGTGCATTTGTGATGTGGCTTGTGGTTGGCAGAACCAAGCAGTGTCTGGATTTTGCTGCCACAGTACACCTAGGTCATTTTTTGGGATGTTGGGTCGTCAATGGTCACGTGCCCGTGACCTTCTGGTGGTGGATGACCCAGGCCATCTGTGTTGCACTTATGACAGTCCTCGGAGAATACCTGTGTATGCGTTCGGAGATGAAGGCCATTCCCCTTGTTGGACAGAAAGTGGATTTGTAAACCTGTGGCTGCCAGCATGTACTTGGGTCTTTGTGAACCATCAGTTGGGACTTTTCATTCTTTGTGTTTTAGTGTGGGAGAAGGAAAAATAACGTGATGTGATGGATGGACATACACGCTGCGAGGTGACACGTTCTTATCAAAATATCTCTTTAGGTTTTGCGAAGAAGAGGTGGCCAAGATTGGAAATGAAACTGAAAGATGGATGATAAAAATTGTTGCACCATCACAGTGTGAGTTCCGTCGCCGACACACTCATTTCCACTCACAAACACACATGATTAACTGGGAGATAGAGATGATGAAAGAAATTTGCCATTGGTTTGGTGATAGGACTACCACTACCAGCTGCAAACATGTTTAGGAGCGTTTAACAAGAGGTCCACTCACAGATTAGTGTTTTGGTGGGTGAGATCTGTATCAGCAAGGCATTTTGTAGTTGTACATGTACATAGTAGTGGAGATTACTGGGTGAGAGCTGTGTTATTGTTTGAGTCAGTTACCATTTTTGAACAGGGGGTTTTATGCCAAGAGTTGTTTTTGTCGTTTTATTGTGCGAGGAATGCAACACAGATAGCAAGAGTAGAAACTGGCGTACTGGTAACATATAACCCATCAGTAGTCTGTGAATTGTTTATCAAGTGGGTACAGTTTTAGAATAGAAAAGACGTCCATGGTTTTGTTGGTGTAGAGCTGTCTGCTAAACAACGACAGATGAGTTAGAGTAGGTTGTACTGTGTGGTACATGTACTTCAGTGGGTTGGTCGCAGGTGTTGTTGGCTTCTCTCTGTGCAGCGCTGGCGGTGGAGACTCTGTAGTTGACTGCCAACTACACAGAAGTATTGGTATGAGTGTGCATGTGTGTGTGCTCATGTGTGTACGTTTGTGTGTATGTGCACGAGTTTGAATGATTCATGTGTTTTAAAACAATATGGATTACATGTCAAAAGTTTGATTTAAAGGTTGACTTTGTGTTTTCTGTTATATTTACTGGTAAGATGTTCCAAAAGTTGGGAGTTGTGCATGGAAGTGTGCATTGGACATTAAAGAGTTAATTTAAATTTAAATTATCATCACGTCTTTTTTGATGATATGCTTATACATGAGTGTGTACAACTTGGAAACAATTTTTATTGATTAACAATACGAACACAAAGTTCATAATACTTTCATACATTTACAACAGCTTGCAAACATGATAGATAAATGCGCATCCTTGTGGGGAAAATGTACAAAATCCTTAATCAGCAGAGGACAGATTTTGCAATGATAAAACAGTTAGGTTTTGATAACTTGGGTTTCCCAGTTTCTCTAGCGCATGACATCACACCCAAAAAACAAAAAAACAAAACCCAACCCACAACAACAAAAACCCCAGGTTTCAAAACAGTGGCCAGGATGAAGTACAACACACAGAAATGCATTGCTAAAAATAAAATTCTGACAAAAGACGATCATTACTGTCACTGAGCGGTACATTGTACACAATAACATATGCTCTCTTTCACTCTTTCTCTTGGTCATGCTCAAGTACACGTTACTGTGAGCGCACACACACACACAATCACCTCCACATTACCACGATGCTGAAGAAAAATGACTTCCACTGGCATACTATGTGGCTTGCACACCACAGCTCCTCTCACAAAATTCATGGACCATTTGATTGCCAGAAATTGTTGGGACTTCCAGACGCACAATTGCTATCCTTTCACAGAATATCTAACAGGACGATAATATTGCAAACATAGTTCAGCATATCAGGGTGTGATGAAACCAGTATAAACACTGTGCATACGATCATAGCTTCAGCGAATTTTTGTTCTCTCGTAGGTAGCACACCATTTTCACACACCTTTCATGACTTTTGCTTCAGATGAATCCAAAACAAAGAAAGAAACCCCACCTCAATTTGACTGTAATGCCTTATGACTTATGTAAGGAGATGTAGTTTTTCAGCAGTAACTGTTTTCAACACAAAAACGGGTATCGCAGTCAAGTGGATGTGGGCAAACAAGCCTGTATGGCAAAGTCCAGCTAGGCTGTCAACTAAAAATGCAGCAGTTGAAAATGGACATGTATCACGTTAAACTGTGACAACAGTTGAAGCCAGTCAGGCACTTACAGTTCAGCAGCAAGTTTGTTGGTGTTCACATCGCAAAATATATATCAGTTTGGACAGCAGGGAGAGTACATGTAGATGCTGCCGGTGTCAACTGTATGTATTGCCTGTATTTCTTACAGTGTGTGATGTACTCTGTCAGTAAATACATCCTTGTTGAAAGACAGCAGATGGCGAGGAATCATCTACATTGTCATGCACTGGACTGTTACTGCACCTACAGCACATGAGTTGATTTTCTGGCACTTCATATAGGCAGCCATTGCTGTGTGGGGATGTCCAGCACCACGTCCATGTCTGGCGTGCATCTGGAACAAACAGTCATTTGTTTTATGTGTGCATATACCAATGTTTCTGACAAATGTCCTTTACTTTTACGGTCTACCAGGACATTTGTCAGATTATAGCTCCCACAAATGCAAAGGCCCTGTAATTATGCTGGCATTTCTCAATTTATACCTGTTCATAACTACATTAGTTTAAAGCATAATCATCAAAGCGTTTCCATCACTGTTAAAACAATGCACAAATGCATACTTCGTCCTGTTGGGAAAGAATTCCGGGAACATTTGTAGACGGATGTTGGTCTTGGGGTCACGCAGCATTTTGTCCACCTCAGATTCCAGTGCATGGTTCGCCTCACGCAGCGCCACCTGTTCTTTCTTATGGAACTCGATCTCCTGTTATGCACAAAAAAAAAACTTGCTAAAGGTAACACAAACTTTTACACCACGGACAAGCTAAAAAGAAGTCCGTGCTTTTGAGTGCCAGAGGAATCTTATTTTGTTTACACTGGCCGTGTCATAAAAGCCAAACCACGCAAAGTGTAACAAGGAATTTTGTAAGTGTAATGTAAAATTCAACCCGTGTCAGCCAGTAACTCAAAAGCTGTATGGTAGGTTCCAAAACAAACAATACATCATGATGTAAATCGATCAGTGCAATTCAGCTCTCATGTGGAACACAGACAGCGACAGATGTCACGGTACGGTATGAAAATCAATGTATACCTTTTTCATCACCATATTTTGTAATGCCATGTCCTTCAGGCTTGGGTGCATCAGGCCAACTGCCTCCTGGATATCAACAGGGAAGGAAACCATTAGCCAGTGTGATGAAAACATGAAAAGACAAAAACACACACACACACACACAAATACAGAAACTAATACCAAATACCATCAAAACAAATCTATTGCTATGAAGGTAATACATGTACACAGCTACAGTGTATTTACTCCTACCAGCAACAACTGCATCAGTTGTAACTTTTCAAGAACAAGAAACAGAAGCTGTCTGACAGTTCCATCTTTTCACTGAGCCTGCTGCACCAGCAGATCAGAACAGCCAATACTGAGTTCACCATGAGCAAATAAGTAGGGTTCCGTGTATTTGTGATTATGTATATCTTATCCCTTCAAGAAAGCCCATCACTATTGTCAACAAAATGGGAATGCATGGGTTTTTTTCATGCTTTTCTGATCATTGACTGCCATGTTATTCAAATATTCAAGTGTCAAGAGAGAAACAGCGCATGAGAAAGAAAGAAAGACCACCATGTTACCTCTGTGACATTTCTGGTGATGTCGTTCGTAACCCTTATCCTTTCCTTTTCATACTTCCCAATCTCTGTATTGATGATATGTTCCAGTTCCTCCGTGTCCTCCTGCAAACAGAAAGGAAGTTTCAGTTTCTCTCCACATTAGTTAAGGACATTGTTGAATTTCTTGTGATGCCCTGGTGCCTGTTATTAATAATTGTTAATAATAATAATAAGTATTGTATTGGTGCTTTACCCAATTTCATGAATCGGCTCAAAGCGCCGCGAACTGAACCCAATACGCATGCTCACGTGAATCACATGCATTCTCTCACACACTGGACATGAACACTTTACAATCACGTGGTGTGAAGGGTCAGCTCAGCTATTTAAATTTTGGAATTTAGAATTGCATTTATTTTTCTTATTTGGTGGGCTGAACATCTCCAAAGCAGAGGGGGAGGAAGCCGGAGTACTTGGAGGGACCCCCCGATGATCGGCCCGAATGAACGGTGCCACATACGAGAAGGAAACATTCTTTTAATATGTTGCACTGCTCAATGTTTCTGCTCAGATGCAAAATAGATCTAAAAGTAGTAATGTGCTGACTTCTGACATCAACTGCTTCCCTGGGGCTGTGTGAAATGGAAATGTTTGTGCACAAAGTTTCCACCACTGTCAGGTACAGTATAAAGCAAAGTGGCCAACTTGGCAATCTGTCTGGATTGAATGGTGTTCAGGTGGAGTGTCAGCTGTTTCTATCCCCTACTCATAACAAACCCAGTAGAGTCACCTTCAGTCTGTCTTGTGGTGGAGGCATCAAGTGCCATATAACCAAACAAATGATCAACTGAAAACAGTACAAACCTGATTTGAGTTTTTGACACTTTCAATTTCCTTCATCAGGTTGGTGATCATCATAGCCTTCACTGGATACTCCTTGTCCTGCAACAACAGAATTAAAGGCCGCAGGCATTTAGGACGGTTTGCCAGTCAAACTGTAAACTGATATGGGGCCCTTGCTCATCGGTTATTAGCCTCTACTGCATACTGAATCACATGCAGCACGCAGATCTTCCCCAAATGCTTGTACTAAACTAAGCTTTGTGAAAAAAAGAAAGAAAAAAAAAGAAGAGGAAGTCAATAACTCCATCCCAAAAGTCTGAGGGCTGATCTTGGCTGCTGGTACAAATTATGAAAACTACCGATACAATCAAAGAAACATGCAGACAGCTCACTTGGCCATTGCGCCACCTTTCATAGGTTTTAAGCTGATGGTCCGTGTCTATATAAACATTTCAGTTGTTTTTTTTCCTTTTATTTTTTTTTAAAGAAAAGGTGCCACTGATTCAGAAGTCTGGATTTTTATGTGAAGTAAGTTCTGTACACTTACCTTGTAGCTGTTAAGGACACGCAGTTCATCTTGCCTTGCCTTCAGTCGCGCGTCAACATCTGCAACTTGCTTCTCCAAGACTTCAGAAAGGTAAACCAAACCATGCATTTAATACTTTCACACAAAAGTAACTGTGAAGGAAGTTAAAGCTAGGTTGTTTTCTTCTGATTTCTGCCTCAGAACCATGCATCCAAACAATAGGTTTAGCAGCTTGTGTACACATGGCTACATTACCTGTCACCACCAACAGTAATACATCAGATACCCACTGGTGATCACCAACCAAGACCTCTGGGAGCGAACAAGACAGGTCCCCATCGAGCAGGAGATCAAGAAAAGGAAATGGGGATGGATCGGACACACTTTGCGAAAGCCAACATCAAATGTCACCAGGCAGTCCCTTGATTGGAACCCCCAGGGAAAGCGCAAAGTGGGCCGACCGAAGCAGACCTGGCGGAGGAGTACGGACGCTGAAGCCAAGGCCGCCGGAACGACGTGGGCCGAACTAAAGAGGGCGTCCCAGAATCGAGTGCGCTGGCGGAGTGTGGTTGCAGCCCTATGTTCCCCAGGGAATAAAGAGGACTAAACTAAACTAAACCAACAGTAATAAATAACATGTACTGAAACTGTTCTAGACCCACCTTTCAGATCCTTGTCGACTCTGCTGCGTGTGATTTCCAGTTCAGCTTGGGCCTCCTCCAGCTCTTTACTGAAGTTAGCATTTAGCTGAGCAATGCCACCCTGCAAACAGAAACACTCAAGTACATAATTACCATGCAAAACAAGTGCATGAAAGAGTCCCAAAACTTGTGCGTAAGTTGTACATGACAGAAACTTGGCAAATGCGGTAAAACTATATTTGCAGCAAATTACAGCATAAACCATGACAGTTTTGAAATGATTTTTATGAGGATAATAAGAAAATGCACTTTTATATCACCAGATGTGTGTGTGTGTGTGTGTGTGTGTGTGTGTGTGTGCGTGCGTGCGTGCGTGCGTGCGTGCGTGCGTGCGTGCGTGCGTGCGCGTGTGTGAGTGAGAGAGAGAGAGGTGCAATACTGACCCTGTACTTTTCATATTTCCTGAGCAGCTTCTTTACTCCTCCATGAGTGTCTGTCTCATCAGTTTCAATTTCAGATTTTAACTTGATATTTTCTTCAAGTCTGTTAGCTGAGTTAAGTTTTCATATGAAAATAGTAAACAGTGCAAACCACCAAAAAAAACACAAAAAAAAACAGACAGACTCATGGACTGCAATTTTCTATTTTAACAAACAACACGAAAATGACCAAATCAAAGCCAAGGGATGTACAGTAATTAAAATATGATCATCACTAAAATGGTGTGGTGATCAGCATGTACTGAAGAACATGCATCAAACTACATGTAATAATATTCTTTTTTTGTTCTACAGACAGAGCGTTATTAAAGGATACAGCTCTTTGATTCTTCGCTTGTATTGCTGAAGTGTCTTTGACCTTGTCTGGATCCTCAACTATGACAAAAAGAGTGACATACATGTGTATTAAAAACCAGTCTGACTGAACACGAAATGAGCCACATTTATACCTATTTAGTATCCCCCCTCCCCTCCCTCCCCCCCCCCCCCAAAAAAAAAAGAAAAAAGAAAGAAAAGATGCAAGGAAACCTAATCTAAAAGACAAGCAAACAAAAACAAAAAAACCAAAAATAAACCCAAAACAAAAAAGTAAAGCAGATGACATCTCAGCCTCTTCTCTCAATTACAAAACAAACGACACAGGTACCACCTTAACTAAGTTCACCATGAGAATCAAAACTTCAGTATGCATCTGTGTACATGCTAATACAATAATTTGCCCTGTGTCATTTTCTTTTTAACTAAATAAGTAATACATACAGACAACAGAATGGAATTACCTCAAGTATAGTTATTCTTTCCCATCGCCTTTTCTCTTCTTCTTGAAGTTTGACTGCCTGCTTTTTTTCTCTATAAGACACTGCCTTCTTGGTGTCTGCTGACTGTATTGGCCTTGACACCAGGAAAGATAATGGTTGTTCTACACATACACACACCCACACACACCCACACACACACACACACACACACACACACACACACACACACAGAATGTTGAAAGCACATGTGATAGAAACTGAGTTAGTATTAAGTACAAATGCTTTTTGTTACATAAAAATTGAATTAAAACAACAAACTTGATTAATATTTTTCATCAGAGATGCAAAATACACTATCAACTCATTACTCTGTGCATTTTGAAGTTGTTCATGGCACTGCGTATTTCCCTGAAGCATTTTCATATCTTTCCAAACCAGAAAATCAGACATAAAAGAACAAAACTGCTGACTGAAATGATTCTAATGTAGTAGGCTGTTTTACCTTTTGGTTTAGGTGGTGGAGGAGGTCGTGATGGCTTTTTGCGCTGCCACTGATCATAACTTGAGAAATCTAAGTTGAACTGTTGTCCTAAAGATTTAAGAAGCTCATCTTTTCCAAACTGTGTGCGGTCAATCCGCGATGTTGCCCGCTTGCCCCAACCGTCTGTCATGTTGAAAGGACTGAAATTGCGCACACACACACACACACACACACACACACACACACACACACACACACTTTAATGACACAAAAATGACAAAACTGCAATGTCTGTTTTGATATTTCAAAGATATTTAGTGCAATGTGTAGTACTGGAATCGATATTTTTGTTGGTGCCGTTGCTTTTGTTTAGGCCATGTGTTCAAGCTAAGGTTGATTCGTGTTTTTTTCTCTCAAACAAAATACATTTGCCTGACTGACTGCTGGTTACTCAATCTGTTCGAGGGAAATTAGAATTTTATTGACGATACTGAGAAAACAATACTGCCTAGCGCACGCGACATGCGGAAACGTGAAACGCGCCACTTGTCACTGATCTTTACCCGCGAAGTACTGTCAACTTTACAAAAAAATTTATGTCCCAAAAAGTGCTTATCATTTGTTTGTCAAACATTACCGAAAGTCTGTTTCACACCGTAAGTGGCCGTTTTCGACGAATTATGGTTACCTGTCACTGTTGCATACACTCGAGTGTAGACAGAGAGCAGACGGACGTCAGTGTGCCGCCATTTTGAAACAACAGTCGTCATGACACCTTCGTTCCAAATGTTGGACTGGACTCCGGATTTGGACGCAACAGGGGATTACTGGGCGACATTTCGGGGTTATCCTGTCGCAATTTCAATGCTCTCTTTTTTTTTTTTCATACACGAAAAGCACAAAGCATCTTTCAGCTGAATCTCAAAACACCCTTCAAATCATTTGATTTTTGCAAATTTTATTTTCAGTGTCAAGGCCCCGCCGGCATCATATCAAGTTGCTCTCGATGCTGACGAACTCAAGTTGAACTGGTGAATCACTGAGGGGGATGCGGGTTGGGGTCTGCTGTGGTGTGCATTGGTCGCGGAGGTGGCACGAGAAGCTGCTTCATACCATCCCAGTTGACACTGCTGTAGAATGAATGATGGAATAAACACAGGTCTTCCTGCGGACCTCATTCCGGCCGAGTCCGGCTGTGGTTCGGGTCTTTTATCAAGAACTGAAAGCAAAGCCGGGCGAAAACAAAACAAACAAAT
This sequence comes from Batillaria attramentaria, assembly GCA_018292915.2. Lineage (NCBI taxonomy): Eukaryota > Metazoa > Mollusca > Gastropoda > Batillariidae > Batillaria > Batillaria attramentaria. The sequence goes on along the minus strand of JACVVK020000038.1, from coordinate 1,630,830 downwards.
AAACAAAAACCAAACTGAAAAAAGAACAAAACCAAACAACCACACACACCAAATTAAATTAAATTAAATTAAATTAAATTACAAACAGGTGAACTGAATGAACAATATTATACTGATACTGATCATGTGACAATTATTTAAGACTGACAACTGACACAAATAAAACAAACACTCAAACAACAAAAACAAAAAAACAACAACAACAAAAACCAAACACCTTGACAAGCAAGATAGTAGCAAGGACGCCGGCAAAAGCAAGCAAGCAATCACTGAAGTTGTATGAGCGGGAGGGGACCGCACTGAGCACGGAGACTTCATACTGACTTAGTGAAGACGGAAGGTTTATTGACTCCGTAACAAAAGTGACTGTGCTCAAATCACTGAGACTTGCCCAAGAACTTTTCGTCACTGCCATTTTTCCTCTGCCTCACCGAATAATAAACCATAAAGCGAAACGATCAAGAGCCGTCGGAGAAACCGGTTACTGGAGAAGATTAAGAGCCGATCCACGGCCTAATCCAGCATTTTCGCCCGCAGTCCATCGCGGGAAACGCGAACGCGAAAAGTGCGGAAAGACTCTATCTTCATCGTTTAGACTTATCAGAATGCTTCAAGTCTTGTTTGTTTGTCGCCACAGTAAGTCAGAAAGAGCATTTTACTCATGTATAGGGGTCAGTGTGGTAGTACATGTGAACAACGCCCTGTACACGCGGGAAGTGCCAGTGAGGCATCGAGTCATAAAAGAACACAGGCTAAATGTCTAAATACCGAAATACACTGGCACATTACACTAATTCACGTGAGTGAGCTTGACATCAGCGCACACTAGAAGGATGCAGCCACACGATTATAAGAGATTTTTTTTTTTTCATTCACGTGATAATGACGAAATGGTAAGATTTCTTCGATTTAGTAACACTTAGATAAGCGGCTGCCTTCAAGTTCCACTTTCTCCAGACCAGTACTGAAGAACATGTAGTGCCCAAGAACTCGGAGTGTAGGCATACATGCATGAAACTTGTGTTACAATAAACAATTAACATACCTCTGTCGACAGCCACAGCCAAAGTACTTGACTTATTCCAGTTTAACTTCCCTAGGACAGGTGTGAGTACAGAATTGCGACAACAGCAGACTGTTATTTACTGAGCAATTTTTTTTTTTTTTTTTTTGGTCACTCAAATATTGCAGACTGCCAGTTTCTTTTGAATGTATGTCATGTATCTTGCCATCCTTTTCACTTGCAGGATAGATGAAAGCATTGCTATAATTATTTCCATAATTGAAAAATAAATTTGGTTGGTTCCCTACCGAAATGTCCATTGCATGAATCATTGAATGCATTTAATGATTCATTGTTTCTGGTTTCTGTTGCAGATATTGTTGCAACACTTAAACAGTTTATCGTCAGTTTGCACCAACAGGCAGTGGACTTTGGCAGTCAGTGTGGTGGCAGCCATGATGACGTCTTGGTCAACATTTGTTTCGTGGATGAGCATTTCAAGGTGGGACATCTTCCCCTCCTTGAAGTTCACACCCCCTCCATTACTATGACCCCCTGAGATCGGTTTGTAATCCCCCATCAACAGCGGAGATAGTACTTCGAGCTATTCCTCAGTTAATTGAAATTGCCAGTAAACCGTACTATGCTTATTGAATAACTGTTTTGTGCTGCTGCTATTTGCTGTGTTACTAGTTTTAGAACATCAGGGATGGATTTACTCAAAAATGCCAATGAGACATTGTCTCCTTGACCAGTCATTTTTATGAGACATTTTCATTTTCTTTGAGACAATCAAGTTCACCCGCATCACTCTGTCACATGTCTGTGCCGAGAGCCTGTTCCTATTAGGCTAAGTGCAGTGACGTTCAGGTTCAGGTGAACGGAAAAGGACCTCTCGATCGCAGAACTGAGAAAACTAACGCGCCAAACTGGCAGCGCGCGCGGTGAGCGGGATAAGTAAGCCTCATCACTAAAATTAGATGAGTGTAACAGACTCTATCACTGACACGGACAGCGCATCTCTGCTTTGCGTTGTCAAGTGCGCTTGTGATGTCATGTCCGTGGGACATATGACGCATTTTGCGAAATTTCTATGCGACATTTTATCAAAATATGAGACATAGTCGCAGGGCGAGCGAGAAAATCGATCCCTGGAACATGCTTCCGGAATACATAAACAGAGGTCCACCCCTTCATTCTGCCTCTGCACTGGAAGATTCTTCCTTCATTTTATTGATTTGGTTTTTGCAGCATATCAAAGGCAACAACAAGGTTCTTTGGAAGTCGTTGATGTCAGAAGATGTTGAAACGCTAACACAGCTCTACCAAGATAACACAGGGGAGGATACTAGTGGTCTTACCAGGTGAGGTGACCCTAAAGGCGCGTCTTAACTATGGCCGAAGAGGTCCTCGCCGATGACATCCGAATTTCTTCGCCTTTGTTCCGCGTGGCCTCCACGTACTAACTAGGCGTCAAGCATTCGTGACATGTGACCGAAGGAAAATAGCAATGGCGCCGATTGTGAGCTTACCAGTGAAGTGCGTCTCGTAGCAACTGTAGCTGTTGAGGGAAATCAAGGGGTTACACGACAACATGGCTTTACGCACTCAAAAGGGCACTATCTGAACTAATCAATGTGACCCAACTGCACCATGAATTGCATTAAAAACCGAAATAATCACCAATGAAACCACTGAACCGACAGACAGTTACGAGCCGGTACACCGGCGTAGCAGACGGTCACCAGCACACAGCGGAAGAAAAACGTCATACCAACAACAATGTCGCGGTTTTGCATCAATTTTAGCAAACAGAATCAAAATTCTACACTACCTCAGTAATCAGAGTGACGCAAGTGAGCCATGAAAGTTATAGATGCCTGAAATATCAGCGACTAGAACGTTGACTCGGTACTCATGTACGCGAGCAGACGGCGTTAGCATGCGAAGCAAAAACGCTGTAATTACAGATATTTCGCATTCTTACTTCATCTGTAACATTGTAAGTCAAATGTACACTATCCTTACTAATCAATGTATTCCAACAGCACCAAGAAACGTCTTCATTGCCGAAATATTAATGCCTGTAACTTTGAAAGACACCGGCCATGTGCGAGCGCGACCCTCCGCCATCTTGAAATCAGATAGCTGGCGAATCTGGACCAGCCAATCAGATAGCGTCTGGCGAAATCATTCGGGGTTGATCGCATAACATGTTGAGCGAAGCCTGAACAGCCCAAAATCTCTTCGCGAGGCCCCAAAATGTTTCCAGCGAAGCGTTTTTTTCTTCGCTCTTCGGGGTTGATCGCCATAGTTAAGACGCGCCTTTACTGTTTTCTCAGTTTCTCACAATGGGATTTGTTCAATCAAAATAACACACATGAGTCATGACATATAAATTCAAAACCACACTCTGTGGATGGCATTAAGTGACTGTACAGATGATACTTCTTATTTTAAATTTAATCTTCGGTTTAATTCTTGTTATTTCATCTTGGTTGCAGAGGTATTTAATCTGATGTCTAAATGTGTGTGTGTGTGTCTGTGTGTGTGTGTAGGTTGACTCTGCTGTCAGACTACTTGCATGGTTTGGCAGATGGGCTGCCCTATGCAGGTGAGTTAAATTGTATTAGTTTACACCCACAGTGATCCAGTCATGAGAAGGTTTGACTACAAACTGTTTCAGTGACAATATACACCAAATTAAATTACAGTTAGGCCCCTCCACCCCCCATCCGTCAAAAAAAAAAAGAAAAAAAAAAGGTGTGTTAAATGTAACATAAGTGAAATAGGGTTGGTAGGTAGGAGGCGTATGCAGGGGCGTAGGAACCACGGGGGCCCTGGGGGCCCAGGCCCCCGTTCGATTTTTGGAAGGGGGGCCCGAATATCCTCGGGCCCCCCTTGCTTTTCAGTAAGAGGAGAGGGGGCCCACCACTGCTCTGCTGTCGCAGGACACAATCCTTGGCAGTCCACACACACACACACACACACACACACACACACACAAAAAAACCTCCCCCCCCCCCCCCCTTCTTCACCCCGGCCGTATGGCTCACCTGACTTAGTGGGCCCCCCCTTCCTCTCAGCATCTTCCTACGCGCCTGGTATGGTTTTGTTGTTTATTGTTAAATAATTGTTTGTTGTTTTCTTTCTTGTTGTGTTGTTTGTTTCTTCTTCCTCTTTGCCTTTCAGTTGCAGGTGTTGACCCTTTACTTTTTCTCACCAGGTTCCGTTCTGGAGGTCGTACTCATTCGTCCAGAATTAAGCCAAGAAAGGTAACACTTAGCATTGAACTTATTTCAGTACCTGTAGCACAAAGAGGTCGCAATCGCCCTCACAATGAATTGGCTTTACCATTGACATTGTAACAATGGAAGCATTGTTGACTTACATTACAAGGCATAGACTAGAGGTCCAGTTAACTTTTATACATTATACCTTACGAACTAACACAATAACCCTTTGATTATGAAAGATTTGGAAAGTCACAATTATAAAATCAAGCAGTGATCTTGCAGAGGATTTTCACTGGGTATGAAGCAGTACCGAAAAAGAAAGAAAGATATGCGCATTGAGTCGCTTTGTGAAAATTTTCCACTATATATAACTAAGTACGATTTTTTTTTTCAATTGACTACATTGCATCTGATTTTAATTGTAAAAATGTAATCTTTTTCCCATTAGTTTCACACAAACAGTAGGAGCTTGCATGAGACTGCGAGAATGGCATGGAGCACATGTGTCACTGGTAGTACCGAGAGATGAACATCAAGACGGCAGTCTCCAGCTGCTGAAGTCTGTCCTGCATGCTGATGTCCAGCTCGATGACCAGCTACAGCCCATGTTTCATCCACAGTGGCGCGGTGTACTCACCTGGATGGTACCTGTATTCTGTCTGAACATTATGCTTACCAGTGCATGCAGCTGTTTAGTGTTGCTGCATGTTGAACTTGAAACCTTCACGAGTTCAGCGCTCTTGTCTTGTCTTCAACTTTACCTTTCTTTGTTGTTCCATAACTATAAGTCATACCTTTCTCTGTTGTTCCATAACTATAAGTCATACCTTTCTCTGTTGTTCCATAACTATAAGTCATACCTTTCTCTGTTGTTCCATAACTATAAGTCATACTTTCTCTGTTGTTCCATAACTATAAGTCATACCTTTCTCTGTTGTTCCATAACTATAAGTCATACCTTTCTCTGTTGTTCCATAACTATAAGTCATACCTTTCTCTGTTGTTCCATAACTATAAGTCATACCTGTTATTCTCTGTCTGGACATTTTACCTTCTGGTAAAACAACTGAAGCGCTTTCAAAACTGGTGCTCACACCTGTCTACTGTCAGTTGCCTTTTGACCTATTCAAGACAAGCCTCTCCTACTCTGGGGCCATTCTTTGGAATTCACTTCCATCCGAAGTTAAAGCAGCTCTGTCCATGCCCACCTTCAAGGCCCGACTGCACAAATATAATTGCAAACTCACTGATCAGTTTTCTTATTGTTTGTCTTGAATTTATGAACATGCCTTTTGCAATTTCATAATAATTTCATTGGTTTAAGAGACCACTTCACCCAGTATTTGTTTACATTCTTTCCTAAGGGTCGTTCTACACGTGGCAAGTTTGCCCGGCAAAAGCGGGTTTGCAGCCCCGGCAAGTCGACGGCAAATTTACAAGCAAGCTGTACAGTCTTGCGGCCAACGGCTTGCCACGGCAAGTTTCGAATAGAACGGCTTTCTATTTTCTCGGCTTGTGCCTGGCAAGTGCGCGCGAGGCACCCAGGGGGCCCCGCCAAGACGGCCAATCGCACGCCGCGTAGTGGTCACGCGGCCAAATTAAACAAAATGGCGTCAAAGACCTCCGTATGCGCCAAGCGAATCTCGCTGCAAGATCCACTCTCTCACCCAGATCCACTTTTTCTTCCTGTTCTGCAGCAAAATAACTGCAGCTGGTACAACAGCTAATTCCTCCTCCGAACTTTCATTCACATTTTCAGCTGAGTCTCACTCGGATTCACTCGCGACCATGGCCGGGCGAAATCGCACGAGGCCCCTTCCAAATATGGGGTTGAAAGGGTCACACGAAAGGTCAATCAGCCGACTTGTGGTGCGGAGGTTTCCGGGTGTAGAAGCAGCGGCGTTGCGGCAGACAAACTTGCGGGGGGAAAGTCGAAGGGCGGCAATTTGCCGCTTGTCACGTGTAGAACAGCCTTAACTTACCTATGTAACTACATCGTTTTCCTTATTGCAATGTGCTTTAATTTTTTTTTTCTTCTTTCTTTAACGATTGCTTGTACTGATGTGCGTGTGTGTGTGTGTGTGAAGAGTAGTTTAGCAAGGACAAGATTTAATAGAGGTCATGTTACCTAATCTTTTATCCTTGGAAAATAAAGTTCATTTCATTTCATTTCATTTACTGTGTGTGTGTGTGAGGCGAGTTGATTACATGTATAACTATAAGGAATGTTTATGTGTGTAAATGGTGGAGAGATGATCATAGAATGCTCGCTCATTCTTTTCCTGTAGTCGCTTGACAACTTTACGCAGCCTGATGTGTCCGTAGTATGTCGAGATCAACGGAGACTGGCATGCAAGCTTCAAAACCTTCATCACTGGAAGAGGAAACCAGGTGTCAAGGTAACACATTGACCAGCACACTGTACCTAGCTTCTGTAGAAAATAATTGGTGGAGCGTAATCAGGTCTACTGTCAGTTGCCTTTTGATGTGAAGCATCCAAACCAAATCAAATGATCCGTATGAGAGATATTTTGTAGATGCAAAAGGCTGCTTGTTGAGTGTATGACAATTGATCTCTGTGAACACTGGCCTTAATTAATGGCATCTCACCAGTGTTCAGTAAATACTCAGAACTGTAACTATTTGCATTATAAAGTTTGATTTCTTTTGTCATAAACCAAGAGAGCATCCTGAGTGATCTATGAAGCAAATTTGTTTGGTTTTTTTTGTTTTGTTTTTTTTTGCTGCCCCAACTCTTTGCCAGCTCCAGTGGTGTTCCTCCCAGGTCATGGGTGGAACCCACGGAGGACTGACTCGGAAGCTGGGACAATTTTTATTATGCATGATGATGGAGATGAGGATGACAGTAAGATGCTATGGAGGTCCATGTGGTTTGGGACTGCGGGACAGGGCCGCATTCCACGCTTCCTGTCATAAATATCCCGGCATTAACCAGGCCCGGGAACTACGGCACCTGCGGTGCTGGCCGTGTAATCATCCACATCATAAGACGTGTCATACTAAGGGAAGCACCCCCAAAGTCGCACCCGTGAAGTGGGTGAAGCTCGGCTGTGTGGCAACAGCCTCCCCATTGGGCCCATAGCACACCCGCTCTGGGTAGGAGCCGACCTAGGTATGAAAAATCCCGCTTGCCTCGGCTGGGATTCGAACCCAGGTCTCCCGGTCCATGATCCGAAGTGCTAACCACTACACTACGGGGGCCGGTTTTGTGTATTTTCCTTGTCTTTGACAGTCACATAGGTACAGTGATAATCATGCGAAACATGCTGTCATCATGATGGAATTGTGGCGTAACTGTTAGCACAGGAAAAGTGTACAACGATGGACCGGGAGACCCAGGTTCGAATCCCAGCCGAGGCAAGCGGGATTTTTCCTACCTAGGTCGGCTTCTACCCAGAGCGGGTGTGCTATGGGCCCGATGGGGAGGCTGTTGCCACACAGCCGAGTTTCACCCACTTCACGGGTGCGACTTTGGGGGTGCTTCCCTTAGTATGACACGTCGTATGATGTGGATGATTACACGGCCGGCACCGCAGGTGCCATAGTTCCCGGGCCTGGTTAATGCCGGGATATTTATGACAGGAAGCGTGGAATGCGGCCCTGTCCTGCAGTCCCAAACCACATGGACCTCCATAGCATCATCTTACTATCATCCTCATCTCCATCATCATGCATAATAATAAAAATTGTCCCAGCTTCCGAGTCCTCCGTGGGTTCCACCCATGACCTGGGAGGAACACCACTGGAGTTGGCAAAGAGTTGGGGCAGCAAAAAAAAAGAAAAAAAAAGTGTACAACGCGTGTCAGCCTATACTGTTCTCCAGATCCACCTATCCGAAAAATGGGTAAATTTCCTGACGACCTCAACACGAGGTTTTGCAGGTGCAATAACAGTTTGTAGTTTATCTACACATTCAATTACATGTCCAAACTTAGTACAGACATGCAATGGCAACAATACAACTCTTGTTTCGCTAACACCTCTTTTTCGCTTATACTGGGTTGTTGTCCGTGTACAGAGCCAGGCTGACTCACCTCGTCTTGTGTTTGGCCGCAGACTGGAGACCCTGGCTTGTGTCAGGCTCAGTTCTGTCCCTTTGTACCTGATCGACAACTTTCACATGGAACTGTATCCTTTTTTTTACTTGTACACTTACGTCTTTTTTGTGTGTGTCTGGGTTTTTGTTTGTTTGTTTTGGGGTTGTTGGTTTTTTTTTGGGGGGGGGGGGGTTTGGGGGGGGGGGGGGGGGGGTGGGTTTTTTTTGGTTTTTTTTTCTGTTTCTTTGTTTTTCCATTTATTTGTGTAATGTTTGCTGCCAAAAGGACACGCAGTTTTCCTTAGCATCAGACATGTGAAAGCAGAGACAAAATTCAGCAAGCTGGCAAGCTCCTTGTCTATAAAGGTCTGTCAACAATGTTTGCTTTCTCTCTTGTCCAGTCATACTTCATGGTAAAGTACATGTCAGAGCGCTTGACTCCACTTAGAGACAGCATTTTCTTTTTTTGTTCCTGGCTACAGTGAAACATTATTGTTTATTGTCACTTTGCTTCGTCATGTGCAGGATGCGTTACTCGTGCGACTGCCCCTGTATGAGAGGACCATGGTACCTACAGCAGCAGCTCAAGGTCTGTCTGAGGCAGCATGGAAAGAGGGCATCACAGCCACTGGCAGGCCTGCCTCAGGTATCTTCTGTGTTCTTTTTTTATATACCTTAGAACACTGACAGACTTTTCAGTCTGAACAGTGCTCCAGCAGCTGTAGCGTGTCACTTTGTCTTAACACTTTCAACCCTGCCACCGTATCACCTACGGTCTCGTAGACCCTAACAATAATATGCGTATATGTGACCGACTCTCATACGCTCTGCACAGTGGAAGACTCCCCTATAGGATGGATCCAATACTTCTTGAGAAATAGGGTTTTGTATGCAAGAGCCCAGCTTTAGATCTAGCACACTTGGAAAACTCCTAGGCAGAGGAGCGTTATCGCTATTGAGATTCCTTCAGGGCTGAAAGGGTTAAGAGATGATTTTTCTTCTCTTTTCCTGTGCTCTCCTATTGGCTGTATGCCAGCTTGTTGGCCTTTGTTCCCGCTGTAGGCATATTATGCATCACTGTGACTGTGTTTGGGCCCGAAGAACTTTGTGTATAACCCACACAAATTCCCCCAATTTCGGATTCGGTTAAATGTAATTTGGAATATACATGTATATACTGACCTAAGGCCTTACAACAAAATGTCAGTAGTTCACTGCTTAACAACCATAACATTTACTGTTTATAATTGGTTTGCAGATGCAGAAAAAGCGCCCTTGCCGTGCCGACAGCACTTGTTTCTGTTAATAGTTGGTGGGTCACAGGATACAGGGAGATACAAAGTGCTCGTCATGCGCTCACCGTCAGAGATCAATGGAACCCTGTTCGAAGAGCTGCATCATCTGGCCTATTTTGGTTGCCATGACAACAGTGATCTCAAGGTCAGAATGGAGACTGCACATACAAACATAAATTTGGCACTGGAACAAAAAACAAAATGGATGATGTTTGCAGAAATGAAGAAAAATCCCATAATCTAGAGTTGATTCAAAGCTGATTGCATTACTGGTAGTATTTTGGACAGGAAGAATAGATGTTTATTGTTATTCAAGGTGTCAGAGACCTAACTTGACATGATAGACATTGATAAGGCCTTTACAGTCATGATCTCTTGAATGAGCTTGACCCATTTCACAAGTGAGCCAAGGAGGCTTCTGCTTGATTTTTCTTGTTGTGATAGCCGCGCTCTTTAAAAGTGTTTATCCACATAATTTTATAAATTATTAATTCAAATGTTTGTATGGTAACTCGTACAAGATGGAGCCTGGTACGAGGACGTCAAAAGACATGATGCAGCTGCCTGAGATACGAGCTGACACATTCCTGACAGTCGAGTCTGTGTGCCTGGAGACTGTAGCAGAAATCATTCAGCACCATAATGGTATGTGTGGCTGGAGAAAGAATATATGTCAATGGCAAGATATGTTCGGCTTGCATGTTGTACTTAAAGTGAGTCAGCTTATTGTAAGAATGGAAAATCCTGGTTGGCATATGATTTTTATTTTTTATTTTTTTTTACTATTATATTGTCCCTTTCGGGAAATTCAGGCTGCTTCCCCCAGGGGAAGTGCGTCACCGCGGTGCAGCGCCACCCAATACCTATCTTTTTCTTTCTTTTTTTTTACAACAATTTTGCTGGGGGAGGAAAGCCAGATAACCCAGAGAGAAACCCCCGATGAGCAGCCCCGGCAGCCAGGAAAAACCGTGATCACATATCACAAGCTCGACCTGGGATCGAACCCACACTTCATCGCCATGACATTGGTGACGGTCGTTCAGTAGCGCAGTGGCTAAATCCGACGCGCTACCTATTAGACCCCCGCACACCATGATACAGCTTGTACTCTGATAACATGCATATGATTGTATCGTTGTATGATTGCATCAGCAAATCAGTCAATTTAGAGCGGGTTCTTTGATTTGCTGGAGTGTCTTGGGTCTATCTGAGCAAGCCAGTGCAGTTTAAACCCATGTCTTTAGAAGAGCACACTATTATATATGGTGGTCTGCCATGATTCTGGTGTCAGGTGATGAACAGAATACCTTTTCACTGACAGAATCAAAAGGCCAGACAGCACAACTGACGACAGGAGAGCTGGCAACCTGTGTTAGAGAAGGGCAGGAGATCTTGTTGAGTCTGGCTGCTGAGAGAGAACAGGATAAAAGACATCATGAATCTTCGTGTTGGTCTCCGCCAGGACAGTTCTTGCCTGTCTCAGGTATGTAATGTTATGTGACAATTTACTGATTATCTTTAGTGCTTTAGTTGAAAGTACGTAAAACATTCTAGGATAGAAAGGGAAGAAGAAAGTGAAAAAGTTGATCATGAATGAAGTGATACACCATGCTAACATTGCAACAGTTCTCTAAACTTTGCGGCCTGTAGATAATATTGAAGATACCAGGCTTTTGTTGGGCCCGCTATCTTTCGCAGGTGGGTCAACATTTGCCATATATGCCTTTTTCTGTGAATCAGGCATTAGATTTTCTGCTGTTACGTAGAATTCCGCCACCTTCAGGCCATTTTCTGCAGTTTGTTTTTTGGGTTTTTTTTTCACCATTGAGGCCCCAAATAAGGGGGAATAAAAGGAAAAGAAACAAAGTGAAACAACCCGGACAATTTATCAGTTGAAGCCCCTGTCATCGTTGGTCCTGACCCTAGATATGTTACAGTCAAACCTGTGTAAGGCGGTCACCCAAGGGACTGGGCCAAACTGACCGCCTTAGACAGGTGGCCGGGTTTATCCAGGGTGGCATGTCAACAGCTAGCATGTCAGGGGATCCTCTGGGGTGACCAGGTTAGACAGTGGCATAGCTTATACAGGTGACCGCCTTGGCAGGTTCGACTGATAAGAAGATCATTCTATAAAAGGAAATCTTAAATCTTTCATCAATGTTTTATTGCTATCTGATGCAATATCAGTTGATACAGATTTCATTTACTATTTTGCGATATTTTTTTTTGGGGGGGGGGGGGATGGAATGGATGGCAGTGTCTGATGTTCATAACCCATTCTAAATGTTTGCGATGGGTACCAGACTTAGAGTGTGACCCGTCGGAATGGCCAGAACGGGAAGCATTGGTGGACACAGAGTGCAAGGAGAAGGGACTGAGGCGCTTCCAGTCGGGGGACAGTATCGGACTGGCCTCACCGCTTGGTCTGGTGGATGAATGTGAGTCAAAATACGTGTCAAGTAAACATATCTCTACAAGCTTAATTTGAAAGCCTATCCCTTTCACACACGTGTATACACACACACACACACACACACACACACAGAGGCACACACACACACACCATCTTCATCTTGAGCGTCCCTGGTTTCACTTATTGAATTTGATTGTCTGCAGCCTCCCTTGATGCCCGAGACATGTCAAAGTGGTTTAAAGCAGATGGCACAGCTGTACTGGACAAATTGTCACCTGTCAAGGCAAGTATCATGTTCTAATGAACCACAGAGAGAAGGTTCCATCTGAAAATTTGGAAGAATAACAAAGAAAATAATAACAAATGAAGCACAACTATTTTTTAGCTGTTTTTTTCATCACCACCTTTATTTCCCTTTTGTTTTTGTTGTTACAAATAAACAGGGGGGGGGGGGGGGGGGGGGCAACACAGCTGTTTTGCATCTGTGTATTTCTGTTGGCTGTTATTTTTGTCAGCATCAAGATAGCAATATTCAGGAGAATAATTTGTGTACTGTGTGAGTCTGTGCCTTTGCTTGGTGCAGCTGTTCCATTTCATGGATCATTTTATTACAGCTCATGTTGCACTTCATGGATAATCTATTTCAGATTGTGTTTCATGACTTATCTTATAATCTTATTTCAGCTGGTGTCAGGGCCACAGCGTCTCTCCAGCTGGGATGAAGCCAGTCTCCAGTGGCCACATTGCAAGAACATTCATTACCATGATGTCTAGTGAGTACACCAACTTTTGCAATCATGAGGTAACAAATGAATTGATAAATTACAAACTACTGGTGAATTCGTCTGTTTATCCTGCTCTCAATGCTTTATGAAACTTTGTAATTGATGCATCTTAAATCAAATATTCCTTTATAGGCTTAGTTGACGTCAAAAGCTGATTTGTTTATTACAAATCACAATTTATGTTACAAAATTATTTTCATAGCTATGAGCACGAGTATGAAAAACAGGAGCAATATTTCAAGAAGTTCCGCGACACCATCATGCTGGAGGAGGGCCACCACTCGTTCTCAGACAACCCCCACATCCCTGCCCTCAAGTACCGGCGCAGTCGTAGACGCAGCCAACTGGACGTTAGCTGCGGCGGCAGTAAGCTGACACCCATCACACGGCATCCATCAGCATCGTCCATGATGTCTGCACCGCGGATGGTCAGAAAGCAACGTGACAGAGCGTCAGATGGCAGGAAAGAGCCACTGACCGCCACTGGCAGGCTGGTCAAGACTTTACCTCAAGGCGACAAGCGGCTCTCAGCTCCTCTGCTGGCCAGGAAAGATTCCATCCCAAGAGGAAGCAGTGAAGATGGTGTCCCACCAGCTAAGAGGCTTCGGTCGCATGAGTCGTTTTCTTCCGCCAGTCGAAACAGTTCTGTGTCGGTCTTCCACTCTGTGTCTACCTCCAGTGTAAACTCGCTGCCTCCGCTACGCAGACTCTCACAGGGACCAGATATTGTGAATATTTTTACACCACCCTCGTCAAAGAGAGGGCCAAATCAGGTGACCCCAGACAGTCCTGCAGAGAGCGTCCCGCAGCAGATGATCACATCAAACACCCCGCTTGCACCTGGTGCCTCATCTCAAGATGATGACCTTCGTCGACTGTCCAGCGAGAGTACAAGTAGTGTGGTGTCTGTCGGCAGTGGGGGTGCATCAGCCAGGGAATCACGCTCACAGAGACATAAACGGGTTAGTACCTGCCAAGCTCATGGTTGTTCTGTTCTTGTTTTGTTGGGTTTGTTCCATGGAATTCTAGTGTACAACTTGTCAGGTCAGTTGCATCATGCTGGAAGATTAACATCTGTGAAAATGTGGAAGTCCACAATAACTGAGACCAGAAACGGTGTGTTTTTTTTTCCCCCGGAATATTTTGCAGAGGGGTTTTGAAGATGTATGTAAGCTCTACACACCAAGTGTTTTTTCTCAGTGGCAGCCTGGTATAAAGAATAGCACTCCGTAGTATGGACTAAATCCAGTTACATTTAAAATGTATGAGCAGGCTTGGGAATTGCTGAAGGGAAAAAAATCTGAAACCTAGGCGGGGGTGCAGCAGCAGCGCCTTGCTTGGGGACCATGGGGACAACACCCCAGTTATGAACATTTTTTTTTAGCATTTTTCAAAACATTTAGTAGCATCTCCTGGCACCCAAAAGTTAAATGCTGCCTTGGTACTGACGTGCAAGTCTTCAAAAATGAAGTTAGACTGTCCCACAAGGCATTACATGTATCGTGGTACATGACCATATATGCAATCCCCCCCCCCAACCCCCTTCCTTTTCTTTGGCTGAAACTTAGATTTTTGTTTCTTTTTGGCTGAAAAGATAGGAAATTTGGCTGAAAATTACCAAATGACAAAAGTTCCCCAGCCTGACAAGTAATGTCACACATTTTACTTGCCCACAAGTCTGTGCAAAGGGATCCCTTCTTTCATTTGTACATCTCACTTACCACAAACTAAACCTAATCATTTCCATGTCTTGTGGATCAGTCTGTTCATGTCAGCTTTGATTAGCTGCGGGATCTGATTGTTGTATTTTTCTTGTCTTTCTCGGTGTGCAGAAACTGGAGGAGACGGTAGCTGGTGTATTGGAGGCAGCAGGGGTGATGTCCAGTGATCTCATTTACACATCATGTCTAACCAAACTGTATCAGGTCACCAAGTTCTTTGTCAAGGTTAGTATCTCACCTTGTTTCAGTTACCAAGAGCAGCACAGGTATGTCTTGGGTCTTACATTCTCCAAAACCTAGGGGTTTTTTTTTGTTTTTTTTTAACTGAGTAAGTCTTTGTAGAGGTCACTCTACAGAAATGCATTGTAGCTTGTTTGAGGTCCCCATTTATATATGGGACATGTTTCTTACATGCACAGTATAGGAAGAAATTAAACAGTGCTGGCATTTCGTATAGGTGATCCAACGGACATATAAAGCTTCTGGGGTTTTTTTTTCTTCTTTTTTTTCTGTCTTTTCTGCTGATTTATCTGATTCGTGCTTGTAATTATACTTACAGCAATTGCCGAATTCCCGTAATCTGCGAGCAGAGATGAAAGAGATTGCAGAAAAACAAGTGCAGCAGGTTGGTAACAGGGCTGTTGTACATTAGCTGCTAGCCTTTAGTTACCAATTGTTCCACACATGCTGTTCCTGCATGCCTTTGTGCGCGAGATCGTTGTGTGAGCTGTTGACCACAATGCCATAGAGGTTGTCAGCTCAGATTGTTATCCATTGCTTGCGAGATTTTGATTGTACAATAAAATTGAAACCACTGTTTAGCTTGGTACATGTATCTGCGTGTGTTCTCAGGTGGTGGATCTGGAACGCAGGCGGCAGGATCTAGCTGTGAAAAAGAAACTGCGTACCTCCAGTGTCGTGACCGGCAAATCAGCATCTCAGAATGGCAAAGGAAGCTTACCTTGACTGAATCTGACCGACTATTTCTGATATCAAATGCTCAAGCCTGTGCCAGGACCTTCCAATAGAAGTATTCCATTTCATGCAAGAGGTTAGCAGAACTGGCTGGTTTTGTAAACAGATTGACATTTAGCTTTTAATACCTGAAGGGCAGCCGTGAAATTCTCTGTACACCTTTGTATTTACCTGTTATATTTTGTCATGGGAACATTTTGGGAGACGGTATCGAAGAAATTGTGTATTTGTGCCTGTGCCATGCATCAAAAGTATTAAAACAACTAACATACAATTGCTGTAAGTTTAAAACATTTATTCTGATTTTTTTGTCCGCAAAAATTCTTGACGCACAATACAGTACAAACATAGAAAATTGCACTGAATGAAATGTTCCTGGCAATCTGTTGACCAAAAAAAAAAAAAAACCCACTTGTTCGAAAGAACACACTGGCATGTGGTTTACATTTGTACAAGACCAGTTTACGTGGGAGTGTTGGTGGTATAAAAAACAGGCTGGGGAACTGCTGAAGGAAAAAAGACAAACCCAGGCCAGGGTGCAGCAGTAGCACACTACTGTGGGACCACGTGGGCAACGCCCCACTTCAGGAAATTACAAATTTTAGCATTTTTTAAAGGCATTTAGTCGCCTCTACTGGCACCAAGAAGTTAAATTCATACTGCCTTGGTACTGATCTGCAAGCCTCCCACTATTACATGTATCATATGTGTGCAACCTTTCCCCCCTTCCTTTTTTTCGGCTGAAACTTGGATTTTTTTGTCTGAAAAGATAGGAAATTTGACTGAAAATTGCCAAATGACTGACAATTCCCCAGCCTGAAAAAATGAGTGTCTGGAAGGAGTCTCCTACTCATGAGGGGCTGTCACAAGGAAGGATACATGAACCACTGTTTATTCAATTCCAAGGGAGACTTCCTCACCAAAACAGTACCAAACAAAAATGCTATGAATCTGCAAGTCTCAGTTACATGGTACGTCTATCCATATGATATTTTTTCTATTTCATTCAATACCTGAATTGACTGTAGAGTATGAATGACATATCATTTTGATGAGACATCTCTCTGGTTTGCCACAATCTCAAACAGCAGTTTCAGATGTAGTTTCTTGCTCATTGTGTCATACAACCCTTGTTCTCTCTCTCTCTCACATACGATCTTAAGTTTCTCATACTATGTCAAACACTCTCTCTCTCTCTCTCTCTCACACCTCTCTGACATTTGTCATTTGTCTCTCACACCCATACTCGTATGCTGCACAAGCATTCCCTCTCTTCCACTCTTTGTTGCACATCCACACACAGAGACATGCTGCATCATGTAGACCGATCATTTCCTTTCCATGCTCGGTACATGTTCATTTCTGTTGGGAACACCTTGTTCAGTTCCACCATCAGCAGAGCTTTGAATTTCTGAAACACAAAACCAAACACATGTATCAAACATATCCAGGCAATGAAATTGTCCACCAGGAGGAACGCATACATGTAAAAGTGTACAAGCAGATAAACGTGAGGTTAAAAACCAGGTAAGAAAGTTAAAAAACCCCAGTTAACAGGTCAAATCAATACAGAGGCAAGGTATGTAAATTTGTCATCAAGGAGTACACTTGACAGATTTAAAGTGTCCAGAATGCCTAAAGTTTACGGGCTAAAGCTACTTTCAGAAAAAAACAACAGGTTTTGAGGTCTTCAACATGACCATGAAAAGACCATTGGCATTGGGGGTTTTTTTTTCAGGTAAAAGGAGGTGGGTTTTTTTTCTAGTTTCCTCACACATGCGAGCACTGGTCCTTACCTTGAGATTGTCCACCTTGCCCTTCACTAATTCATTCTTGGCCAGCGCCTTTTCCAGACAGTCTCGGGTGTACAGGTTTGGATTGCGCCCCTGGTCAATGTAGCTAAAATACAAATAATAAATATTGCACTGAAATGTTTGAATCAAAACGCCCATTATTCTTTCAGAACAGAATAATGTGAAAATCTATTAGTACTGATT
Source organism: Batillaria attramentaria (assembly GCA_018292915.2). Taxonomy (NCBI): domain Eukaryota; kingdom Metazoa; phylum Mollusca; class Gastropoda; family Batillariidae; genus Batillaria; species Batillaria attramentaria. The sequence goes on along the minus strand of JACVVK020000038.1, from coordinate 1,613,348 downwards.
AAGCCTCCTAATGTTTCATATATATATATATATATATAGAATTTATTTACAGTCAACTTGTACTACTACTAGTATTAGGCACGGATCTCAAATCTCAAGTCTCAATCACAGAAACAGCTTGTCAGACTCAGAAACCAGTTGCTTGTATATTCAGCATTCAAATCCCACATCTGCATTGCTGATTGTCTGCCGATACAACGGGAATTTAAAACTGCAAACTATTCACAACACAGCAATATCGATGTGGGCAAAGAAACTCACTCAAACACTTCCAGAGGAACATGAACATCTGGCACTTGTGTCCTCAGCTTGTCCAGTTCCTGCATTTCCATAACCATAGTTTGTCTGCACAAATAAACCAATAAATAAACGTCCAGTTCAGAACAATTCTTACCTAGTATCAGTGCGATCAGGAAGACCTGTGAATCTACGCAGTCCCCCCATCCCTTTCCCATTCTCTGATATCACGAACGCTAGTTTTCATTTTCTTTCACATGCAAGTACTCAGTGAAAAAAAAAAAATCTGGGGTTCGCAGAGATGATTAGAATTCGACGATACTGTTGTCGACTTTCCTGAGAACTCTACGAAACTTACAAATACAACGGTAAGCAGTGACACGACTTGCAATTATTCACTGCAACGTATTTTAAGCCCACAATCCTAACGTTTTATACTCACAATTTTTGATTAAGCACATTTTGGCCTTGTGGCTGAAAATCACTCACTACAATACCAATCTGACGTGTGTTTTCAATAAATAATTCCAATTGCTGCTCCAGAGTCTCAAACTTGTCTGCCATTTTGATTTAATTTCCTACTTTCTCCACGCTGAAGAGTATCTTCAAGGGAAGGAATCACGATTTTCTGAGGGGACATAACTCGGAGGCGCTCCAGTTTTGCAAACAGATTAATAAAAAAAAAACCCAAATTGTTTTTGAAATATGCAACAGCTGAGATTTGTTTTAGTGTACTCACCCAGGCGACTGCAGACGGCGTTTGGCTTGGCCACAGGGAAGATGCCACTTGATACACTGAGTTTCAATTCACTGACAACTGTTCATGCAGTCAGTTCTGAGTACATGTTCACAAACCCATAAAACATACGTCAGTGGTCGCACCACGATGTGGGAAATTTAAATCCACACAGTTGAGAATGTCTGTTGGCCGATCTGGATTGTTCATACCGCTTTAAGTGAACATTTGTGACTTTTACCATTCACTCTGCCATTCCAGTCGACTGTAAATCCTGGTACACTGCATGTGCATGTTTTCGCTTCCACAACCAAGTCTTTGAAAATAGTTTTGCAAGCTGGTTTTCATGCAAAATTCTGATGTATTTATGCTCATATTCATAAAGTTTACTGCATTGTGGTTTGTTTCATTTGCCAGAGAGATATATATATATGATATATACCTGCTTTTGCGAATACGCCGTGTACTTTCTCTGAGCGAAGTTGCATGCACCTGCAAGCGACGTTTCAAATCCTTATCCAAGAAAGACACACCACACCATCTTCAGATCAACTCAACAAACTTTATTGAGTGGTTAAAATGTATCAACAATGCTCACCAAGCATGCAACTTTAAGTTTAGCCACTCCAATAACCACTCTTGTACAATTTAGAACAGCACGCTTGCGATAGTTGGTTTTATTAGCAACTAAATGATTATATACAGCATCTAATGAAAGTGAGACTCAACCATGTAACAAGGAATCACAGCTGAAGACAATTGAATTTGACAAGACGCACCGTTTGAAAAGTTATTTTTACAAACGAGATCAAAGTACAAGCAAAATAATTCAAAACGCAGAATAAAGCAACTTTTACATTCAGCAGAAATAATTAGATATAAAACAAAAAAAGTTTACATTTTTGATTCCGTATCTCGAAACTGCAGAGGTCTGAGATATTTCATAAGATTGGTAAGCCTTAATTATCAGGCTGGTGCGCAGTGACAATTACATGAATCAAAGCGCATATCTTCCTGTTTCTCTGTTTATCCCATGCTACAAACCACAGAAGTTTGTTTTCCAGTGGCCAATGTTAGCAAAGATTTCTGTAGGCAGAATGGCTCAAACAAAACGCAAAAAAAGAAAAAAATAAGGAAAAACGAATCCAAGTGCGAAGTAACTGTCCTTCGCAACTTAGAACTGACAACATCCGTTCTTGGGTCACCAAAAGAAGAATGTTATCAAGCGTTATGGAGTAAAGATCCTAACCCCTCAGAGCTGCATTACTCCTTTGAATTAAGTAAACTAATTACATGTATTTGAAATCAGAGATAGGAAGCAACACACTAAATGCAGCAGACCAAACAGCCCATATTAAATGCAGGTCTTGTGAACATGCTTACTTGCGGTAAACTATTCAAGGAGTTGGATGACGTAGATATTTATAAATAGGTATTGCAAAACTCGGAATGCATGTTGAGTACTGAATGCATGTTGAGTTCTGAATGCATGTTGAGTTTTTGAATGCATGGTGAGCCTTGAGTTTAAAAAATCTCTCTCATGCAGAACTGATCCTCATTAACTCTTTGACGACGGAGCGCAATTTCTGACACACGATTATAGGAAATCGTGTGTCAGAAATTGCGCTCCGTCGTCAAAGAGTTAAAGCTATGTATATATATATTTTTTTCTCTCTACCATGTCATTTACTTCTGAATATTGTATGAAGGGTCGCAGACGTTCCAAGCGTCCAGACAAAAACCACTAGGAAACGGTCTGTTCAGCATGAAATACAATTTCAGCTGTCTTTGACAGAACCAGAGTTAATACAAATTCTGAACTGTCAACAAATTATGGATTACTCAGTAATCATGTAAGCCTTAACACACTCAGCTGGGGGAAAAAAAGAGCAACACACCAACATACATATGTTACCTACGAACAATGGTGATGTCATGATGTTAACACTAGTGCATGCGGTCAACCAGCTGGGGGAAAAAAGAGCAACACACCAACATACATATGTTACCTACGAACAATGGTGATGTCATGATGTTAACACTTGTGCATGCGGTCAACCAGCTGGGGGAAAAAAGAGCAACACACCAACATACATATGTTACCTACGAACAATGGTGATGTCATGATGTTAACACTAGTGCATGCGGTCAACCAGCTGGGGGAAAAAAGAGCAACACACCAACATACATATGTTACCTACGAACAATGGTGATGTCATGATGTTAACACTAGTGCATGCGGTCAACCAGCTGGGGGAAAAAAGAGCAACACACCAACATACATATGTTACCTACGAACAATGGTGATGTCATGATGTTAACACTAGTGCATGCGGTCAACCAGCTGGGGGAAAAAAGAGCAACACACCAACATACATATGTTACCTACGAACAATGGTGATGTCATGATGTTAACACTAGTGCATGCGGTCAACCAGCTGGGGGAAAAAAGAGCAACACACCAACATACATATGTTACCTACGAACAATGGTGATGTCATGATGTTAACACTTGTGCATGCGGTCAACCAGCTGATAAATCTACACTCCACGTTCGTTGAAAAACAGCAGTAAAACACACAAGTTTCCCCATCTGTGACGCAGCCTCCAGCAATCTCTCTAAAACTGGTTGATATAGTGTAGATCACAGTCATGGCAAAGACAAACTAATGTACAGCTGCGAGAAAATGAAAAAGTGTGCTAGCTATTGCAGGGACGTATTCCCGTGATAGCTGTAAAACCCATCATACTCAAAAGAACAACTCGGTAAGAATATCTACATAATTATGAGCAGTGGTTTCTGAGAATGGTGTTGCAAGGGCATGTGTACCACAGCCAGACCAAACTTGTTCAAACAAATGTGTGCTGTACCTGTTTTTTTTGGTAGAAGTATGTGTAATGACAGGAGGACCCTAAAGAGGGTTGCAATACCGTTTGCCATGTACCATTGATTACTTACACATTCATACTACAGGACTGCAGAGGTACGTTGTTATGTACCCTGTGCATGCCAACTACTGCCACACTGTAGATATAAATTTAAAATGCAGCCTTGCTGATACAAGAATGGCTTTGAATTCATCTGCACAGAATTCAAACAAAACGTCTGGGACACTGTTAAAAGGTTTGAGGTGTTGTATCTATCACAGACTGAATACACAAAAACACAATGGTATCATCCACTGTGCTGATGATTGTGTAAACACTGTCTGTGGCTGGGTGAAACTGGGCAATTCACCAAAATTATCACTCACATTCATACACTCTAAATGTCTGTGTGGATGACTGACAAAGCATCCGCAAAAACAAAAACACACAAAAAAGAAAAAGTAAACTGATGTTACACCATGAATGCAACTGTCACACAAAAATACTTAGACACAGTTGAAAGCTAGAAAAAGACTCGTATGGATTTATGTCAAATGATTTCTAATGTCCAGAAAATCTGAAAACAAAAATAAAAAAAAATACACACACAAACTTGTAGGATCACTGCTTGTTTATCACATGTGCTAAAAAATCAACATCAAAATACACACTAGACTCAGAAATAAACTGTACATCTTTCATTAATCATAAATAAGCCCACTCCAACTATTTACACGTATTTACATTTCCTTGTAAATCAATGGAAAAAGACCAGAACATTTATGTTTGACATCTCTCAAAAGCATATGTGTAAGTTCACTCCCCTCATACAGCGGCTACCATGCGATATATGAGACCAATTCTCATAGACCCTGTAACATGCTTTCTACAAAACTGCCCAGAACAACGTACCACATTTTACATAATCCGCAACCATGATCATGGTAAAAATTCAAATACAGTCAAACCTGTGTAAGGTGGTCACCCAAGGGACTGGACCAAACTGACCGCCTTAGACAGGTGGCCAGGTTGTCCAGGAAGGCATGTCAACAGCTAGCATGTCACCCAATGAATACTCTACAACAGGGCTCGCCTAAAGCTCTCACTTGAAAATACGTGTTTGGGGTCCTTTTTATTTTTTTTTTTAAATTGCACACCGTTTGATTTCAAACAAACAGATCAGCAGGTGATCGACTGACGATGCAACAAAGCAACAACAAGCTTCCTGCTGACAGCGGATTCACGCACATTAACACGTCGTCGTCTCAATCGAAAGCAATAGAAACGACAAACAGGGTGACAACACCTTCACCTATTCGTACACCTTGCAAGTTGATCGGTTTACAAACACAAAGCTGACCGCTTCCTATAGACCTCGTACTGATTGCAAAGCAATCAAAAGGACGCCGCTAACAGCCGCCCCCTCGCCCCCACCAATCCCCCGGCTATTCACTCGGAGGGGGAGGCGCGTGTCAGTGAGCCACAGCGTGGCTAATCCTGGCTTGTCAAGCAGTTAGGCACTACACAACAAAGTGACTGCCTTGTACAGTGTGAAAGGTCGTTTGGGACTGCCAAAATAGGTGGCACGACCGCGTTAGACAGTGACCTGGTTATACAGTGCATATATAGAGGGAAAACGCTCGGGGATCCTCTGGGGTGACCGAGTTAGACAGTGGCATGGCTTTTACAGGTGACCGCCATGGCAGGTTCGACTGTAGTTTATAAATAAATGCTTTTGACGAACATTATATATGCAACCTCGTTGCACCTGCAATGCTCATCTCTGTTACTTTTCCACCATTCAAACGCACCATTATGGTTGTTGACACATTTGATGACAAGAAGAATGTGATGGTACTTGATGAAAACAGCTTATCTGAAATTGCATGCCAAGAAACAACTACAAAAAAACCTCAAGTATAATGACCCAGCGTGTGTCAGTCAATGGATTCCCCTTAGAAAAGCATGCATGGGCAGCTTCAAATCCATGGAATTCAGGTCAGATGTGTACCGTGTACACATATATACCGTGAATATATATTTAATTTTGTCAACAGGACTAAGATGGGTCTGCCATGCAACTTTACTGAAAGATCAACAAGTTTATTACTAAGACAACCCCCTGTGTTTTGACAGAAAACCATTTTAGCCTAACCCTGTTTTAATACGAAATTAAATCCTGTGGAACGATATGGCTTTTTTTTTTTAAATTGGAAATATACATGAGTGTTTTTTATATATATATGATTTTTTTTAGGGAAAAATAGCCTACTTTTCAAAATCTAATACCGGTACATGTACACACTGATCACAGTGCCAAATTACATGTATCCCATAAAAGCCTCTTCATCTAGAAAAAAAGGTGCAAGTGCCTATGTGAAATCCATGGCACTTACAGTCTTTTTTTCAGATGATTGTAGAAGTGGGAATTCAAGAAAATGTACAAAATAGCCCTGACAACGAACATGACTGTAAAATGCCTTTTATCTGCTGCCACACACAATTGTGGAAGAAACATGTAGATTATGTAAACTCCCCTCCACAGCAATACTCTGTGAGGGTGAAAGTAAAAATGCAGCTTACAAAGGATGAGAGAAACATTGAAACTGGTGCAACAATCCTCAGCATCTAATTACCACATGATCAGAAATAAGTGTTGGCGTCACGGAGTTTTGGCAAAGTCAGTTTGAGAATAGCTCAGGACACTATACCTTTCTACTTTTCCTGAACTGTTCTCAAAATCAAGTCACGACTACGGCAACAATATGACACGGTCAAATGGATCCTACAGGGCTGACAGTGACTAATGTAACATGTCATGCTAAGACCATACGGTATACAATGCTAACCCTAATGCAGAACTGGGCCACATGGATAATGGCAGTTACAGGTTGCTTATGATCCAGACAACTCTGGCGCCTCGCATAACTTCGGGGTGGGGGTGAAGGGGCTGGATACAAATGAGCAACAATGAACATGTGAATAGCACTGACAGGAAAACTGACAGTCACACCAATAATGTACAGATGAGATGTGGCATGAAATGGGAGATGGGTTGAAATACTTATATTGCAGATATGATGAAAAACCACAATGCACTGCACCTTCAAATCGACCATACCTAAAAAGGAAAAAAAAAAACCCAACAAAAAACACCAACAAAAAAAAAATCACCTTGCCATTCCCGTGAAAAGTGAAACAAGTTGGATGAACACTTCTGATGTGATAAATTAAAACAGAGTTCCGAGTCTACAGCAGGTGTGTCTATTACTCTGGAGGTAAATATGCACTGGGGGCCACCTGTAGTACACACTGAATGAAGGTGATCACTGGATCTGGAAAAGAAAGACGATGACAAAATGAGAGGGGACTAGTAACTTTTTCAAAATCGAATAAAAGGAATGCCATTTTAGTTCAAGAATATTGACCACCAAAGCTCAATGAAAGACAAACTTATAAACAAGTTTTTTTTATATATATATAGATTAGAGAAACTTTTATTGTGTTCTTTCAATTCAAAGTGACCAATCTTAGACTCTAGTAACTTAGAGTTCATGACAGCAATCACACACACACACACACACACACACAGAAACTGACTGAGAAAGGTGAGCTGAAGCCTGTAAGCGATGAAGGGAACGTAGAAGATCATGCCACTGAGAATGAAGAGAGTGGCGTAGAGAAACTCGATGCGGGGGTTGCTCACGATGGGCGCCACAACGAGATACACAGAGATGAACAGCATGATGATCGGGATAATGGTTGGCACCTGTAGACGTGACAAAACACTATTACCTTAAATGCAAAAACAAGAAGAAAACGGCATCTAACGAAAAGGAAATCACTAATCATTAAGCACACACACACACACACACACACACACACACACACACACACACACCTGCGACTGTGAGAAGTAAAATGTACAACATTTAAGAATAAAAATAAAATAAACATATGCAAAAAATAAATTCCACCAAAAAGAGACTTTTCAGTGACTCCGTCAACTACTTGATGGATTGTAAAAAAAAAGAAAAAAGGAACTGACCCTGTAAGGTCGTGGATCATTGGGTCGTGTTTTCCGCAGTATGAGGACGCAAGCCATGGTGGCGCCGTAGAAGAGCCAGGCTGTGAAGCTGAAGAAGTCGATGAGACTGAAGATGTTGCCCGGGATTATCAGCGCAATAGCCACCAGCGTCTGCCAAAATACAACGCACCAAACCTTGACCTCCACTTCTATTAGATCTTACCACAGCATGCACAGTTATCATTTGCCACATTTAAAAAACAAACAAACAAACAAAAACTTTTTCAGGGCCTCATATCCGCGTTGGACATTGGTCACAGACCGATTCATTTTCAAAATGTCCGAACGTCCTGTACTTTTACAGTCAGCCAGGACATTTGTCCTATAATTTCTACAAATACAAAGCCAAAATCACCAGTTTTACTGTCACTAGGCGTTGAGAAACAGAGAAGATAACGGCTTCAAGTAATGCCTGTATTCCAGCCCAGCCAGGAATTAAACTCACACATAAGCACTTTACTGCCTCCACCGTCCCAGTTCCAAAATGAAAGTTGGCATAGTTAGTCTCAAACAGGTAAGAAGTCTTTTAAAGTTTTGTTTTCTACTCCTGAAAGAGAAGTAGTTGTAGACAACCTAAGCGCCATGGATTTTAAAAGCACAGTCCCTTTTACCCTTGGAGGGTAGAACTGACGGAATAGGCGAGAACTCACGGTGAAGATGACGCTAGGAAGAGGGGTGTAGTTCTTGATGTGGACATACGACAAAACCTCCGGCAGGTGGCGCTCACGAGCTGCTACATATGCCAGCCTGAAAAACGTCAACAACAAATTGAACAATAGTGGCTCTTAGCATCAGTTGTATTCTTTATGTGCTATCAGAGAAGAAGAATCTCGTGCATGCGCACACACAAATGCACGCAAGAGCACATACAGAGACACACACAAGGATCATTGCTATCCTAGCAATCACAATCAGTATGCTACAGGTATGGTTCATGTTAGGCCATTCATAATATATTGTTGACAGTTTTGTGGACACTGTTTAGTAGTTCACAATCACTGGAAAAAACAAATTGAAATAGTAGCAACAGCTTAGGAGAAAGAAGTGGAACAATAGCCATTTCATTCGCTGCTAACCTGCATCCAGAGAAGCAAGATCCATTTGCTGCACCAAACGTTGACAGAGCCACCGCAATTGGGATTATGATAGATGCTGGCCCAAGCACCTCTGCCCCCCATGTCTGAACGGAAAATACATGCATAAATTTAAAGAAAATTTTAATTCGTTATTGCTCATGTTTCCACAAAAATCTTGATTCATACACCTTAATCTCATTCCAGCCTTGACAGACACCTTCCGCAGTCTGCAGAAACAAGGCTAGACAGCACCATGCATCTTTGATCCCAGAGACCAACTGATTTTTGAACAGGGTGCTATTCTTTTGTGCTACTGGTCGTACACTCACAATCTTTAATGAATCTGCCACAGTATTTACTAGTTTGGGAATGCACCCAAAATAGCTGCACACATAAATTTCCCGGTTTGTGTCATCTGTACTAAATTTCATAACAAACCTACAAACACAATCATTCCAAATTTCTTTAGCTTAACCTTGGTCTTGCTAAATTAATGTTTGTCTTATGTTGAAAAAGCCATACAGGTAGCCTGGGATATTCTGGGTTCAGCACTGCCAGGGTTAACTGCGATCAGAAACATGTTGCCACAAAAAAAACAGACCCCTAAAAAAACAAAACCAACCAAAACACGACTTACAGCAGCAACAGCTGGTGACTGTAAGAGAGTCTCTTTGGACATGACAGTCAGGTAGGAGATGTTGGTGAGCAGGTAACAAACAGTAACCAGTGGGATGCCGATCATGATAGCTCGGGGAAGGTTTCTGTAGTGACAGAAAACACGACATATACAATCAAGTTACTCAAGATGCTGATATATGGGCAAACAATGAAACAGGGTCAACACAGGCTGTGTTGCGGAGGCACCTGCGAACAACGTGGAGAGCCTCTTGCCAGAAACTGTAAGCTCTGAAAGTAAATTTTACCACAAAGACAATACTAAAAACCTGCACCTGTTGAGAGCAAACACCTGTATCAGTCGACAGTGTATTCAGACACCACACTTCCTATCTGCACAATGCAGTTTATTGGCTGTAAAAGTTACATAGTAAATAAAATGAGTTCAACATTTAGTTCTGACTGTAGTATGTGTTAAGACAAAACTCCTCTGCTCCATGGCCTGCAGAATTTTAGCCATTAAAGTTTTTAAAAAAATCAGAAGCATTAACACCCTGCAATCTGTTTTATACAAGGCATTTCCTGAGAGGCATGAAGCTGAACACATAACCTGTACTTGAATTCTGTGAGGGGGAAAAAAAAGGAGGCTGTACCTCTTCAGAAATATTTCAGTGAGTCAAGGAGGGATGCATTTCTAAATACTAGTAGCCAGCAGAGTACGAAAAGCATGTAGACAAATTGTGCAAGCTGAAAAAAATCAAAATACGCTTAAGTGTTGGTCAGTACTCACACAAACGGATTTTGTAGTTCCTCAGTTGCATAGTTCAAATTGTTCCTGAAAATAACAAACCACAACAACTGTACTGTTTTATACACGCAGAAATGCAAGATTTTAAAGATGAGATTTGTTCTAAAGAGAACATTTTTATCTTTTTATTTTTAAAATAAAAGACCTGGGACAAAAAAAAAAAAAAGATTCACACGATGCTTTAAGCTGCAGGAAAGAGAAATGCACACAATCAGAAAATACTTCATCAACCCACCAGCCATCATAGGCCCACAGCCCATCGTAGAAAGCAAGTGCAATAGTAGAAACATCTTGCTTGGTGTCTTCAAATCCTTCCAGAATGTACTCAGTGTTTCCTGAAAGAAAGGTCCAGTCATTAGTATAGTCATCATCCTCATTCAACAATACTGATGACTTGTCTGTCAGCACTACTTTTACCACAAAGTCTGGCATAAACTATATATTTCCACGGCTTAAAATGGTCCATGATCCAAAAGGAGGAAAAAGTGGGTAGCAATTAGTGATGAAGTAGCTAAGTCACAAGCAGGAGGAAAAAGTGGGTAGCAATTAGTGATGAAGTAGCTAAGTCACAAGCAGGAGGAAAAAGTGGGTAGCAATTAGTGATGAAGTAGCTAAGTCACAAGCAGGAGGAAAAAGTGGGCAGCAATTAGTGATGAAGTAGCTAAGTCACAAGCAGGAGGAAAAAGTGGGTAGCAATTAGTGATGAAGTAGCTAAGTCACAAGCAGGAGGAAAAAGTGGGTAGCAATTAGTGATGAAGTAGCTAAGTCACAAGCAGGAGGAAAAAGTGGGTAGCAATTAGTGATGAAGTAGCTAAGTCACAAGCAGGAGGAAAAAGTGGGTAGCAATTAGTGATGAAGTAGCTAAGTCACAAGCAGGAGGAAAAAGTGGGTAGCAATTAGTGATGAAGTAGCTAAGTCACAAGCAGGAGGAAAAAGTGGGTAGCAATTAGTGATGAAGTAGCTAAGTCACAAGCAGGAGGAAAAAGTGGGCAGCAATTAGTGATGAAGTAGCTAAGTCACAAGCAGGAGGAAAAAGTGGGCAGCAATTAGTGATGAAGTAGCTAAGTCACAAGCAGGAGGAAAAAGTGGGCAGCAATTAGTGATGAAGTAGCTAAGTCACAAGCAGGAGGAAAAAGTGGGCAGCAATTAGTGATGAAGTAGCTAAGTCACAAGCAGGAGGAAAAAGTGGGCAGCAATTAGTGATGAAGTAGCTAAGTCACAAGCAGGAGGAAAAAGTGGGCAGCAATTAGTGATGAAGTAGCTAAGTCACAAGCAGGAGGAAAAAGTGGGCAGCAATTAGTGATGAAGTAGCTAAGTCACAAGCAGACGTTTCATGCGATTGTGTCTGAATGAATGCTCCCCTGGATTTAAAAAAAAAAAGAAGGCTAAAATCTGTGCAGTTTGGTGTATTTGGCATGGTTAGCAAAGTTTGATCACAGGCGCACTGACCTTGTCCTAATTTGATGGCGCCACCGACAACAATCATGATGATAGCCAGCAGCTTGGCCACCGTGAAGACAATCTGGACTTTGTTGGCTAACTTCACGCTGTAGCAGTTCACGAACGCCACAATGCCTGCAACCACAAACAAAATAACACCTCAACCTACTGAAGGGGAATTCTGTGGCAAGACAGTGCCTGACGTTTGGTTAACACTAAAATTAATATTATGAATGCACCATTCTGATTAGTCAACTGAATGGAGTCTAGAAGAGAGATGCATGAAACTCACAGGACAAAGAACGAATACCAGATACTCTTCAGACTGTCTCAGGTGAGAAGCAGTTGCGCTTGTGAGTGTGCATGTATACTCAACATGTATACTCAAAATAATCTATCCCGGTGATGAGAAGAACTCTGAATGCAATACACTGATGCCACGCAAACTGAAAGAAATGAAACAGCCCAAAGCTCTGCTAGTCAATGAGTGACAGCAACACCAGTCTCAGTAACCACCAAAACAGCTCAGAACCGTTTGTGAATCAGATATGTCAGGAAATAGGTCTAACACAACATTTCCGCACTAGACGCAAGAGAATACTTACACATGCACAAGATGGCTATAATCTTCACCAGGATGTCCGGTACCTCACAGCTGCCAAAAAACGGCTCCAGTGAGTAGATACCAAAGCTGAGAGCGATGACACCAAATAGCGCCGGCTTCAGGATGAAGATCGACACCCAGGCGAACAGGAACGCCGGGATGGGAGCAAGCTGATCGGGAAGACTCTCCTCGCCTGCCTCCTTCAGGTAGATGTACTCTGCACCTGATTTTGTGATCAGCGTCCCGCTCGGCATACACCAAGGCACCTGCAAACAGGGTAAGACACTCATGAAGTATGGCATTTCAGACAGGAGTTCTCGTGAGGGGGATGCAGGCAGAGTACTGTATTGGCTTCCAAGCATGCTCAATGCCAACGCAAAAGTTGTTTGGCACAATGGTTCATAATGAAACACTGTGGTGGGGGTGGGGGCATGACAGCGCAAACTTTCACTGTTGGTTTGTTGTTGCTTTTTCGTTGTTGGTCTTTCACGCTTTCTAAAACCTGCTGCATACTGGAAGCAACTCAGTGGTCAGCGTGCATGTGTTTGTGAGCAAACCTTTACCCACTAAAACAACATTATATTTAACCACTCCTTTGCAACTTCTATGTGCTAAATCTAAACTTCCATCTTTGTATTTGTTTTCTTTGTGGACAACAAGTATTTCCAAAGACAAATTACATCTATTCACAAGCGCACACAAACAACACATGGGAAACAATATCAGATTTAACTGATTTCACCAAACCAGATCACCTGTAATAAATGAGAAACTAATCAAAGTTAGTTCCTGAAATAGAAAATATTAAAATACATACAGAAACAGAGAGGACTACAACGCTGATGTAAACCAAACACCACAAACAAAAACAAACAACCCAAACCCACCACAACCACAAATTTGTCATCATACAAATAAGCAGTGACATCAAAATGTTGTGAAAAGGAAATAATGATAATGCAGACACACAAAACATTCAATGTTGGTAGTTTCTAATATCCACTACCTAACCTTACTTGAACCTACACAAACTAGGTTTTAATTTTTGCAACTGACTGCACAAAGAGACAATGCTGGTGAAGTGCTATGTACATTATATGCTTGGCTAGATAACAACCAAAATGTTATATATTATATACAATGGCTAATCACAACGTGGTGCATCCAAAGCACCAACTGTATACCCTGACCATTACATACATTTTGATTGTTAGAGACACACTATGTAAGGTTTCATTTTATAATTTTTTGTTGTTGTTTTTTTGTGGAAGGATGGGGGTGAGGGTGGGGAAGGAAACAGGAGAAAAACAAGCCATTCAAATCTTTTTGAAATAGCACTCAAAAGCAGGTATGTTCACAATCTGAATGTTTGATGGAACTCACACTTAACTGTGTGGGGTAATGGGAACATATGTTACTCTAACCACTACTGTTCTCTGTCTTGTTCTGATTTCTTTCTTTCTTTCTTTTTCTTATTAATGAGAACCTGCATTGTATCACACTGACTAAACTGTTCCTTTAAAAAAACTATTGTTTTGGTGTCCCGTGGACGTTAGGAAGATTCCCTCCACAAACTACCAGTACAGGGTTTCTTTTCTTCTTTTTTCCCTCAATTTTACAAGTAAACCACACCTGGTCCAATTTTAAAAAAAATTAAAAGCAAGATTAGTTGCCATTTTTTTTAGTTTATCCTTTACTATCTTCTTCTGTCTCTGTTGTTAAATTTGGCACATGCAAGCTGAAATCCATGTTTGTAATTTACTTCTGCGACGAATACAATGCTTTTACACAGCCGTGCGTCTGAGGTGGGGTGCACTACTGCTAACGGGTGTTAGTAAGGCTCTAAATTTTCTCTGATCAGACTTAAATATGCAATCATGATGAAATACATCCTCTCCGTTTTAAGTTATTTTGTGATAATGTGACTTAGTATGAGGTTATGGCGAGCCCACTTCTCTACAGCTGTTCAACAGAGGGAGTTTCCATGCAATGGTTTTATCATAGGCAAGTTAGAAGCAGGTTAGTGATGTGTGACTGAAGCTACTGGAACAAAACTACATGTACTTTTCAGTTTTAATTATCGAAGCCAGAAGCAAAAGTCATTTTCTGACACATGTTCTGAAGATTTCTTTTCAACACTTGTCTACTGCTAAAAACTATTCATTGGAAACCAGGTGTGGAAACAAAAGCATACAAGCGTAAGTTGTTAACTCCACTGACATAAAGCCGGATTTCAAAATGATATTTTCTTTCAAATCTATACATATTTTGTTTGGCTGTTGTGGAGAGAAACTTGACTACCAACATCTCACACACTGATGGTAAACAATTATCAGCCAGATAAACACTGCCGACGTCATGGGGGAAAAAAAAAAGAATCGAAAAAGTCCCATCCAGAAAACACAGAAGATACCCCCAGTGCTATCCCCCTTATTCTAGGGGACACTCCCAAATGCTCTTAGATATCTGTGCTAGTTCCCCTAGTTAAAGGTTCTAGTATCCTTGGATCTTTTCTTTTTTTTTGAAACTTTGCTACTTACCAAATTCCAAATGGGGGAGGGGGGGGGGGGAAGAAATGCTTAGTTCCAATGGTGGGCTCCCATAAGAAATATGAAGATGTCACTGGCCAACATCTGCCCATAATATACAGTCTCTCCAGTTTTCTTCTCTCTGTTGTTAAACTCTTTCATTATCTTCAATGTATTAACTTGCTCAACCTGCTACAGAGTTGGCTGATTCTGTTTACAATCATGATTCCCATTTCACGTCAGCTCCCTTGCTAATGTCTCTTGCTAAAAACACAAGACTCCCGTGATGACTGACTGACTTAAACATACCCCTATATCCAGAATAAATTTCAAAGGCACACTGACCCACTACCACCGTCTGAAAACACTTGCCAATTTTGGCAAACGACCCATGGGAATAACTGTTTTTCTCTCTAAAATGCTCCCTTTCCTAAGAGACTCCCTCCATAACCGTAAAAGGTCTCACTATTTTCTTTCTGTTTTTTTGTGACGTCAAGGCTGTGTTCACCTGGCTGGATTGTGTTCTCTCACACACAATGGATATCAAACTACAGTTCAACTCACAGCCGGAGGAACCATTAAAGTTGCCGAGCACAAAAACTGTGCTTCCGTTGGATCAGGTGGGTTGCAAGCCTGCATTTCACTGGGCGGTCCTACTGACTTTACGATCTCTCTCTCTTGGCACATTGCCACGTATGTGAAACTGTCAGCCAAATTTTGTGTGTTTGGCTGCTGCAGCGGGCGGTGGGGTTTGAGAAAATGTGGCTGACGCAGCCTGTGGATATTATCTGAGGACGAACTGTTTGTGTCAAACACCGTCACTGGGCGTGTACTTACATTGGCGACCTTCGCACAAGGCGAAGGTTTTGGGTCAGGGAGGAGATGGGTGGGTGGTCCCAAACTCCGCCTGGCCTGCACCGACATGTTAACTGTCATTTGACGGAGGCATGCTGGAGACAGAACAGTCGCAACTGCTCAGCAAGGAGGTGCTTTGCGCCCAGCCCTGTTTCACATCTGACATAGGCCACATGGTAACTGAGGGGCAGTCAGGGTGATCCTGTTAGCCAAAGAAAGAGGGAAAGACTTGGATTAAAGGGACAGAGCCCATAAGAGGCCCCGTCCCGACATAAACATGGCACACACATACTGCATGCACACAGAACATGTCTACCAGTAAGCCCATTTGACAAACGCATGATATGACGGATACAAGCAAGTTCCAGCTGTTTTTCCTGAATAGTTACAACCAAACTGAAAATGAAGCCAGTGATCAAAGCAGTTTTCTAAGCATTTCAGCACAAATTTGATTCAGTGAACAAGTTTGCGTAATGGGTGTACTGACAGATAATTCATTTCAAAACAACATCAGCCTTGAGAAGGGGCGTCCAACAGTCGTTATGAGTCTCCAGGCCTGTAAGACTGAACAAAACATTAGTATCAGTAGTAAAAACAAAAAAAAACCAACAAAAAACAGACCCCTCAAAACAGACATAAATTACACACCAAATAAACAGGTCAACTATTCATGTGTATTTTTTATTCTAAAATGAATTAAATCATCCTTGTCTCCAGCAAAATTTGTACATATAAATATTTAGGAGGGAAAAAGTAGACTACACTATAACTGGCTTATACACATGCAGACTGAACATTTCTAGATATAAACATTATCAATGCATCGAGAACAAGTACGTATTTTCTATTATGATCAAACCTTTCTTACAACAGCCTAAAAATGGAAACAGAGGACATACATACCTATGCAGTGATTCACATTTTAAGTAGTCAAGACAACAATAAGGTAGACTCACTTTGTAAATGCGAGTCAAAAACTCACTTCCACAAGAGGGTGGGTGGGGTGGGTGTTTGGGGGTTTAACGTCCTTCCACAAGAGACTCGAAGGACAGTCGGACCTGACTATTACTAAAAAATTAAAATTTAGCTAGATTGGTGGCAACATTTGGACAGCGCAGCCATCTGACTTTTGCACACGTCAGACGGTGACGCATGTTCGAACTGTGAATCACTGCACCTGTCTATGTACCCACGTTTCGTCCAGCAATACTGCTAAAATATCCAATGACATGAGGAGAGAACTCCAGCCGGGCAAGACCAGACCGAGTCATCTCCCTTACCAAACAGTGAGATGAGACCACATCCTGCCCACACAATAAGGCTGAGACCAATGGACCCCGATCCTGCTAGAACACCCTTCGGGGAAATGAATATTCCGGACCCTGGGAAATAAACAGCAGAAAAATGAGAGTCTCGCCCCTTCCAAAAGAAGAAAAACAAATCAACTGACCAACAGCATTACAACCTGTAATCAAACAACAAACATCACAAACAAACATACCAAACTAATTAACTTTTGAGCAAGTTTAAACCTGCACAGTACAAACTATGACCCAGACCGATGTGGTGACCATTTAAATGTATCACTTGCTCTCAACAGGGCTTAAAATGGTCCATGACCCAAAAGGAGGACAAGTGTGCAGCATTTAGTAGCGAGGCGGCAAAAGCAACGACCATGCGTCTGCAAAGCAGACATGTTGTGCTAGGGGTGTCAACGGGAATGCTCCCCCCTGGAATTTTTGTTTGTTTAAACATTAGGTTAAAATTTGTGCAGTATGATGCGTTTAAGCACGATTTCAAGTGCTTCAGAGGAAAAACTTTTGGCAAAGGTGGAAATCCCCCAAATGGTGGGAGATTTTAAGCCGTCTTATTCACTCGCCATAAAGAGGCTGAACACTTGTCCTAAATGACATCCATACAATGCACTCTCAAAATGTAACCCTACGGTACATGTACATCCTCTAAGCCAAAACTGTTACACTTGCGGAAAACACCACCCAACTTAAAATTTATCAGTATCAAGCGCTTTTACGATCCTAACTATTCAAACACTATTAAACAACAACAACAACAAAAACAAAGAAATATCAACAAGCTGCCCTTGGAAATTAATCATAACAGAGATTAACAATCTAACACCCAACATTTTCGTTACCAATCATGGTGCCGACGATCAAGGCAGTCCCTCCTGCCAACCCGAGCCGTTTCTTGAGATGTACGGCTTTGGAGGCGGACGATGCAGTAACATCCGTCTGGCTGCTACTACTGCTGCTTGAGTCCACATCAGTTTGCATCATATAACCGTTCGGGAAACGGTGGACACCAGGTTTGGCAGATATCTCCTCCGAGCTACCTGGCACTGTCATGACAGAATAGCACAAATTAAGCTAAAAATGTTTGTTTGGGTTTTTTGTTTTGTTTTCTCTTTTCTTTTTTTGTGTGAAAGAGAAGAAGATGAGATGTTTAAAACAACCTGTCCCTAAAGCGGCTGCAAGGAAACTAAAGAAAAGTTATAAATGCCACACCAGGAGTGGCTACTTCACAAGTCAACACACTTGACATGTAGGACAATGACACCTAAACGGAGCGTTGCATCAGTGACAGGTGAGCTTGTATCCTGCACTGGGCTATCTCACAGTTTTCTAGATTATGAAATTTCCGGGAATGGTCGACTGACGAAATTTGCCGCCGTATGGCCTGTACACTTATGTATCAGTATTACCAGTAACATTCTTTTACTTAATTATCATTCTTTCATTTTTATTTGGTACATCAGGAACTAGTTCTGCAGCTTCAACAATTCTGAAATTAAGCAGTTCAACTACTTTCCCCAAAATCACACCCCTGACCTGACACATGAACAGGGCCGTTTCAATCATTTCTTATCACAGCACTTATGTTTAACTGCACAATTTTCTTTCATCAGACATTAAATACATACATCTCTTCTTCATCCAAAAGAAAGGGACTGATGGGTTAAGCCTGTTCATTCACAAGATTCTCTCTCTTACACCAGTGCAGATATAAAAGGCCTAAAGTTTGAGCAAAACATCCGATCACAAAAGTAAGCACATATGCCTGTTTTGATAAACTCACTTCGGGAAAAGTAAAACATGTTCAGCTGAAGAAAAATGCTGCACGACAAACAGGTGTTGACTCACCGATAGAATACCTAGGCGGGTGATTCATGTTGGTTTCTCCTCTTGCTTGAACTTAAAGTCTTATTAATAATGGCCTTGTCCTGAGCAATACTGAGCTCAAGGTGGCAAGTAAATTTTTCTTCTTCTTTGTTTTATTTAATCTACGACAACTCCGTGTGGTCGATTTTCCACAAGGTAACTCTACCACCCTTTCCTCTCAAACAAAAAATCTTTTTCTGCACTGCTTGCAGCTGCAAGAAACAAGTGTGCCGCTATTGCAAAGGCCCTGTGTGTAATTGACTGAGCTAGGCACCGCACGTAGACAGACGACCACGTATCAATGTCAGAAGAAGGACAACTGGCTCCGAAGTGACCAGTGTCGGGGCATTCCTCAAAGAAAATGTTTTAAGCGCTGGCATGAAGTTGCACCCTGGCCAAGCTTTTTTCAGGGGGGCACGCCAGCACCACGTGTGGGTAGGCTTGACTGACGTAAGAGGTGACTGAGGTGCAGGTGAAAAGAGTATGTCCAGCGCCTGTGTATGTGGGGGTGTGGGGGCTAATCACACCAGTGTTTGATCACACCGCTTTGACCAGTACAGCAGGCAGCACGCTAGTTTATAGGTTCTTTTTTATCAAAACCAAACCAGGCGTGAAAAGTTGGCGCAGACACTTATTCAGATGTGTAATGCGTTGCGTGTCTATGGTTGGCGCCTACAAGCTTTAAGGAGATTAGCGGTAATTAAAATGGCAGTCAAATCAAAGACAGCAAGACAAACGTCTCTAGAGGCATTCAAAGACGGTTGCCTTTTCCCGGCCCGCTTTTAAGCCTGTTTCCATGGTGATGGAAGCAACATTATCAGACGGGCTGAATTTTCCTCGTTCTCTGCAGAGACGATGACGCAAGTCTGACACTGACACAGAGTTGGGGGGGGGGGGTTCCGAAGTTTAACGTTCTTTTCCACCACATACGGGTGATATCAAAGACGGGGCAACGATGAAAAAGCCAGCACAATATTTAGCCCCAGCCGGGATTCGAACTCACGACCCGAGCATTGGAAGTCCGAGTTCTCTACCATTCGGCCACCCCGGCTCCCCGACACTGACACAGGAAAACATACGTCATCGACAATGACACGTATGGTGCACCTGAACGCATTCTCGTGATCGTCGTCTGTGTGTGTGTGTGTGTGTGTGTGTGTGTGTGTGTGTGTGTGTGTGTGTAATATATCGTGCCGTCTGCTGTATGTGGTGGGAAAATTGTGCGGGTAAACTGACAACGCCTTTATGTCAACGCTCCACTATACCCAACCGCACAACAGCGCTGTCATAACAATTTTGAATTTTGTGATGCCCTTCGGCTCCACTCCCCCTCCCTCCCCCCCCCCCCCCCCAATTCCCCTTCCGTTGCTAACTTGCTATGCGGCATTACGGCATTAGTCCCTGATGCTCTGTATATGGCGACGCAAAACTGTGAGGGTAAAGGCGACCCCTGCTGGGGCGCATTCTTCTGTCGATGTTATTCTGATGCCCCGACTTCCCAAGCGAAGGAAATCTCATCTCCGGAGACGCGAACCTGATAGTTATGGTTAGAATCAATTGCTCAGTATACCAAGGACCACTATATAGACACTACAAGCATACTGCCGTACGGTCAACACCTCCGATCAAGATTCCTAATTCCCCTAATGCGTGTTGCTAGTCACACTAACTTCAGTACACGCTGCCTGTGAGCACAGTAACTAAGAAGCACCACCGCACTTGGCATGGCCTGTTCGCTCCGTGGGCCGCTAATCCCTACCAGCGGATCAGGATCAGGATCAGGCGGTGGAACGAGAGTAAGCTGATAGGTGGGGCCAACTGGAGAAGTACAATGGTATCATTATGTGTTGACCTGGAGGTTTACCGGGGTGAGGTAAAGTGGGGAACTGGCTCACACACCCACAGTGTGATCAGTCTGAAATTAATGGACCCTCTCCAGCTTTAGCAGTATTACTCTAAAGGATCGATCATCACATGGAGACGACTGCTAGCGAGTTTGAAAAAGATCAGAAAGCTAACAAAACAAAACAACAACAACAACCACCAGCAACGCCAAGCAGACAAAGACACAGGGCTTAAAATGTTCCATGATCCAAAAGGCGGTGAAGTGTGCAGCATTTAGTGAGGAAGTGACAAAGCCACGAGCGCACGTCTGTACTAGTAAAGGGGTGTCTGAAAGCATGCTCCTTCACAATTTTTTAAATAAGACTAAAATCTGTGCAATTTGGTCCATTTTGGCACGATTTTTAATGTTTCAAAGAGGAAACACTTTTTGAGAGAATTTTTTTTTTTATAGAACTGGACTAAAATCTATGCAATTTGATGCATTCTGGCATGAATTTTAGCGTTTCAAGAAGGAAACACACTTTGTTGGGGGAGGAAAATTTTTAGCCAAAAGTGGAAGATTTTAAGCCCTGAAGACAAACACACACACACACACACACACACACACACACACACACACACACACAATTCAAATTTGTCCCCCCCCCCCCCCCCTTCCCTGAATGTTGACACCAAGCTGGTACATGTGCCAACAATGATCTTTTTAAACGCTAAGTTTACACCAGAAACACAATATGTTTTCGCCCAGTAAGGTTAAAAAGAAGAAGAGCACTCACAAGTTTGGAAAGGCAAGAGCAGAGAGTCCTTCATTTTGTCGTCAGCACAGGAGGACAAGGCTCTTGGGCTCGAATCCCAACTTCCCATACAGTGTTGTTAAAAGTGCTGCAAACCAAAGACAGAAACAGTTCCCTATACACGGACACAAGATACAGAAACACCCGATACAACGTCAGATTAGACTTACAGGCTTAGTGTGAGGTACTGATAAGGCAGGGGAGAGATTAAAATGAAATAAAGGAGGAGGAAAAACCCACACACGGTTAGCCTTTGCATTAGCAAGTTGATAAAAGATATGGAGGAGCATACTGACATTCTGCAAATATTTCTGTTGTATTTTTCTCCTGCTATGTCGCTCTCTCGGTGCACTCGCAGAGAAGACACGGGATACAACAGGATAGAACTCCAATACTTTATTAACAGAAGATGCGCAAGAACAAACTAATGAAAGAGGAAGAACCCAGAACGCTGTGCAGTGCTGCTTATAATAGGTCAGATCTAGAACATTCTGCAACTTACTGGCAAGTACGGAATATTTCCAAGGTTACGTAATCTAGTGACGTTACTGCACTCGCATGTTCTGGGATGGTCTAGAAATTTCCATCGAAATGCAGTGACATTTCGCGATCTCTACAACACATTCAAAGGTTAATTGTTAGATACATACATGTACCTTTTTCTCTCTAATACTCTACTTCAAAGGTTGCTGCATCACCCCTCCAAAACAGAGTTGCAAGTGTGTTTGCCGGTGTGCTGTCAAGGGGTGTGCAAGTCAGTATTAGTTGCGCACCAGTTAAAAGATGTTTTATGGTGCTGCATCTGGACTCAAGATGCTTCACATCTGGTGTTTACTGCCTACATCCTGAAACATTACTTATACTTTTATCATCAAACGATATGAAGAAAACGCTACTGTGCAGCACAGATCTCTGACGGGCAATGACAGTTATGGCGAGTTTTCTGCTGGAGTCTTGCAATGAAGTTTTTAATTTTTGGCGGGGGTGGGGGTAGGGGTGGAGGTAGGATCAATCAAACTGAGTGCCAAACACCTTAGATTGGTGCAAACAAGGCTAAATGAAGTTAAAGCCTAATGTGGAAAGGCGGGGGGTGATTTGTGCAGGTGCCGGGTGCGGGGCGGCAAGAGCATAACCCTGCCTCATTACCTGCTTAAACACTGGAAAGGGAGAAAATTCACAACTGGTCTGCTCCTTTAGCCTAAGCAGGATTGTCTGAGCATTTAACCGGTGTGCATGTACTACTGGTTCCCAGTGAACGTGATGATCGAGGTCTTGTTTGCCTGCTGTACATGAAGTAGATGTAGAGCACAGGGCCCTGAGGCAGGGTGAGAGACAAGACCTAGCAGACTTTTCTTCTCTCTTTTCCTTTATTTTTGAAACCAGTCAAACAAAATAAGAACCGGTAGGTTCTACCGGCTACTGACTTTTCCAACCAGTATTTTCCTTTTCAAACCAGTATTTTACCAGTAATTACCAGTTAAATCCATCCCTCTCTGTGTGTGTGTTCGCGCGCGCGCGCGCATGCACGTCCGTGTGTTTCAATCTGTCATTTTCACCAGCAAGGGAGAACAGAAATAGCAGACAGTTGCACTGATAGTCTTTTGAAGCAGCAATCTCCCTGCTTTGAAGAAATCAATACTTCTCAGCCTCAGCTAGACCAAGACAGGGGGACAGAAGCTAGACCACAGGAGGTCAGCTGGGGGAAACACCCCCCCCCCCCCCCCCCCAAAAAAAAGGCTGCTCCCCTTCCCAATCCATTTTTGTTCCCAAAATATCCTGGCCGTATCGATTCCGGTTGGTGCTGCTACTCAATGTTCTGACAGTTCTGGGCTAGACCCAAGATGAATTATCCTTTGACCAGAAGCCCCTGAATTTGCTTATTATCTACCCTTGCAATCTGGAAGTGTGCCAGTAAATCTGAAGGGGAAGAAATCCAAATAGCCTACGTTTTAGAAAAGGGAGGGGGGAAAATCTAGTGTGTGTCAGCAAATACTTCACACAACTCTTGACAAAATTAATACGTTTGACAACATTAAAACGGGTATTCACTTTTCGGAGTACTGCATGTATTCAGCAAGGGGCTACAATTAAGTTCAGACAATATTTACAGAAGTGGAATCCATTTTTGTTTGGTGTTGACACGCAGGTGGTGCTGGAGGAGGTGGCTGAATCAAGGTGAAATACCCATTGATCAAATTAAGTGCTGTCCTGAGGGGCTCTGACGCACTACAGACTTAATAATATTAATAATAGTAAGGAATAGTACTTATTTAGTGCTTAATCTCACAGGAAAGCAACTCATAGCGCCACACACACGCACAGACAGACACACACACACGCGCGCATGCAATGACATACACACACAAGTAGTGCCGACTGCTAGAGTTCCATGAATTGCGCTGCATGTTGTAGTGTGCTATGTCCGCTATGCTGATGCCTGAATGCTGTTTGTCAGGACGGCGGTAGACACCAACACAACACACACTAAACACACAACGACACAAGACATGATGTTAGTTAGTAATAGTTAGTTATTTAGGGCTTTACGCCGCGCAAGCAACAAAGACTATTTCGCAGCTAAGCTAAGTCTTTCTCTGCCACGTCATTAAAAATAAAAGACAGGCGATAAAACAGGATGTAAATACACATTAAAAATCTGTGTGGTTTAAATGAGTCATTCCAAGATTTAATATAAGGTCTGCTTAGACAAGTCGGTGCAAGTCTGTACTATTTAGAGAGTCTATATCTTATAAAACAAATTGGCCTCCTTCACAAGACATGAAATAACAGACTTAAACAAACTGCAGGGAATAAAGAGATAAAGTTTTAATGATGGTGATCGACAAAAACAGGGCTCCAATAACTGACGGCAACATAAAAGACATAGGGCCGTTTGAACGAAAATATATCGTTCACCGTTCATGCAAGAGTCAAAAATACAGTATGGTAAAAACTACGAGCAGTTAGCAAAACAGAACAACACACCAAATGAACTTCAAATACAGAATCAATAAAACCTCACGCCTCCGCGTTCCTACTCCTGAATACCTGATGGGGAAAAATCTAAAACGTGTGCAGCTAGGACAGAAACCAGCTTCAGCCCCTGCGGCAACTAACCAGTACGTAGAAGCCTATCACCTACCACTTCACCACGAACCTGCCTACAACCAGCACTACCCCTACCCGGCCCCGCCCCAACATAGAGCCTGGCAATAGACAGCACAACAGCACATTAACGCATCTTTAGAGGCCACAAGTCCAGCCTGGGAGAAAACTCCTGGGCAGTGTTAGTTGCCAGTGCGTAAAGCACATACACAAGGGTGGGGAAGGGATAGCCGAGAATGTGAACAGCTTACAGGACAGGGGTAAGGGGTTACATCTAAACACAAAGTTAGTATAGAGTGGTCAAGACTCTGGACACATGGGATTACTATTCCCAATGCGGGTAACGGACATTGGGATGGTGCCAGTAACCGCAAGTGCTGCGAAGCGTACAGAGCGTACACTCCGCTCCAACCCTGGCACCCTCTGTGGACGAAAGAAGCAGGAGAAAGCAAAAGAATCACAAAGCGTACAGCACAACAAATTCGACCAAAGTCAGTGGATTTCTTCCCGTTTTCATGTAGAGCTTAGGGACTTTGAGTGTTGAGTTTCAGTTTGTTGCTCCTACTACCTCTACTACCTACACAGAGCAGCCCAGCAGAGGTCATTCTGAGGCCAAAGAACCTCAGGCCATTCTGAGGCCAAACATTTGGGTCAAGAAAACTGAAGGAGCGTTCGCGTGCGGTTTTCATGTTGCGCCTAGGGACTTTAAGTTTCAGTTTGTTACTCCTATTACCTCTACTACCTACACAGAGCAGCCCAGCAGAGGTCATTCTGAGGCCAAAGACTGAACACATACAGGCCCACGTCAAACATTCCTTAGCTTTACAGAAGACAATTAGGAACAGTTGTACTTGTCAGTGTGTTTGTATGCTATGTCTATCTTAAAGGCACTATTTCAATGTTTGCTTTACCTCAAAGAAGCCAGCTTATGTTTTGGAACAGTTCTACTTGTGAGTGTATCCTGGAGGTTTTAATCTACCTTAAAGATTAGCAGAGCCCTTCATGTAAATAAAATGAAGTCAAACATTCAAATTCTGCGACTGAGCGGTTGGTCTTGTCCACAAGGCTCTTACTCAAAGTGTAAGTAGCGTCACTGTGTACCGTTCTGGTACTAGTGGTAGCTCAGTGCCAGTACTTGAAATGCTGTCATTGTGCAGGTGTCTAAGTGGCGAGCTGCTAGACACCACCAAGACGCCTCAGAATAATCCGCGAGCATAAAAATTTCAAATGTTGGGCCTTTAAGTTTACAGCAACTCTAAATGCTATAAACTGATGTTTGCCAGCTATGCACATGAGAACCTCCATGACCTAAAGCTTGTCTAGTCACCTATGTGACACAGCTAAAGCAGATATTGTGGGTTTGCCTTTTTTTTTTGTTGAAATTCAGCCTGTTTAAGGTTGTAGCTATACATCATGTGTCGAAGTGGTACCACCACCAAAGGCCTAGACACCACCAAAACAGCTCTGAACAATTTGAAATGTTGGGTGGTGAGCCTTTAACTCAGTGGACAAATGCCAAGTGGTGTCTAACTTAAAGAAACTAGTGCTACCATTCCAAGGCCCATCATAGGGAGAATTCTGTTTTTGGAACAGTTGCGTGAGTGATTGCGCCCGTCCACCTGAAATACCCATCTTAGAGATCGGTAGGATTCCGAATGCAACAGACTGACATTTGATGGTTGTGTGAATGAGGAAAACTCAACCATCTGTGTATGACATCTGCCGTTTTGTGGATTGTTGTGGGCGGCAATGCCACCGGCTGCTTAAAGCAATCAGCTTAACCAATGCAAGCCTGTCTGTGCATACATGTATAGATCTGTGTATACATGTGTCTTAGTGGTGCGATGCTAAACACCACGAACACAGCTCAGAACGATCTTTGAGCTTAAAACCGGTAGCAATGGAGCCTTTAGCCAAAGCTGGCAAGGACAATAAATGGTGATCTTTCAACAGAGCAGTAATGTGGGCAGTAAATATATGCACTGGATGGGATTATCCAACAACAACAAAAAAAAAGAATTGAAGTAGAAAAGTGGAATGTGCTGATCTGTGAAGATAATGCACTGAGACAGAAATGACTGTCTAATTGTTCCACGTGTCATACGTATTTAGTGTTGCCTGCGGGGAAGACTGCATAATGAAACATAGTGGTGTGTACATGTAGAACAATCTCAAGCCCTGGCAGACACCTTTAGAGCATACTGTTCAGCTTAGCAGAAACGCCTGTCTTGCTTTGGTAAGGTGCCAGTACCCATACAGGTAAAGATAGCCATACCTGCTGGAACACTGCCCATCTTTCTACCTGGGGAATGAGAGATCGGTATTCACTAAGTCACCTGTACAAGTCTTGCACTTCTCACTCTGTGTGTGTGTGTGTGTGTGTGTGTGTGTGTGTGTGTGTGTGCGCGCGCGCGCGTGCGCATGTATATGTGCATGTTTTTGGGGTTTTTTTTTTACATATTAATTCACTTGACTTAAAGATTACATTGTATAATGGGAAAAACTGCATAGCCCTGTATGTCAAAGTCAAGCAAGATTAATGGTTCCTTGATGGCTCTTACTGCAGCAAACACGAGTACAGTCAAAGTGCAACACTCCCAAGACCTCAATTTAAATCCAGTTGAATTAATTATGATTTTGTTTTAGTTGTATACATGAAGAACCTGTTCACACTATACTATTATCATGCAGATGATTTTAAAATATCAAGCAATACAAACATTGCACAAGCAAATTTGTCATACATGTACCAGTGCTGAAAGTAACATTGCTGAACATCTTTTGGTCATGTAAGATTGGAAACATATATATATATGTAATGTGTTGTACGGTGGAACAGAATGTTCTGTATTAGTAAATTCAATTTGCTTACTCAGTTACTGGTTCTAGACGGTAGACCAAAACACCAGTACATGTTTAACATCATCACTCTGTCACATGTCTGTGCCGAGAGCCTGTTCCTAAGTGCAGTGACGTTCAGGTTCTGAACGGAAAAGGACCTCTAGATCGCAGAACTGAGAAAACTGATAACGCACCAATATTTTTTGCAAATCTTTCGAGCGAGAGTTCCTGGCAGCGCGCGCGGCGAGCAAGATAAGTAAGCCTCATCACTAATATTAGATTAGTGTAACATCTCTGATTCGCGTTGTCAAGTGCGCTTGTGATGTCACGTTCGTGCGACATATGATGCATTTTGCGAAATTTCTATGCAACATTTTATCAAAATATGAGACATAGTCGCACGGCGTGCGAGAAAATCGATCCCTGATGTTTCATATATATATATATATAAATTATAATTATTTACCTTAATAACAGTTTTGACTGTACAGCTGCTAATGCAGATGTTAATGAGCAGCAATTCAACAGAGACACAACACTCTGATTAAGCAAAAAAGGATGATGACTTTATATACAAGACAGTACCATACACTGCAGATTATTAGAAACATGTGCTGAAAACTCTAAAAATACTGGATAATATCCTACACGTACATTTCAGTTCCAATATGTTCTCATTACTGGGCAACAGCAGTCCAAAATTTGTTTTCGAACTCAACACCAGTAAATCTACATATATATATGTTCACCGAAAAAATCAGCTTTATTCAGTATATATTTGGAGAAATTACAAACTGCAAATGAAATGTTTGCAACAGTTGCTGTATTTATTCACCCGATGTCATTGCTAATGGAATGTTGACTAAGTGTTTCATTGAAAAGGTCAGATTTCCATGCATTGCAAGCCCATATATAGTGATGTTTCCAGGTTAGAGGTACAATAGGACAAAATGTCCTGGACACCAAAAAGCAATGGGACATAGTGTCTTGACAACACAAAATCAATAGGACATCTGGACACTCGCACACACACCCTCTCTCGCGCGCGCACACACACACACACACACACAGAGCATTTAGATTGAACTCCCTTGTTAGCAGACAGCATATCTACTGATTGCCACACAGTTTGAAACAGAACGCAACATGTCTTGTTAAAAAAAAAAAGGAAAAAAATGAAGTTCTGTATCAGTATGTATTTGCTACATCTGTGCTGAATGGAAACATGTGGGACACTAGTCCGCAACAGTGAAGCTGTAATTTGTCCAGCCAGGGCTCAAAGCATTTGGACGTTTACGATTTTATAGACTGAGTAGTGCTGACATTTTGTGTGTGTGTGCATGTGTGTGTGTGTGTGTGTGTGTGTTATTTTTGCCAGAAATACAATGCAAACGACCACACCCTGTCTTTCAGCCGTACTATTGATCCATGAAGTCAGTCTAGTGGTATCAGCAAGTCCTGTAAGCGTGTGTATTGGTAGAATACCGCAACCACTACATCCGTCAGCAGTTTCTGAGAAAAAAACAACCTCTAACTATGGGCTCAAATATTTTTGAAAGATTTTCAAAGAAAATATTACTCCACCCCCTAAGAAAACTCACTGAGAACATTTCAAAGACTAGACATAAAAACAAACAAACAGCAAAGAGAGAGAGAGAGAGAAGGCAAACTGAAGAATAAATGCCATACACCTGCTACGATGGAAAGAAAAACAAAGTCTTACCTTTTTCCCTGTCACAGAAGAAGTCCTACAGTGAAGTTATATTTGGAAGACGATAAATGTTATCCCGAATCAGCAGCAAATATTCTTACTACAGACAGTTTTCCCTCTTTGGCACAATGTATCTTTGGTGAGGTGTGATTGTCAAATTTCACAGGTTGTCGATTCAGACACTGAAGGCCACAGCTATGTTCTCAAGCAGCTGGCGAAGAATGTCCGACATGCTCCAAAGCAGAAAGTAGGTTTTGTGTGAAAAATTCATTTTTGTCGTGACGGTACTAAAAGCAGGCTTCTCAAGGTCTTTGGAAGAGGTGAACCTGTAACATATGGAAAGGGAAAACAGAAAATTAATGTGTTGAAACCATCCGTCACATTTTCTGACAAAATGCACGTCACATGCCTAGATATGAGATGTACATCACAGTCAAAATATTTATATCTCAAAGCTCTGCTTCACTGGTTATTGCAGATCTCCACTGAATGTCTGGCACTGACCTACTACAACTTGTGACCTCAGATCTCCGCCAAATGAATGTCATCCGCCACACCCGTTAGATCCAAACCTACACAACTGTCCACCACCATAAAGTCCAGTGTTCGCAGTTCAAGAGAGTGCTCTAGGATATCAGATACGTAATACGTTGTATGTAAAAACTGATGCTGCTACTGCATCAACAACGGATCAACAACTGAACTCGAGCACCCTACTGAGCGCGTCGCGCTAAGGACTGGGTGTTTGTGCATGTATTTTCAACAAAACTGCTGTGGAGCAACGCGATGATGCTACACTAAAATGGAGAGTGTCTGCGCTCGCGAGCTTGCGATGGTTCCGTCCTCTCGCAAGGCGGTCGGCAACCGATGCGCACGTGCTCAGACGCACTGAGTCTGCAGATGTTTTGCTAGCCTTCCGCTGAAAGGAGAGCAAACGCTCCGTTTTCGGCGGGGCCGGTACTACCGATCTAATCACACTACATTCTTTTCATTGCCCTCTCGAGGAAATTTCATTCACACTAAGCAAACATCTTGTACACACACGAATGCCATTCGAAAGGTTGGAGAGGATGACGAAACTGCGCTAGCGGAGCTGATAACTTACTTCGTTCCTTCTGTTTTCATTTTCGCGGGCACTCAGCCACGCCTGAAGCAGACGACGTTTTCGTTCTCCTGTACTGACACTAATCGCCAACTCGGCTTTCTCTTTGGTGTCGACCTGGGGCCAGCTTTCAGTGAATCGCGAGAAATACACTAAAATACTGGTCAGCAATTGCCGGTTCCACTTGGATCGAATGCCCGATCGTTCAATATCAGTAATGCACGCACGCGCACGAGGTGATGCAAGAATAGCTTGCCGACTGCGCATGCGCTAGCCAGGATAGGCCGTCCATCCGTGTATGGTTGGCGTTTTCCGCTAGGAACAACAACAACAACAAAACCAATTTTTTTCGTAAAAATACGTAACATGACCGATTTTTTTAAATGGGCGATAACTGTTCCAAAAATGCGGCAGGATAAAAATCGTGAAAGGTAGTTCTGGAGAATATGACTGCCCATTTTACCTCAAAGTAAAAAGCCCTCCAAGGCGACGTGGTCATAGCCATCATTACTGACATCCGTCCACACACATGTCTCACAACTCCCGCCAAAAAGAACATTGCAGAACAAAAAGCAGCATAGTGTGCACGTCAAGTGTCTATGGCGCAGATTTCGTTACGTCACTGTGTGCGTGAAAGTATGTCTTGTATGGAGAAACGTCACAGCCGTCTTGTTTTGTATCAGTCACTGAAACTTGCTGCTGCGCGTAGCAAAATCTGCCCCGTCCCATAAAGTTGTTTCTCTATAGAGAAACAACTTAAAAAATGGCAGTTTTTCAGCCACAAGAGAACACGATTTTTTTTCTGGCAGAAAAACTGCACTTTTGCTGCAAAAAAAAGTTTCATCCGAAAAAAAAAAATGTCAGTTTTCAGTCAATTTCAGTTTCAGTTTCTGCAGAAGAAAAAAACCAACTATAACTGATCTTTTCAGTTTCAGATTTGTTGCGTGTTTTTTGTTTTGTTTTTGTTTTGTTTGTTTGTTTTGTTTTGTTCGTAGTTTTGGTTGCTGTTTGTTGTTGTTGTTGTTGTTGTTTTTGGGGGGCGGCTTCGGTTTATCTGCAGAAAACCATTTTTTCCTGCAGAAGAAATATCATTTTCCGTCATTTGATGAGCCTCACGTTCTCAGTCAGTCTTGACGAACCGTGGCTGCCGACTTTGACATATATATGACTGATGACCATGTTTCCACTGATTTACTATTTTCGATCGGTGACGTCACGGTCAGTTTCCATTTTAAAATCATACCGTCAGTTTTCACACACACACACACACACACACACACACACACTACTCACACACACACACACACTGACACACACACACACACACACACACACACACACACACACACACACACACACACACACACACACACATGGCACACACTGTGACACACACACACACACACACACACACACACACACACACACACACACACACACTGACACACAGCCGGAGTGATAGTCTATACATGATCCACACTAGCAAATCACTGATTCCAGTGAAAACAAATACACCTACTGGCGGACTTGCACGAACACATGACTGAAAATATTTACTTCGGTGGTTAATTAATGACTTGAACCAGCAAAGCTCCTTTAAACTTTCCGGTTCAGGTTCCGCGTGACATTGCGAACGTTATCACTGATCACTCGACGCGGGACCAGACGAACCGGACCATCGGGAAACGCTCCTTTTGTCATGTGCCCGTTTTGACCGAGTGTCAGTTTTGTCAGCTTGCCGCCACTCACGCGCCTGAAGCCGGAACTACTGACAGAACAACGCTAATGCACTCAGTGACAAGCGTAGTCCGAGTCCAATACCGGTAACCGAGTGATGCTGATCAAGTCACTCTGTGATTCCGAAAAAAACTGAGACAGATTCGGTTAGTTCCTAGTTAACATTGAAGACTTTAGCATCTTTTACTGGTCGCAGGTTCCAACCCGGCGGTATCTCGATGTAATTCTGGCCGGCTAAACTGACTCTCACAGTAGCGGAACCAAAAGTGAGACGCGTTTTTCCCCCGGCCCGGTACTGAAAATAAAAACCAGAAAAAAAAACAACAACAACAAAAAAGTTAATAGCCTACGTAAGCAGAATGCGTCATACCGACACTGTGTTAATTAATGTTACAACGCAGAGAACTGCCCAGTAACAGAATTACAGTAGTTGTTTTGCATTGTCATAGGTAAAACATCCCAAACTGATCACTACTGACTGGTGCGTGCTCGGCTGCCGTATTAGACAGGCAAAAACGTGGAAAATATGTAGGCTAGTTTGTCACTGACCGTATGATCTGTCAGTGCCCAGTGCAAATGGACGGACTTTTCAGTTGTGACATAAATTTTATTTATTTATTTATTTATTTATTTTATTCTCTTTTTTTTTAAACTGAAGTGAACTGTTCTGCTCTCAGTCACCGACAGTTTTTAGGAAATTAAGTTCTGCCGCGGGCTAAGTTGACACTGATGAGATGTGAAACCAAGGACGTAGATGAAGTTTCACAGACAGACACACACGCACACTGTAGCACACATCTTGTGTTGTACCCAGACTCAAGCCCTAATCTATAGATGAAATGGAAGGGACAAAATAATATGAATGAACCACCCGTATGATTATCAAACGATATAATGCCAGACACGCACAACACTAGACTGAAGGAAAGGCACGGCCGGCCGCACAAGGTTTCAATTCCCTGGCCGGACTGACTGAGACAAGGAAAACAAAAGCAAATCAATGGTTTGATAACTGACTAGCGGTTCACGAACAGCGTGATGGGATTACTGAGTCCGCCGGTCACGTCGGTGGCTGATCAGTTCCGACAACAGAATAGTGTCAAGTTATTACCAGATCATGATCATTCAGTTTTGTCACTGCCTGCCTGTGCTGAACTCAGTACATCTCGAATGACATATCTGCCACTGTTTGTTTCTTTTTCTTCTTCTTATTATTTTTTTCTAATCGTTTCTGTAAACTAAACCGGCTTCTGCAAAATTTCAACCTGCGTTGACACGTGACAAACAACACGTGCAGTCACCCTGACAACCAACCGGCTCGGATAACCTTGAACACGATTAAACTTTAAAAAAAAAAAAAAATCCTTCGATCAAAATTGTACGATGCCCTCCGCCTGATCTGTAGATCAACTCACCTTGCATTTGTTACAGAAAGTCTCACGTACGTTGTCTGCTCAGTGTGGTGGAAACAGATGCAAGCGGCGAGTTCTGCGATACGTGCCCTCCCTACTATCTGTGCGCCTGCACGCAGCTATAGGAATGAGACTCAGTGCAGGCAAGCACTAAAGACTGACTAGCCTACCGACACAACGGTGCCACAGGCAGCAAACTCGGCAATCTGTATAACCCCACTACCTCTCCACTACAGCCGGCGTGCGAACGGTTCTGTTGGGCCAGGTTACCTGCGTGTCCTGGCCGGAGGCTATTGTACGGCCGTGTCCGCAGGTAGCATTTTAATTAACAACTGAACGTGCCCCCCCTCCCCCCCCCCACACTCTCCACTCAATCTCCCTACCTTACCTGCACACTCCCCTAAACCCTTCAATCCAGCTCTTTGTCCTCCCCCCCCCACCCCTCCCCCTTTTTAAATTAAGTAAACAGCTTTCACAGCTCATGTGAGTAGGCAGTGTGCTTTATTGTGCTGTTGTTGTTGTTGTTGTTGTTATTATTATTATTGTTTGAAACAAAGGCCGGAGGCCGGTGTGCACAAATACTATGCAGTCTTTATCCCTTTATTTCAGTCGGCCTCATTCACTTTGCGCACTGATGATGCAGCCTGCCATCAACAATTACTGATGAAAAACAGTTTTTTATAAATCAGGTGTACCACGTGTTCTTCTCATAAACTGATAAAAATAAAATAAAATAAAATTTTAAAAAAGCACTTGGCATGTTTCATGTTGAATTTCCAGTGAGCCCAGCTCATGTTAGATAAGAGCGGTAGGCAGTGTAGGGCTTTGATCTAGCGTGCTAACACGGGCCTAGCCAGCTACACGATCAAGCCCGGTCAGGTCAAACACACGGCCGCCTAAAGTGCAGATTTAAAAAATACAAAACACACACACACACACACACACACACACACACACCGTTTTCACAGTTGAGAATGTGGATCGGTGCATTGACGGTTGGTGTCAGTCACCGGTGCCTGGGACTGGACGACCTTGCTAAGGTCATTTAGACCCGGGACGCACGAAAAGAATGACAATAGCTCCACTGCGTCCGTTTTATCCCCACAGTAAACCTTCCCGGCGCCCCCTACATGGCGTATTGTCTTTCAACCTAAGGCTTTACACCTATTCATTTACACAGTAATGCAGCCTCGAGCCTATGTGCCTGTGTGCTGGAATTGAAATGGTTCAACTGCTGATCAGCACCCGGCCGTTCAGACGAACTGAATGACAAAGGCAACTGTGGAACGGAACGGTGAATGCGGTGTGCATTCATTACCTGCAAATCGAATCGTGACTGCCGTTGGAGACATTTAACACATTCAGTCGTACCGCGCATGAGTATCCCACGTTCTTGACTCTTTTCCAGTTCTGGTCCTGTAAGCGAAAATCAGGCAAGATTAACGGTTTCTTGTCGGTTCTTACTGCAGCAAACATGAGCATAGTCAAAGTGCAACGTTCCCATCAAGTTGAGTCAAAGTAAATCCATGCAAACATGTGAATGAATTATGAGTTTTTGTTGGTGAGGAGACCACTCGTGCACAGCCTAAGCTTACTTGGTAGTCGCCCCTTTCCTCTGCCGTGCATGAGACAGCGTGTATTGGCAAAACACAGTACGTCCATGACGCCGTTTTATGGAAAAAGATGTGATTTCATGAAGAAAGGCATTGACGTAACGTTCTTTTTCCTCAAATGACGTCAGTGGACTTACTGCCTTCTTCCATGTTTCAGTCATATCAAACTACACCCGCTTCCCTCTTTGTAGTATATGGCAAAAAGCTTGCCAGACCATGCCATCATGGGGTTTGTGCTCGAGTCATGCCGCGGCACGCCATTGGCTGAATTCTGTTCAGTTGGCTCGGCACTTTTGACTGACAGGAGTGTAGTCGTCCATTGATTCAAACAGACGTACAAAAAAGAAAATCGGTCAGCGCAGACACATTGAATAGACAGATAATAACACAGAATATTTTTGTGGCCGGCACTGTGACGCTGAGCTGTGTGCAGTATGCAGTGTGCATGCAGTGTTCAAGTTCTGACATTCCTTTTTCCGTATTTTCAAAGGCAGGTTTTTTTTTCAGACCACAGCTGTCATGCTGTTTGTGTTAAAAGCTTTAATAGTTTGCGTTTATTTCACTGTATTTATGTGGTCCAGTCATGTTATGAGGCTCTGCCGGTGCACAACCACACTGTCGTTTGTCAGCCATGACACATAATTAATGTGCACATTCCGACAGACCTTTTCTCAAACGTGCGTCAACGCAGCCGAGGCGTCACTTCATAACGAGCGAGCAAACACACCTCGTTCATACATCAGTTGTTATACTGCCTGTCACCTACCACACTGGATGCTGGTGTGCGTGTCTTTGCGTGTGCGTGTGAGAAGGGTGTGTGTGTGTGTGTGTGTGTGTGTGTGTGTGTGCCGTGTGTGTGTGTGTGTGTGTGTGTGTGTGTGTGTGTGTGTGTGTGTGTGTGTGTGCCGTGTGTGTGTGTGTGTGTGTGTGTGTGTGTGTGTGTGCCTCTGTGTGTGTGTGTGTGTGTGTGTGTGTGTGTGTGTGTGTGTGTGTGTGTGTTTTGACAATTTGAATTTCCCCTTGGGAATAATAAAGTAATTGGATTGCTTTTTATTGAGAACTTAATTGGTTGATTGATTGATTGGTTGATCGATTGATTGATAATGAAGTAATTTGACTGATTGTTTGATGAATTAATACATGAACGTTTTCCCCACTGACTAACAGTAACATAAATTAGTGTACATATATACGTGCCGCAGTTGACGTTTTTGTGTTTTCCCGACGATCTCTGATTCCATTCCTGGTTTGCGTAATCGCATCAGAGTGTAACTGCCACTAAAGATGGCGTCCTTGCCATGATACTTCAGTAATCGAATCGTAATTGTCGCTGTGCACTGGATTTTACCCGGGGCAGGAAGAGCCGCCAGGAAAAAGATCCATTTCAAACTTATTCTAAAACACACACACACACACACACACACACACACACACACACACACACACACACACACACACACACACACACACACACACACACACACACACACACACACACACACACAAGTTTAAAGATTTGTTGTCATGTAAAAGGAGACACCTACTGATTACACCTGTGTAATACAATTATTTAGAAATTATTTAATAAATCAGCTGGTGAACGTGTAGATTATTTCTTGTTTCGGTGTATTGGTGATATTTTTTGTGTGTGATTGTTTGTCACGTGAATATTACTGTCTCAATATACAGGATCATGTACCCCTATCATGATCTGGGCCCTGAACCTAGTTCCTGAACCGTTGACAAACTCAAAGATATTAGTGGCACCTAGATAATAGTGTACAAAGAAACCAAGTATGAAGACTGCATATTAGAAAGCACACCTCATACGGCTGGTAGCATTTTATTAACACGTCAGTTTTCCATCGCCATCTTGAAAAAAGCAGCTACGCACCTATCATATCCACTACGCTTAGGCCCTTCTTCAAGATTACGATTGAAACCATATAGGATAAGGATATACTGATTGTCTCACACTCGGGAAATTTGTCTTGGGATGACCAGTGACATTACTTGTCCTGAAAATAATACATAAATAAATAAATATGAACAAGGTATTAATCTCCTAGAATATCGCTTCTCGTTCACTCTTCAAATTCTAAGGTCTGGTATTGTATTACGTGATCAAACTTCTAGTCCATTCCATTCCCAAAGTCAGTCTGTGACCTGCTGATGACCCGACAAGGCTCCGACAATTTCCCTCTTCTGGACGATCGATAGAAAATCATCAGCTATACTTCAATTCGCGGCGTTCTTGGAGGCGTAATTTGTAGACATTCTCTTGCGCTCCCTGCATCTGAAAGTCGACTGCCAGCGCATATCAGCGCCGGCGTTACAGAACTTTGAGTTATGCAAACTGAAAGCATTCTGCATAAGTGGGTTCGTGTGGCAATACCCGACAGAGATCAAATGGCTTTCTTCTCAATCTTTCACGCCTGTCTTTCAATACTTTGGCCCGACGCGGTGAACATTCAGCTGGGCCCGCATGTAAAAGTCGGGGTTAGGGAGTTTAGTCCAGGGTTAGAGTCTAACCTCAAACTAAACTAGCTCTAGGGTTAAATTTTCTGTTGCTTTTTTGTGTTAAATCAGGAAGCGGGTCCATTCCAGCAAGGTGCCTCTGCCGTTATAGAAGGATTTTTGTCTTTCTTTCTTCGCTTCATTTTTTTCTTTAATTTTGTTTTGGGTTTGTTTTGGGGTTTGTTTGTTTTTTATGTTGTTTCCATAGTAATGGAAACAACATAATAGGACGGGCTAAAATTTCCACGTTCATAGGCAAGCATCTGTGGTACAAACGCAGGTCACTGCCGATCTCCCGCAGAGACGATTATGCAAGTGTAACTCTGACAATGACGTAAGAAAACTTGCGTCATCGATGCTGACGCGTATGGTGTTCCGAACGCACTTCTCCTCCTCAGTGAGTGCCGTCTGTGCGGATGTGTGTGCGTGTGTGCGTGCGTGTGTGCGTGTGTGAATTGTGTCCGGGCCCGTTTCTTCGAAGATACTTAACCGAATGGCTTCAAATTTGGGGTATCCAAATTTATCAAAATGTTACATTAGACGATTCAAGCGTGTGATGATTGCTTAAGTGATTTGGGAGTTATCGCCCTTTTGAGACAAGTTGGTTGTCTTTCGTGTACAGGCGTAATATTTATTTAAATCACTCAAATATTTGGCAGTAGATAGCTTGAATACGGACTCTGAATTGACTCACTACTAGAAAATGGTCGCTCTTATAGTTTTCATGTAAACCGAGCCTGAGTTGACATTGCATGTGAACCCAGTTCAGATGCCTATTTCTCCGAAAATACTAAACCGATCGATTTCAAATTTGGGGTTTCTAAATGAATCAAGATTGTTGAATAGAAGGCCCGATCCAGGTACGATTGCACACATGATTTGCGAGTTATCGCCCTTTTCAAAAAAAGTGGCTTTCTGGCGTTTAAAGGCGTAATATTTACCTAAACCACTCCATTTTTGGGACATAGATAGCATGAATACGGACTCTCAACTGAGTGAATTTTGGAGGTTGTCGCTTTTATACTTTTGGCGTAAACCGTACCTGATGAAAGTGCTGGTGAACACACTTTAGATCTCAAAATCGCTCCTACTATACATAGATAATGAGCCTGGGGTGCCATAAAAAATATACAAAAAAAATTAGAAAAATTCACTGCAGCCGTTGTCGTCAGTTGACTCGAAAATTTGTACTCGAAGCACATTTCCTTTACACAAGCCACACGCCTCACAAACATCGCAGAAAAGGCACACGCGCACTGACGCAAAACTGTATCAGCGTCAGTTTGCCGACGTCATGTTTGATTGACGTGGGGGTGTGTCGTCACTTTTCGGAAGTTCTCTATTTGTAGACGGGGAAAGCGGGAGTTTCATTGATGTAGTGAGCTTTGTTTTTCCCACTGACTCTCACTCAATAGCATAGTAGAGTGAGAGAACACCACATAGGTCTCAATGGAGCACATGCACAAACGCGGCTCGCGCAAGTCTGCGTGCGTGCGTGCGTGCGTGCGCGCGCGCGTATGTCTGTGTGTGTCTGTGTGCGCGCGCGCGCAGCAGACATAACACATAGTGAAAAAACGTTCGCCGCGCAGACTTGTCTGTTAAACACATTGAGCCGGTATAAATTCGATCTTTACACTGCGCAGCAGCAACACTTCAATTTTCATGGGGCTGCTTTCATTGCAAGAATTGTATCCGAGTCAAAGTTATTACGTCAAATGTATTATGCGTCATCCCAATGAGGAAAACGTCATAGATTTCAAAGAAAACAACTTGACGTCTCTCTTCCAAAACCAAGATTGGTCTGACAAGCCCGGTCAGTTGTTTCCATTGAGAGAGAGAGAGAGAGAGAGAGAGTGTGTGTGTGTGTGTGTGTGTGTGTGTGTGTGTGTGTGTGTGTGTGTGTGTGTGTGTGTGTGTGTGTGTGTGTGTGTGTGTGTGTGTGTCCTCCCGTATACATGGCATTACAAAAGAACGACCGTGACGACAGCAGGTGATTAAATGGAAACAACATATTGGGCTGGTCAGTGGCCATCTTGTTTTGTCCTAGTCTGGGTTAGGCCCGTAAGCCGTGGGCTAAATTAACCTCGAGTTTTACATACGGGCCCTGAGACTCTATTGTAGTCCTTGACGACAAGTTCCATTTCACAGAAAGCCAAGGGTTGACTGTGCGAGATATTATGCATGCACGTAGGCCAAAGTAGACCTAAGAAATACCGTTATGGCGGTGACAATGGCCACACAGCGTGGAACTGACGGCTTACTTTGCCATGCACATAGACGAGCCAAGAGAAGTGCATGTAATATCGCGGATATCGTATTTATTCCTGGGTTGTCTTTGCGGCGTACCGCAGGTGCCATTGATTTTGCAATTCGTGGTCGATGAAGAAGTAATCATATATGGGTCTCATTTGGCGGTTTCTTGTGGCTGGAAGCTGAGAAACTAATCTCTCTCTCTCTCTCTCTCTCTCTTGTTGCCCCGTCTTTTATATGATCTTCACGCAGTGGAAAACTCCCAAACACCCACCCCACTCTCTCTCTCTCTATGTTATTGCCTCTCTCTCTCTCTCTCTCTCTCTCTGTACCCACGGGAGACCTAAAAAAAACAAACAAAAAAAAAACTGATACCAGTTACTATTTTGCACAGGTCTAGAATATTGTAAAATACTAAAACTGAATTGACATATGGTGCTGTACACTCACTATGACGTCAACGGATTGACAACTTTACAATCGAAGGTCGGTACGTGGCATGGCAGTCAAACAAGGAAACGCAGGAGTGCTGCCCGACACGGCGACAGTGTGAACACAGCGGTAGGGAAATAATGAATGTAAATATGGCCAGGCTACTGGACAAGTGTCCTTGCAGACTATCGAGCCTTGTTATCGAACTGTGGCCACATTCGTTCGGGAACAGTGGAAGCTGGCTGGTTTGGCAAGGAATCAACTAAAATAATGTCGGTAGACTACACAGGGGGGACATCAGTTAGCGCTGGTAAATTCAACTGAGGGACATTCAGTTTTGAAGTTAAAAGATTTGGACACGTTCTTCTTGTGATGACCAGAAAATGTGCGATAGTGAAAATTTAGGCGAAATATTCTTCATCTTCAGAGTAAAAAAAAACACACACACACGAACAAACGACAACATGGAAGGGCCCGGGGGTGGGGGTGGGGGGTGGAAGGGCAAATAAGCACGTATAAATCATACTCACTTACGATGACGACTCTGTGTGTGTGTGTGTGTGTGTGTGTGTGTGTGTGTGTGTGTGTGTGTGTGTGTGTGTGTGTGTGTGTGTGCACGGTGTGTGTGTGAAGGGAAACATAACATCAAATTGTTAAGTTTCCGCTCCCTTCGCTTTAGCTGGTCAGCCACGTGTAGTATGATCAACATGTGTCCTGTCTTCACAGTGGTAGACCATCACTGTCCACTGTCTGTTACAGGGGGAGCCGGGGTGGTCGAATGGTAGAGCGTTGGACTTCTAATGCTCGGGTCGTGAGTTCGATCCCGGCTGGGGCCAAATATTTGTGCTGGCTTTTTCATTGTTGCCCCGTCTTTGATATCACCCTATGAGGTGGAAAAGGACGTTAAACCCCCAAACACCAACACCACCTGTCTGTTACAAAAATCTTACAGGCAGCAAGTCGGTCCTGTATTTCGTGCAGTCTTCCCGCACACTGTTCTCATGCCCCTTATGAGGACATCGGTCCAGGACGGAGGTGCGCTGACTGCCGCATTGCTCAGTGTGTGACAGCACCAGAAACCCTAGAGAATGATCCGAAACTGACAGAGACGCGACAGAGGACTGCACCATAAAACTCTGGTCCTGTCCAGCAGACGGCTGGAGTGATTACGCTAATCCTACAGGGACCATCTAGACAGATCGACCCATCTCATTAGGCCCATCATGGAGAGCGAAACGAGAGTGCTCCGAAGAAGTACGCAACCACTTTGCGAAGCTGGTCTTTCATCATTAGCCACGCTTTCGAACACTGATATTGGATTTTGGTCGTTCCGGGCAACCCATTCGTTTTTTTATTTTTGTTTTTTTCAAGAGGATTTTCAGTGACAGAGGGTCACCCGAACTAGATTGTGGTATACTTCCTTGTTGGCGTAAACTAGACACAACTAGAGACAAGTCAAGTTTGGTGTTTCTTTGAATGACCCTGTTTGGCGGCGAGTGTGCTAGTATGATTTTTGTTGTCACGAAA
Organism: Batillaria attramentaria; assembly: GCA_018292915.2. Classification (NCBI taxonomy): domain Eukaryota; kingdom Metazoa; phylum Mollusca; class Gastropoda; family Batillariidae; genus Batillaria; species Batillaria attramentaria. The sequence goes on along the minus strand of JACVVK020000038.1, from coordinate 1,571,429 downwards.
AATCGTGATTTTCGTGATGTTCGTAGGGCAAGGTGCATGCCAGGGGGTAGCAATTTTACCATTCAACGATAGAACTGCGCTTACTGACGCGCGTAGAACACTGGGTTGGTATACACTGGCAAAAAGAAAACTTCGCCTAGTGTCTTTCAATACGACATTATCGATCATCACACCCTTTAAACGTCCACTGACCCGACAACAGATCGATCAGCCGATAAAAGACTTCGTCTTCGTGCCTGAGAGGGTTACGCATGGCGAACTCCGGACTGTATATTTCACGCATGATTGACTGACAACAGGCAATGACGTCTTTATCCCATAGATAAGAATGTAAAGTTTCAGCACAAGGACCTTCAAAGACACGACCCTTTGCTAATTAGCAGATATAGGTCTGTCAGCGCATTTAAAAGCTCGTCAATTCTGCGTATGTTGAGCCCGTAACTCGTTCTTAGCTGTTCTGATGGGCCCGTATGTAAAACTGGAGGTTACTTTAACCCATGGCTACGGGCCTAACCCAGACTAGGACAAAAGAAACCCAAAAACAAAATTAAATAAAAAAGGAAGCGAAGAAAGAAAGACAAAAGTCCTTCTATAACGGCATAGACACCTTGCTGGAATGGACAAAAAACAACAGAAACTTTAACCCTAGAGGTAGTTTAGTTCGAGGTTAGACTCTAACCCGGGGCTAAACTCCCTAACCCCGACTTTTACATGTGGGCCATGGTGTCTAACATTGTACCATTTAGACACTGCACAATTATGTCTGGATCAAGGTCTTAACTCAATTACTACCAGGTACGTTTAGGATTGTGTACCAGTGGCCTCACCCTCCCCCCCCCCCCAAAAAAAAAATAAAATAAAATAAAATAAAAAAAATCATGACTTTTTTATGTCTGCGTGGATTTAAAAGTTGGCTTAGTGGGAGTGCTGCACGTGGATTATATTCGTGTTTGCTGCAGTAACAGCCGTTAAGGAACCGTAAATCTTACCTGTTTTTCGTATACAGGGCCAACACCGAAAAAAAGAAAAAAAGAGTCAAACACGTGGGATACTCGTCCGCAGGTACGAAATGTGTTAAGAGGAAACGATTAGATTTTGTCTCAATCCAAAAGCTGAAGAACCAGTGGCAGCGTGTCACATGCGGGCACACGTCAGAACTTCAGATCGGACTAGTCACACGGGCTATACTATGGTATGGTATGGTATGGTATGGTATGGTATGGTATGGTATGGTATGGTATGGTAGACTTCTCCTCGGCGCACATATCCATCTATACTAGTACTATGGACTACAATAAACGACGGCTCTGATGTAGCGTTCAGGCTAGCATGATGCTGATGAGGCTAAACGCAAAGCAAAAACCGAGGCATCAGCTATAGTGTTGCGGTCACCGACTGAGTAGAAGAGCTTCGGGCCGTTTGAATTTTCGTTAGCATAGCCAGTAGATGGCAGTGTATTCAAAGCTTTACCTATCACCAACCGAGAGTGCAGACACATTCGCGAGTGGCAACTGTTCCAAGACAAAACTTGTCTCTCTGTGTGACATAGTAATCTTGAAGTACACGCGTTTAATTCTCTCTATGATGAATGTTCATCCATGACGGGTGGGTGTTTGGGGGTTTAACGTCCTTTTCCACCACATAGGGTGATATCAAAGACGGGGCAACGATGAAAAAGACAGCACAAATATTTGGCCCCAGCCGGGATACGAACTCACGACCCGAGCATTAGAAGTTCAACGCTCTACCTTTCGACCACCCCGGCTCCCCTCATCCATGACACAGCTTATTTGCTGGCTGTTTGGCTACGTTGGTAAAAACAAAAATTATATAACAAAATCAATCTAATACAGAGACACAAGCTGGAAACATTGTGACATAAGAGCAGTTCTTACCGCGAGTATCTCTTGGTCTTGTCTGTTTCCCCTCCTGCCAGCACCACGTGGAGCAGACAACACCGCAGTGCAAGAGACAGCGGAGCCAATGGGCTTCAAACCGGTGCTCTAATAACGACTATGACAATAGCACACTCACAGAAATGACATCCTTTGACTAAAAATAAACCGTTTTGCTAGTTCTCATTAAATTTTGGTTTCGTAGTTTCTGATGTCATGAATGGGAATAAAACTAGAAAGTTGGCGATCCCAAATATGGGACCCGAGTCAGCAGCCAAGCGTTGTAAACGTGAGGGCCCTAAATCCGGACCACTGCACAGAGTGAGTTAATTTGCGCGCCAAGGGGATGGAAACGTCTGTTCACAGCCGAGGTACAGAGCGATCCACTCCAAAGAAAATTGATCCAGCTACAGGCGAGCAGCGGTGATGGCTCAACACCTCCCAAAGAACAAGCTTGCAAAGTGACCGGAGGCGACCGTGGGCCGAGGGAAAAAAATCAATGAAGATCGATGAAGAATATAGGGTGGATAGAACGTACATGCCTGATGGACATCTGCATTTGAAAAGATTGCTTTCACCGAGCCCTTCTTTTCTCCAGCTGCCATCCCTAGTCCTCGGCCCCTGCGTTACGTCAGTCCTCTAAAAATGTCTCCTTACCATGAGTGAGTAGAAATCTGTAGGACTTCAGTAATTTGAAAAAGTGATTGTGTCTAGAGGATCTGATGAAAAAAAGCAGTGAGGTAAAAACTGGTGAAGGAAAAGAGTACGGGACCAGGAAGAAGAGACTCTCTCTCTCTCTCTCGCAGGACAGGGGGAGCCGGGGTGGCCGAATGGTAAGAGCGTTGGACCTCTAATGCTCGGGTCGTGAGTTCGATCCACATATTGTGCTGGCTTTTTCATGGTTGCCCCGTCTTTGATATCACCCGTATGTGGTGGAAAAGGCCGTTAAACTCCCAAACACCCACCCACCCTCGCAGGACAGCTTGTAAGACAGGCAGCAATGCCTAAATGCTCTATCCTGAAAAAAAAAATCATCTCTCTCTTTCTCTCTCTCTGTCTCTGGGAGTTGGGAGAGCCGAGCGGTGGAGCATTGGATTTCCTATGCTTGGGTCGTGAGGTCGAACCCCGACTAGGAGCCAAATAAATATGCTGGCTTTTTCCTCTTTGCCCCGTCTTTGGCTGGTATCACCCGTATATGGTGAAAAAGGACGTTGAACCCCTTCACACCCACCCACCCACTCTCTCTCTCTCTCTCTTATAAACAGAGAATGAAACGTTAGATTTTATAATTACCAAAAAGTTCGAGATGCAAGAAAACCTACCCAAACAAATTATAACGCCCTATCCTACAAATCACAGGCACCCGTAGATTGCCAAAATTTAAACAAATAAAATCGTGTTTTCACATTGGTCATGCCGACACGCAAACCCCACCTCCCCACTAAGTTTTAGCAGGGAGGTGGCCGGGGTTTGTTTGTCGATATGGCACATGAAAAATACGACTTTACTTTTAAATGTTGACAGTCTTCGAGTGCCTGTGCTACAAATGTGCAGTAGTGACAGCAGACAATCCCCCGCCGACTTGGGGCACACTGAACTTTACACGTCACGGTGCCCCACTCAAGTCAAGTCAAGTCAAAGTCAAAAATATTTTATTTATCCCCGTAGGGCAATTCATGCGGGCGAGCATAAGACACATAAAGAAGTTAAGATCACTAAATTCATATAATTGTACACACACTCTCTCTCTCTCTCTCTCTCACACACACACTCTTCGTTAACAAAACACCACGACTAGGCAGGTCGGATTTAAAGGGATATTTCCTGTTGTCCACGTTGCGCAAACCGGCACACCCAAACCTTCTCCACTGTCGCCACACGACACGGCTTTAGAAAAATCGATGTACGTGAGATCTGATTGTTCAAGTCGGTGCTAAGCCGGCAAAAGTGTGGCTACGTGACAAACCCCACGAAAACAGAACGTGTGGCGGATATAGGAGCCACATGGGAGCGGGTGACTGACTGATCCGCCAATGGGAACAGGCGTGCAGTGATATACAACTTGGACTCGTTATGTTAAAAGGAATAACACACTGCAGACTACAGGATACAGGTGGTTGCAGATTCCGCGAACTTTGCTAGGTTGTTACTGTCAGCTTCGAGTGGTCACCTGCTGTGAATTCACAAACATATTTTATGGGTTTCGCTGGCGCCTCAATGCCAGTTGATATATACCACTAATAAAAATTTAAAAAAACCAAGAAGATAAAGAATTGATACAGAACTCCACTGGGCTGTCATGACCATGTACTTTGTAAATTATGTTATAAATATACAGACAATACTTTCAAGCTTGGCTCGACCACCAACAGCTATGGGAGGTCAAGAAAGTCTGGAAACGTCCCGGGATATTCCGTGACAACCACTCGGGACGATGGGATACCAGTCCATCAAGATTACCTGGGGCATTGCTAGATATGTGAATACACCCTTGTCACGCACGTGCCATTTTCTATCTGGAACGAGGGTCGATGACCAACGACATGACTATTTTATCCGTGACCTCCAGGAACACGTCTTGTGCATGTGTGAAACCCTGTCTACTTTTTTCTTTATTTTTATTTTATTTTTTTATTTTTTATTTATTTATTTATTTTTTTTTTTTTTTTTTGGGGGGGGGGGGGCATTTTACACGGGACTACAGACAAACACCAATGAAAACAGTGACATTGACAATGTACAGTGAGAACGCAGTTACTATTTACACATGGTGTAAAACGTATGGCAGACAGGTTGAAGGTAGCATTGGTGTCAAACGAATGTTTGAACTACACAGGACATGGCAGACATGACAAGCATGTACTTACCTAACACAAAGCGTTTATACAGTTGCCAATGTTGCCAGAACAATGCTGCATCGCCGTTTACATGGAACATTTTTTTTTTTTTTTTTTTTTCGATAACACTTTCTACTTGTTTTTGGTTGGTTTCTTGAGCAACCAAGAAAAGAAATGAAAAGAAAAAAAAAACTTTTTTTAAAAACACCAACTAAAAACCAAACCAAACCAAACCAAACAAAACAAAACAAAACAAAACAAAACAAAACAAAACAAAACAAAACAAAACAAAACAAAACAGAAGCAAGATTACATACGATGTCAGATTTTGATCCTGTTAGTCAGTCTGTTTGTTTCTTTTTCGTTTTTGTTTTGTAGGCATGCAATTGTTTGTCGCTGCAACACCTCTAAAAGTTTATTCCGACGGCGATTTTGTCGTTGTATTGATTTCCCAAGCTCACGCTGTAACTAATGGATCCCTCAATACGCCCTCCAGTTCCATACGTTCTAAAATAGTTTGCCATCTCTGTTCTGTGCTGACAAGTCCTGAAAAAGCGGAACAGTTTGAATAGGACGTAAAGCAACCCACAGAGCCGATGATCAGTTCCTATTGTGTAGCTAAAAATGCCCTTAAAAGCAACCCAAATTGATTTCCTTTGAAAGATTCATTGAACATCCTGAGAGCAGGCAATTTGCCAGTTTCAAAGCTGAAACGCTGTTAGCGATTGTTGAAGTCACGGTCCATTGAGTTTGCAACATTTAGACAGATAGCCTTGTTTTTGACTCACTCTCTGTTTGGATTTCGATTGGTACTTCTATTTATAAATCTATCTCTTCTTGTCCTGGGGGGTGGGGGTGGGTGTTTGGGAGTTTAACATCCTTTTCCACCACATAAGGGTGATATCAAAGACGGGGCAACGAGAAAAAAGGCCAGCACAAATATTTGGCCCCAGCCGGCGGGATTCGAACTCACGACCCGAGCATTGAGAGTCCAACGCTCTACCATTCGGCCACCCCGGCTCCCCTCTTGTCCTGGGGAGTCGGGATAGCCGAATGGTAGAGCGTTGGACTCTCAACTGATGCTCGTGTCGCGAGATCGAATTCCGACTGGGGCCTAATATTAATTTTGTGCTGGCTTTTTATCTCGTTGCCCCGTCTTTGATATCATCCACCCGTAGTGGAAAAGGACGTTAAACTCCAAAACACCCACCCACCCTTCGTGTCCGGATAGGCAACAGGTACTGCAAGTCCGCATTTTGCCAAAATCGAATTCCATACAGTCCTCTGGCGTTGTGACTTTTCATATCTGGCTTATACAGTAGGCTATTAGGTGCACATAAAAAAATCGTTGTCAAGTTCTATGTGTTGGTCTCAAACAAACGAACACAAGGGGTTATGGGTGGAATCCATGGAGAGCTCGGAAGCTGGGGCAATTTTTATTATGCATGAGGATGGTGAGGATGATGGTATGATGATGCTTTGGAGGTCCGTGTGGTTTGGGACTGCGGGACAGGGCCGCATTCCACGCTTCCTGTCATAAATATCCCGGAGTTAATCAGGCCCGGGGAAGTACGGCACATGCGGTCCCCAGCCGTGTAATGAACCAAGGACTGACGTTTCATACCAAGGGAAGCAGCCCCAAAGTCGCATCCGTGAAGTCGGTGTCTCGGTTGTGTGGCAACAGCCTGCCCATCGGGCCTTTAGCAAACCCGCTCTCGGTAGGAGCCGACCTGGGTAGGAAAATCCCGCTTGCCTCAGCCCGGCTGGGACTCGAACCCGGGTCTCCTGGTCCATGGTCCGAAGTGCTAACCACTACACTACGGAGGCCGGTACGGCTTTGCAATATCTGGCCTGCTCTGGTTCGTACCACAGTAAGGGAAAACAACAGGCAATGCGCATCGCGTTCATTCAGCCCTCGTTACCTACATACGGGGAACGTACGGTTCCACACTACAGTCACCATCACCATAAACTACAACAAGAATAGCAGTGCTCCATCCAAAGCGCACCAACACTTTCCCTGTATATAGAGGCGCGCTGAACTGCCACGCAAAGGCAAGCCCCTTCAGCATTCCAGACAATTTGGAGATCTACCGGTTACGACAGGTAAGTCTAGGCGCATAGTTTTGTCAGTCACTGCACGCGATTTCTGCCCACCCTGATCGCTACAGCTAGAAAAAAAAGGAAAGTGTCGAAAACTGAAACGCTGATCAGATGGTATCGGTTGTGCTGATAGCTGACCGTTTTGCGATCGCCGTATGGGAGCCTTTTAAAAATCAAACAAATGGACAGCGATGATGTGCTGATGGTATCAGCTGTGCTGTCGCCTATCCAAATTGGTATAGCCTGCTCTTAACTTGGGCACTGCGGAGCGCCACAGTGCTGTCCACAGTTGTGACAAATTTGTGATTTGGGGGGTTTCCGGCTATGGCGTCATCACAGCAACCTGGATTTCAAATAGCCACAACAGCTGTGTTCAGTTTTGTAGTTAGTAGACACACCGAGCGCAACGACTGTGATGTGCACATCGATTGTGCTGCTAACTGACCGTTTTGTGATCGCCGTATGGGAACCTTTTACAAATCAGACAAATGGCCGACAGCGACGAAGTGCTGATGCTATCAGCTGTGCTGTCCAGCCGCTGTATCAAACCAGGCACTGCCTCGTGGACCATTACTGATGAGTTTACTGAACCGACGTTGACGTGCTAGTGGTATCAGCTGTTCCGGAATCTTGTCAACATCACAAAATGGACAACGCCGGTTGAAATGTTGATGGTACACTGTATCAGCCGTGCAGCATTTCGAGCCGGCCGTTATGATGGTATCAGCCGTGCAGCATTTCGAGCCGGCCGTTATGATGGTATCAGCCGTGCAGCATTTCGAGCCGGCCGTTATGATGGTATCAGCCGTGCAGCATTTCGAGCCGGCCGTTATGATGGTATCAGCCGTGAAGCATTTCGAACCGGCCGTTATGATCTCTCACTATGTTGCCAACGTGGAGCATTATATCAGTGTTCACTGTACCATACTGAAGGATCCGTCAACGTTAAATGTCAAAATGTCCGTGCATGTCGTCGGTGCATGCCGTTGGTGATTGCCGAAGATTTTTCAAATGGAGAAAAAATATCCCAGTGCCAGTGACAGCTTCGATTTGTCAGAAGTGAAAAGGGCAAATTTTCTTTGACAGAACCGAGGTTTGACTTATCCGTTTTGGGGTACTTGTTCGACTTATCTGTGGAAAATTGTGTCACATAAAGAACAAGTTTTCCCGGATTTATTATTATTATTATTATTTATTTATTTATTTATTTATTTATTTTTTTTTTTTTTGGGGGGGGGGGTGTTCGACTTAACCGAAGTTCGACTTAAGCGTGTCTGACTTAAACGTGTCTGTATACCTGCCTTCGGTTTTTTCACCGTAAACTGAATGATGGACAGAACTCGCGTGAATGAGGAAACTTTGCGGGCTGATTTATCCCCCTACTTACGCCGTCTTGTGATGCCACTACGTTCCGTTTTAAACACAAAATGTGTTTGTTGGCACCGGTATTCGCCCCCCACCTCACCCTACTGCACCCCAGATATGTTTTCCACCGTCTCGTGCAACTGTATTTTGGCAACACTCCTCCGTGTTGGCAACGAATTCGGTTTCATTTCAAGTCAACCTCCTGTTTGTCATGAGTATCCGCAGCATACGGAACAATGCCCGTGCATATCCAGAACACACACTTTTTACATTCTAATGCGCAGAAATATGGCCATGGTAATTCTCCGCGCGAGTTTAGTAATCATCATCATCATCGTCATCATCATCATCATAGTGCGAATAATAATAATAATCATAATAATGATAGCAAATAATAATAATAATGATAGTAATAATAATATATTCTTTAGCACCTACTTTCGCAGAAAACGACTCACACCAGTGAAACACACACACACGCACACACACACACGCACACACACACACACACACACACACACACACACACACACACACACACACACACGCACGCACGCACGCACGCACACACCTATGCTATTACATCATTACCACCCGCAAATGCGTTCGCCTGTGCGGAACTGCAGCACGTGTAACAGTCTCCCTGTACAAACAACGAACTAAGTCGTACACTTTTGACGTACGTGTTTTCTGAACCCAGCTGGTTTTTACTGATTTGGGCAGGTGTGGTTTGGAGTCAAGGTTAGACTCGTTCTGTTCAGTGTCTCTCCATCCACAGATATCTATCCCAGCACATCTTGTCTGGATAAGCGTGGAATTTCTGTCTGAAATGAAAGATTAAGTGGTGATATGTTCAGAAATTGAAAGATTAAGTAGGACCCAACACCCCTCGTGTTTTGTGTGTGTGTGTGTGTGTGTGTGTGTGTGTGTGTGTGTGTGTGTGTGTGTGTGTGTGTGTGTGTGTTCGTATTCTTTGACATCATGCTTGAAAGGGTGTACTCGCATGTGCCCCCTCCCCTAGCTCATATCCACAACGATAGACTGAAACCTACCTAAAACGACAGTCACATGAATCAGGCTACCTTCGCCCAGCTCCATTGCATGTGGGCCCTATGGCCTGTTGAATGATGGGAATATGGACAGCAAAGCTGGTCATAGATCGTTGGCCCTTTAAGACGCGGGTCTTGAGTTCAAATCCTGACTGGGAGCTACAAAATAACGCTGGCGTTTTCCTCTTCGCTCCGTCTTTGATACACGTACAGGAATATCGCCCTTACGTGATGGAGAATGGCATTAACACATTTTGTACCGCGCACGAGTATCCAACGTGTTTGACTCCTTTTCGGTTTCGGCCCCGCTGTATGCGAAAATCAGGCAAGATTAACGGTTCCTTGACGGCTCTCACTGCAGCCAAAACGAGTATAATCAAAGTGCAACACTCCCACCAAGCCAAATTTAAATCCATGCGATTAATTAATTTATTATGATTTTTTTTTCTTGTGAGACTACTGGTGCACAACCCCAAATTTTACTTGCTAGGAAATTAGTTAAAACCCCATCAACCAGCAAACCCAAACCTACTGCAATACTCCGTCTTGTATCTTGTTTTTTTCTGTCCTGATGACTGTGACGTCAGTTTCTGGTTGGTTCACATATTCAGTAGGACTCAAAAACCCTTCCCCCAGTTCATCATTGTCATGAAAACTACTTTATTGTCTGGAGTTTTCAGATCTGAAGGATTATTCACCACAAGCAAATCTCGTTATCTGTCTGTCAGGATTTATACGTTTACACCTCTTCACACCCACCCGGCATTCGGCCCCTGCTGTAGGAAGTGTGCGACAAACACAAACATGTTTGGTGTCATTTATGATCAGAAGCGCGGGAGTTGAAATGACAATGCAGGCAAGTGAGTTGCGTCAGTCCAGCACGTCGCCAGTGTTCATTGAGCGATATCAGGTACGTGGTGTAGTCAAACTGAAACGGACGGGAGTTTTTCCTGTGCATCGAATGTTTCGATGATGGATCGAGTACTGCCCCGCTCACGCAAAACCACACGTGAGCACGCACACGTCTTTGCAGTAACGCGTTAGTCAGAGTCGTTGTCTGGTTGATAATTATACGTACGGCCCTTTTCAGTCTCAGTTTCAGGCCAACAGACTGAAGTCCATTGGAAACACTCGGTGCGACTCAAATTTAAATTTGGAAAACACACGACCGGCCCTCGTAGTGTAGTGGTTAGCACTTCGGACTATGGACCGGGAGACCCGGGTTCGAGTCCCAGCCGGGGCAAGCGGGATTTTTCCTACCTAGGTCGGCTCCTACCCAGAGCGGGTGTGCTATGGGCCCAATGGCGAGGCTGTTGCCACACAGCAGAGATTCACCCACTTCACGGGTGCGACTTTGGTATGACACGTCTTATGATGTGGATGATTACACGGCCGACACCGCAGGTGTCGTAATTCCCAGGCCTGGTTAATGCCGGGATATTTATGACAGGAAGCGTGTAACGCGGCCCTGTCCCGCAGTCCCAAACCATCATCCTCATCTCCATCATCATGCATAATAAAAACTGCCCCAGCTTCCGAGCCCTTCGTGGATTCCACCCATGACCTGGGAGGAACACCACTGGAGCTGGCAAAGAGTTGGGACAACAACAAAAATGGAAAACACATTGTGCGACTCAAATTTAAAAATGGAAAACACTTCGTGTTACAGTTTGGAAAACAACAACAACAACAACAAAAAAGCCAACAACAAAAAAATAACAACAACTCTGTTCTGTCGGTGCTACTTTTAAAGTGGAGCAGCACCGGAAACACTGCTGTCCATTTTGATTACACCCCGTGATACAACGAACGTTTTTCATGCGGCACTATATTTATTGTTCGTCTTTTTCTCCGGCGTTGCCGACAATGAAGCGTTACTGACGTCAATATGTATATTGCATTTGCTAGTTGTGGGCCTGTGGCGCGTCAGCCGGTGGTGACTTTTTTTTTAATCAGCCAGGATTGTGTGACGTTTCCCTGTGGGGGACTAAATAAACGGGGAGAGAGGGGCTGCGGGATTGGGAGGGGGGACACGAAGGGTCCTGGGCTGGTTCATAGGCGGATCTGGACATAGGGGAGGAAGGACGAAGGGAGGGGAGGGGGGGGGGGGGGTAGGGGGGAGTAGTTACACATGTTACCTCCCCATCCTTCCACAGTTTTTCATGTCCATTTCATTCAGCGTCAATTCTGAGCGTACATAGACATTAGGTATATAATATTTAGAGGCAGTTTCTCGTTTGCCAGTCAAGACACGAAAGGAGCACATTTTCCAAGACGGATTCGTGAAATTACAAAAAGCCCAAAACACAACAACAAAAATAACAACCTCCCCTCCCCCCCCCCCAAAAAAAAAAAACCCAAAAAACAAAAACCACCAAAAAAACAAAAAAACACCAAAAAACAACAACAAAAATAAACAAACAAACAAAACAAAACAAAACAAAACAAAACAACAAACCCCCACAAAAAGCAAACGAAACCAAAAACAACCAAAAAAGTAGCAACAAGAAAATAAGAAAATCCAAGCAATATCAAAACGTACCCTGCCCCCTGATTCTGAGAATGTAGGAGTCAGTGCCCCCCCCCCCCCCCCCCGTTTCTCCTCAACCCCAAACCAAATTCTGAATCCGCACATCTGTGGCGTATAAGACAAAATTAGGATTACTTATGCCGTTTGTTGTTGGAAGACATCTGGCGGTGGCGGTGGCGTTTTACCGACAACACCTGACACAGGTGATTGTCATTTACTGTGCACGTATTGCAGGTTATTGCGTTTGATTCGCACATTTCCTCTTTCATGCCTGGCAACGAACATGTATTTGCACTTATGGCATCTCATCCGTTTTGTGTGCCCGCACCAAATCCCCCTCCCCTTCCCGCTCTTTATTTAGTTATTTTTTATTTTTATTAGTTAGTGGAGCCTAGACTAAAAAAGCAAGAAATATAAAAAGAAAGACTGAGACTGAAGTATATTATCATCTTGAGGCGATGTGTGTGTGTGTGTGTGTGTGTGTGTGTGTGTGTGTGTGTGTGTGTGTGTGTGTGTGTGTGTGTGTGTGTGTGTGTGTGTGTGTGTGCCGGTTTGAGAGCTTAACGCCCTTTTTTCTACCACGTATTATATGGGTGATATCGAAGACGGGGCAACGAGAAAGAAAGCCAGCACAAATATTTGGCCGCAGCTGAGATTCTCAACCATTCGGCTACCCCCCCCCTCAGCCCCCACCTCTCCGACCCCGCCCCCCCCCTCACCCCCCCCCCGCTCTTGAAGCGGGAAGTTCGTGTGCACTCACTGGCTGTTTACCATTAACTCACTCCAACCGTGATTTATTCAAAGCCTTTTCAAGCACTGTCCAGCAGCCATGTTGTTGACAACTTCGGCGTTCCCTTTTCAGTCGTCAAATAGAATCGCTTGAATGGGGTGATAATGAAGTTACGAGACATCAGTCTGACTCTATTCAGTTTGTATGAAATCGTGGCCGGCGGCCAACTGAACAAGCTAATTGGACCATACAACAGTCCTGACTATAAAAGCATTTATTATTTCGTAATATTAGTTGAATAGTCGTAATAATAGTAATCGCATTCTTATAGGCGTTTTATCCCAAATATTTGGCTCAAAGCACTGCCGGCGAGCTGAACCAAACACTGACGCACGCTCAGTCACACCCATTCTCTCAGACACTGGACATGAACACATAGGCTAACAATCAAGCGTTGCCGCGAAGAGCCGGCTCAGCAATTCAATTTTCGGAATTTAAGAATTGCATTTCAAGTGATTTTCGATTTTTGTGGGCTGAACATTTCCAAAGTAGAGGGGGAAGCCGGATTACACTGATTCGCACATCTCCTCTTTCATGTCTGGCAACGACATGTACTATTTGCACTTGTGGCATCAGTCTCATCCGTTTTGTGTGCCCCCTCCCCTCCCCCCCCCCCTTCTCCTCTTCCTGCAGTGAGTACTGAGAGAACCCATCAGTGTCGGCCCGAATGAACGATGCCGCCACATACGAGAAAACTTCGTCTTCACTCGCCCCTAGTGGGACTCGAACCTGACCTTTCGCACTGGTCACAAAGTCTTAACTACTAGACCACGACCGGCCCGACACATCGATGTGTGCCGCTTAGAACAAGCCTTGTAACTGACAGATAAAAGTCCGACGGAAATCATGATCAAAGCATCACCTGCACCGATGGTGCACGACTCGGAATCTGCATGTTTCTGCATTTTCCCCAAGTCTACCCCCCCCCCCCCCTTTTTTTTTTTTCTCGACCTCTCCATTGGTTGCGCAAGTATTCATGGTGTGCACGACTAATATTAAGATAAAATGCTGGCAGCGGAATGCTAAACAGCCATTTCCGTGCCTGCTGGCGTCCATGCAGCGCAATTTGTTGCTCTCTTCTGGCACTGTTGGCGGATTGTGGCGTCGCTAACTGCAGACTGTCGTTAACTGCAGAAAGTTGTAGGCGCATGTGGGAAATAAGGAGCACTCCCCGCACTCCTCATCTTGTTATACACATTCCAGGTACAGGCGCGTGATTTGCAAGAATGGCGTGCACGTTTGCGTATCATGTGCTCTTCTTTTGTGCAGCGTTGTACTCAGTCACTTTGAGCACTGCTGTGTCGGATGGAAACAAGGCGGAAAAAGTGAGTGCTTATGGTAAAATGATGAGATTTTGTAAGTGGGAGTCATTAAAAAAAATTAAAAAACTCACTTTTCCTCCTGGTTTCCATCCGACACAGCAGTGCTCAAAGTGACTCGTGAGTGCAACGCTGCACAAAAGAAGCGCACATGATACGCAAACGTTTACGCCATTCTTGCAAATCACACGCCTGTACCTCGCGCGCACTCGAGGTCAAGGTCAGCACCGCATTGTTCGGGAGTTCTCATTAAATTATCACGGAACGCAAATTATTAAACTACGTTATGTTTGCTGCTTTTATTGATCAACAAATCCTTAGGTGGAGGCGTGTTAACATTATCATTGTGCCTTAATTACCAAATTAGTGATGTATCCCAGTTATCATCAGTTTCTGCGATCTGTCTGCAGTTAACGACAGTCTGCCATACGGCAGTTAGCGACGCCACAGCGGATACCAACAACCGTTCTGCTATTACCATTCTGCAAGACACTCCTTTCTAACCTCGATCGAGTGTGGAAGCCGGCAACTCACGTCAGTGAATATCAAAGTGCCGCCTTATCTAAACATGTTTGTGCACGTTCCTTGTCCTTGGCACGCGCTCCTCGGTTGGTGGTAAAATTACTGATGTTCCCTCTTCAGTACTGTCTCATTTTGTGTTGTTTTCGTTTTAGCACTTCTCTTATATTTGGGGGGGGGGGGGGGATTCAGGTTGTTTCTCACCGGGGGGAAAGGGGAGCCAGGACAGTCAAGCGGCAGAGCATCAGTTGGGGTTTCAATGCTCGGGTCACGTCGTGAGTTTGAATCCCGCCGGGCTGGGGTCAAATATTTGTGCTGGCCTTTGTCCCGTCTTTGATATCACCCACTGAGTTGTGGTGGAACAGGACTTAAACATCTACCCACCCTCCCCGGAGGCAGTCACGGCGTCGTTGTCGTGTTGCAGCACCACCCGTCAGTCTATCTATTTCAGTTTGCATTTTAGTTTTTCAGTTCTGTGAGAGAGTGAGTTTTTAGGGCTTAACGCCGCGAAAGCCACAAAGACTAATTCGCCGCGGAGTGTGCCTGCACTACTTGAAACTGAACAAAACAAAACAAATGAAACGTCGGACAACTTATGCAAACTGGTCTACGGGGCACCGAGTATAAACCTAGGACATGCAGGAGACACTGTACCTTCGTGCTAATTTATCGAACTCTTGGTTACAACAAAGCGTAGTAAACAAATCGCAATGACATCTAGGTAAAACAAACATAAATACTAAGCACAATGAGAGAAAAGCCGGAGGTCCCGGTGAGAAACTTCCGATAAGCAGCCCGCGAGCCAGGAAAAATCACTGACGTACCACAGCGCTGGACATGGGGTGGAGCCGACCAAGCTTCAACGTCGCGGCCGTTCAGTGGCGCCACCTGGGTGTCATTCGTGTGCTGGATAAAACCTTCCCCATGCAAAAGCTGTACAACCTACTGACGGTGACCTAGGCTTTTTCCTACTCGCTTTTTCAGTCAAGAGACAACTCGCTTTCACCGATTCCAGAGCAAAGGGAGACAGCTCGAAAGACTTGCTCGGCACTGGCCATTTATCATGCCACGATGTTCTTACCACAACTGAAGAAATGAAATTAAAGAAGAAGGGGGGGGGGGGGACTCAACACCTGACCCGTGATTACTCGGATATCCTTCAGTACACTTTTAGACACGTGTGGCAAGCCAGCTGTTTGCTTTTGTTACGAAGGCAAAGCGATGGAAGACATCACTAGTGACGTCAGAACCATGAAGCGAATGCATATACAGTGCCCCATGCCTTGTATAGTGCAAGTCGGTTTTACTGCCAACTCCGCCTTCTTTTAGAACAGAGTTATGTAAGCCGTTTTGGCCATTACATAGCCTGATTCAGTTGTTTTTTTTTTAAGTCAGTTTTTCGGATGAACCCCTGAAGACCCAGACCAGGCTGAACTGAAGGGAGTAAAGCTTGTATTGACAGTTCTTGTTTCTTTGAAAGGAAGTTTTATTGTCCGTTTCAAGTTCAGTGTCAGAGGATCGTTGCTCTACATAATGATACATGATGGTGATACTGAGCTGACAACCAAAAAATTAAAAAGCAAAAAAAATAAAAAATAAAATAAAAAATAAAGGAAAAAAAAATCATCAAAACAACAACAACACCACCAAAACGGTGAGTTCCAGAGTGAGAATTGATTCAGAGGTTTAGATGGGACGGGGGGATGCATCAAGCGTTAACGCGGGAAGTGCCCCGGAGTATATGGAGCTGGGGAGTACCTCCCGCGTGTCACACCGGTGTGAGCTGGAGATAGTCAGTCTTTAACATACGTAGGGCTCTGAATCAGTGCTGCAGCACAGACGTCTGCAGGTCGTACGAACAAGAACTGCAACGGTCCGAAGCTGCTCTTGCCAGTCTTGCGTGCCTGCGCGGCTTTGGCGAACGCTGTGCTTTGCGGCTTGCGGTGAGGCTTCTGTTGTGTACTTGTACATGTGCTGTCTGTGTTGGGTCAGTGCTAGCGGCATGCGATGAAGATGTAGCCGTGTGCCTGTGTCCGAGTCTAGGTGGTTCCACGCGTGGCTGACACCAACAAAATAGCTCCGCGCTTTATGCCTAGACTAGTGTAGCTGTGTCGGAAGATGGGTCACTCCGGTCTGGCAACTGACCAACCAACACTGTGAAACGCGGCAGGTCCGAGCCACTCAGTGTGGCCAGATGAGCTGATCGTCATCCTACAACCAGCCGCTGACATTCTCGTCAGTCAAGTTTCTTCTGTCACAAGTTATTCAACATACGCCTTAATGGACTATTGGGCACCGTTGGTCACCACCATACCTTTTCCGTGTGTCACAGAGAGAGTGGTGGGTGGGTGGGTGTTTCGGAGTTTAACGTCCTTTTCCACCACGTGTGGTGTCCACTGAGAGAGACGGAGTGAGAGAGAGTTGTTGCTCCCGATCATACGCATTTTTTTTTTTTTTGGGGGGGGGGGGGGGGGGACATCTGCAGGTCGCCCGGCCCTAAACGCTGAGCTGATCGTCATCCTACAACCAGCCGCTGACATTCTCGTCAGTCAAGTTTCTTCTGTCACAAGTTATTCAACATACGCCTTAATGGACTATTGGGCACCGTTGGTCACCACCACACCTTTTCCGTGTGTCACAGAGAGAGTGGTGGGTGGGTGGGTGTTTCGGAGTTTAACGTCCTTTTCCACCACGTGTGGTGTTCACTGAGAGAGAGTGAGAGAGAGTTGTTGCTCCCGATCATACGCATTTTTTTTTTGGGGGGGGGGGGGGTGGGGGGCGACATCTGCAGGTCGCCCGGGAAACGCGTATCGTTGCACGTGCATCCCGCACAACTTCCAGTCACGTGCGCACACAACGTGTACGTCAGTAGCCTGAACGGCGGTTCGGTCTCCCAACTCAGGGAACGTGCCAAGGTCGTGACCTCACAAACAATAAACCCTAGAGGTGATAAGGCAGCAGGTAGGGTAAACAGCGAAGGGCGAGGTAATGAATACTGTTAACAACTCGCCAGGCCGCGCCTTTCAGTTATACAAGTGACCTTCCAGGTCATGCCGTCAGAATTCTTTCGGAAAGTACATCCGGCATGGTGCATTCCAGGATGGCTGGGCCGGTTAATTTCGAAAGAAAAAAAAAAGTGCACTAATACCCCCCCCCCCCCCACACACAAAGCAAAACAACAAACAAAGAACCCCCAAAACAAACACAACAAATACAACACCAACAGAAAACATTGACCCCCCCCCTCTCAAAAAACAAAAAACGTGACAAACAAAACAACTGAATTAAAAGCAAAACAACGACACCCCCCCCCCCAACAAAAAAACCCAAAACAAACCTGACAACCCAAAAACCACCAAACAAAAAACCACCAACAACAAACAATACAAACACCCATCCACCACCACCCCCCCGACCCCCCCCCCCCTAAAAAACAAAACAAAACTGAGGAAACAAAAAGAAAAAAGAACCCCTCCCCCAAAAAACAACAAAACCCCCAAACAAACAAACAAACAAACAAACAAAACCAACCAACCAAAAACCAAAACACCAACAACAAACAGGAAATAACGATTCAGCTGGGCAACACAGAATGTCTTCGTCGCGGAGTTGATACCCTGCCACAGAGATGGTAATGTTGTCATGACCAGGGGCGCCGGAAGATGTTGGGGGGGAGGGGGGGCAGAATCTCGGAGGGGGAACGTTGCCCGAAGAAAGTGAACAGCGGGGGGGGGGGGGGGGGGGGGGGAGGGGGGGCGATCACTTGCTGCGCAGACAAAAAAACCCTTTACGAACCAGGGAGCCACTGAAAAGAAGGACATTGCCCCGAAAAAAGTGAAAAGCGGGGGGGGGGGGGGGGGGCAATCAGAGGAGCGGACAGCCTTCGGTCTGCAAAAACAGAAGTTCTCTGTTGGGTGGGATGAGGGAGAGAGCAAGAAGAGAAGTAGGGAAAAGGTAGGGGAAGGGGGGGGGGGAGACCATGGCTTTGCCCCCCCTCTTGCCATAGTCACCTGATTTTCCAGGGGGGGGGGGGGGGGGCAAAAAGACACTCTTGCCCCCCCTGCTTGGGTACCGGGGGGGGGGGGCAGCTGCGCCCCTGATGACATATGGCAGGCTGCCATCGTCCGTATCAAACAAGAAGAAGTCCTGAGTGCCAATAAAATCGTGTGTGTGTGTGTGTATGTGTGTGTGTGTGTGTGTGTGTGTGTGTGCGCGCGCGCGTGCGGATCTGATTCTATTACAACAATCGATTGACGGCCAGTGAGGCCGGCTCTAGTATGATGTATATGTCTGTCCGTGCCACTTAATATCAAAGACCAAGGCCGGGCAACGAGAAAAAGAAAGAAGAAATAAAATCAGTTTATATTTCAGCCAGTGGCTCCAGCCGGGATTCCAAGTCCAAAGCTCTACATTCTGCTACCCCGACTCTCCCCCAAATCTGATTTATCAGTTTCGTCATACTCAAGAAACAGGGTGATTTATTTCTCGTTAGTACTCCGCATATGCTTGTTTGCCTCGCTTTTCAACTGAAACTGTGACCAAAGATCTTGGAAACATATTGCTGTGATAAACAAAGCTATTATACGAGCTGAATAACCTTGGCATACGAGTCAGTACCACTAGGAGAAATATACCAGCATTCCCGGCGGTCGGTGGTCTAGTGGTTAAGAGACTTGTCACCAATGCGAGAGGTCAGGGGTTCGAGTCCCACTCGGGGCAAAGAATTTTTCCTTCTCGTATGTGGCACCGTTCATTCGGGCCGATCGTCGGGGGTTCTCTCCGGGTACTCCGGCTTCCTCCCCCTCTGCTTTGGAATTGTTCAGCCCACCAAATTTAAAAAATAAATGCAATTCTAAATTCCGAAATTTAAATAGCTGAGCTGACCCTTCGCACCACGTGATTGTAGTGTGTTTACGTCCAGTGTGTGTGAGAGAATGCGTGTGATTCACGTGAGCGTGCGTGTTGGGTTCAGTTCGCGGCGCTTTGAGCCGATTCATGAAATTGGGTAAAGCGCCTATACAATATTCATTATTATTATTATTATTATTATTCCTCAATCCCAGCCCCCCTCCCAACACACACACACACACACACACACACACACACACACACACACAGAGGGCTACTAGTAGAAGGAAAACATAAATCACGGCCGCATCAATTCTTCATCCCTGACAACATAAATTTCCATTGCACCAAGCGGAATTGTCACGTGACATGCTGGTTGATTCGCCATCCCGGCCCTACCGCTCTTTCCTCTATATAGAGTAGATCTGGTTGTGTAAGTGGTCCCTCACAGTCAAGCATGCATCAAATGAGGGGCGTCGCAGCCTGACTGGGCTGAATCATGTTCGGGTGGTTTGGGGTATCTGTCCCTTCCACACATAACCTGCCCGCTACGGCCGTCTCCACTCACTCTAGTTGTGACGGGGACGTTATCAGCCTCCTACAATTATGTTCCTAACTGACGCCGCTGAAGATGGAAAACTGCCAGATAAAAGAATGTTTCATTTGACCATCGCTATGGCGACCGTTTTCTGACTTTGTGGCTTCTTCTATTGTAAAGATACGACTTTCTTAGAGTCTAGGGTCCATTTCTGAACAGACTGGAACTCGAAAACCCTTGTAAAACTGAATCGCCACCACTGGGACGCCAAAAAGCTGATAAAAATAGCAACCAATCAGCGCCGTCAACTGAGCCGTTCCTCACTGAGTCCGTCGTCTGCTCAGTATAGTAGACAGTACACTTCTAGACTGAACAACATTACGCCGGCCAGAGTCACCACAATGGTTTTAGATATGTTGTGACGCACGTGCCGGCCCGGACTGATTCTGATCAGTGCACGTATGAAAAGTTTTCCACACGATGTTGCAGTATACCTGTCCGGCACACGTCAGTATTCAGGGTCAATACGTACGACAGGCCGCATTTACTAGTAACAGCGTGTGCTAAACTTTTCATTAAATGCGCTGAATCTGTGCAGCGCGGCATCAGAATCAATCACTTGGGTCAGTCACAGTATAGCATCTGAGACCATTGTGGTGACTCTGGGCAGCGTATAAGTTCATTGTTATAGAAGTGAACCACGTACTGACCGCCGGCAGACGACTTTATTTCAGTCTGTGATTGCGGACCGAGGATCAGCTGGACGGCGCTGACTGCTTGCTATTTTCATCACCTTTTCCGCGTCCCAGTCTGTTCACTGTCAACTAATCAGTAATGATTAGAAGCCACAAAGTCGCAATAACGGTCGCAATGATGAAACACCCTTCTATCTGGTAAACAGCAGTTACAGCTTCGACTGAGGCGGCAGTTTTCTATCTCAGCGGCACTACTAACATAGTGGCCCTACTAAACAACCAACCATCCTTCATCCCTTTCGCCCTCCCGGCCGCCAGCCATATATATCTGCCGCCTAAGTGGAATACAACTTGTGACGGGGACTGACGTTAAACTGGAGTAACCAACCAAGACAGCGGCCACCGGAATTGAACTGATGGCTAACGCGCACGCAAATGATCAGGCCCATCAAGGCGGCATACAATTATCTGTCAGTCAAGCATGACAGTGGATGCGGTATGTGGGTGACGGGAGGAAGGCTTCCCCGCCAATGACAGGTATTTTACAGGGTGGTGAGTGCCTGTTCCAAACGGACACCTCACGGCTTCAGGACCTGACCGCCCGCTGTCCAAGTTTCCTGCCGGAGATCATTGCACGAGATGCCAACGGCATGGCGTGCACACTACTACGCCAGGAGAGAGAGAGAGAGAGAGTTATTTAGGGCGTAACGCCACGCAAGAGAGAGAGAGAGAGAGAGCGAGAGAGAGAGAGCGCCTCAGGTTTGGGTGCTTCAAAGTCATGCATCGTGCAGTACGGGGGGCCGCGGCAAACACAAACTAGTAAACAGTACCACAACAGCAAGAGGGTGGGTGGGTGGGTGTTTGGTTTAACGTCCTTTTCCACCACATACGGGTGATACCAAAGACAGGGCAACGATGAAAAAGCCAGCACAAATATTTGGCCCCAGCCGGAATACGAACTCACAGCGGCCGGCAAGAAACCAGTCTGAACTCACAGCGGCAAGACTGAAACCAGTCTGAAACAAAACAGTTGTAGTAATGGTGCAGTGTTGTTTAGATGGTCGTAGTGCATGTGCACGGGGTGCAAACGGCGCAAAGGGGCGAACTATACCCAGTAAGCGCCGAGTCTAAATCGATTTCTCAAAAATGACTGCCCCCCCCCCCCCAAATGTAGCAAATGCCAACGCAAAACGCAAATGTCATGTCGTTTTAGCCACAAAAAGGAATTGCAGACGTTTGCTCAGACGGATAAAACAGTCTTGGCTTTGCCGCGCGATCGACACACAAATGACCAGCTCACACAACCACAACCGACGCCAACAAATCGTTTCTGTTGAGATTGAAAACCGTGACTTGCGTATGAATGCCTCCATAACGGCCCACACTAGGATGTTACCAGACGATGGTTATTATCTTCTGTCGGCTGCGGGAAAACTCAGTATTCCGTATGTGAGTGGCGACGGAGGTGGAAGATCCACAGGCGGCGCTGTTACAGTCCACACGGCGTCAATTTTCTTCTGCATCAACGTACAACATCAAGTAAATCCCAGTTTACTTCAAAATCCAATATTTGATTTTAAAAAATGGTGTCATTTGTTAGAAAATTCAACAAGAAAAATTAAGTGGCTTACTAACTTCGCCGGCCCTCTTCCCCTGGCCAAAACACTGTTACAAATACACAAGAACAAAGAAACGAACGTCAACTAACCAAATCGAAACCAAACACACCAGCACCATCGCCAAAGACTCCCAACCAGACAGTTAAATAACAACAACAACGCAGTCTTGTTTTGTTCAGCTACATCAGAACATGTGGAATAATCATCAGAGACAGATTTCTTGCGTGGTTCCGACAGTGTTTATAACCAGATTTCTGCTACACTGATTTCAGTTATGCACTATTCAGTCTCCACAACAGATGGGCTCGGTACATGTATTACTGAAAGTAAACAGGCGACACAGGATTAGTGGGCGGAGAGCCGGCGGAGGTTGGTCAGTGGTGGTGGTGGTGTGGTGGTGGTGGGTGAGGGGGGGGGGTAGGCGCCGCAAAGGAAGGCCCTTTGAAGTTTACAACATAACTAAGAACAAGACAGTGAAATGGCTGATCACCCGGACCGGACTTGCATCCTTACTGCTGAGGTTTTCAGTGCCACATCACAATATTCCGAGCGACTGAGCATACAATTGTCTCGCTGGTTGTGCTGTATGGTGTGGTTGCTATTTTTGTTGTTCATTAGAAATCTGTATTGTCCTCTTGTGTGTAAGCCGCGAAATGGTCTTTGTTGCTTGCGCGGCGTTAGGCCCTAAGTGGCTAACTAACTAACCAACCTCTTACGTGTCTTATTTTAGCTGCAGAATTTTACATGTGTGTGAGTTTGTGTCAGGGTGACGGTGTGCGTGTGTGCTTACTTGAATGTCAACTTGTTTTTACCTCCTATTGTAATGGCGCCTGGAGCTTCTAATGAGGGACAGGCATCACATTTAAATGAATTTTATTATTATTATTATTCTATGAAGATAAAAGATAACTGCGGGACATTCACATATTTTCACTAGTCTTTTCTTTTGTTTTCGTTTTTCGGTCAACTAAGATACAAGTTCACGTACTGCAGTTGAATTAGATCGAATTCGCCCAGTGGCTGCTTACATTCTGACCACTTTCCTCTTTCTGGGCAATCTCGGATTGGACATTTCAGCATACTGACCGCACTCAAGCTATCGGCCATTATATATCAGTAATCTGCCCACGAATCCACGGGGTCGGGGGAAATGAATGCAATAAAAACAGCGAGCTTTCTCGGGAGCGAAGGGCCGTTAATCATGAAGGATATTGTTTATGGTATTTTCGCTATCAGCCTCTCGTATTTGCACGCGACTTCTAGCGAAGCCCAGGGGCGTAGGAACCAAGGGGGCCCTGGCCGGGGGGCCCTGGCCCCCGTTCGATTTTTGGAAGGGGGGGGGGGGCGGGGCGAATATCTTTGGGCCCCCCTTGCTTTTGACATAGACAGTACTGTACTGTCTATGCTTTTGATAAGAGGAGAGGGGGCCCACCAGTGGTGGGGCCTCCTTGCTCTTCTGTTGCAGCACACAATCCTTGGCAGTCAACACCCCCCCCCCCCCTTTCTTCATCCCGGCCGTATGGCTCACCCGACTTAGTGGGCCCCCCTTCCTCTCACCATCCTCCTACGCTCCTGAAGCCAGAATAGCTGGAGTGGCAGCCAGCCAGCATTTACACATGCTAGGGCGTCTGATTCTAGAAACAGCACTCCACCATGGCAATGACGTAAAACGTAACGCACCATGAGCTGTGATAACACGATAGCGGTAAAAGTGACAGATGGGCTGCACAGGATCGAACAGGTGCTCCGTACATATTCATTATGAACTGATAAACTTTTTTCTCTCTCGCAAAAGAAATATAACAGCGTGGCAAAGTGATCTCGGTTAGGTAACTGAACACCATACCACGCGACTTGTTCATAATCAAATTTATTTCTTCTCCAAATTGGTAAGGTATGGTATGGTATGGTATGGTAGACTTCTCCTCGGCGCACATATCCATCTCTGCTGAACTGCTCACGGCGCCGCAGGGCTGGAGGACGAAGCAGTGAAAGCCTGCTGCCGCTAAGCGCTATTTTATGTGCAAACCTCCACCCTGCTATTCACTCTGGTGCGTGCGATAGTATTCGTTTACCACGACACCGGCCACAGCCTACTCTTCTTCGAAAGATGAATGTAGGATTTTTAGCGTGCATACCTGATGTATGTGCGTGCGTGTGTACACGAAGGCGAGACAGGCACCGTAAACGAGTCTGCACATGGATTTGACTCGATATGGTAAGGGAAAATCCCACCATATTCCTGCCCACCGGGGACTCGAACTAGGCAGCTCAGGATCCGAAGTCGGATGTCTTAACCACTAGAGCAAATCCCCTGCATACATTCATCACATATAAAAATATCAACTTCATCTACTTTCAAAGGAAACTTGTTTATGCACTTGCAGTCCTGAGCAGTCACTGCACACATTTGTGTGTGTGCGTATGCGTGTGTAATTGTTTTATGCATGTTCTTTTTGCTTATTTTATATGTAGTTCTATTGTGTAAAATGTATTAACTTTTTTCTCTCTCAATTGATTTCATTCAAATTATGCTTTTTGTTTCATTGTTTTGTTTTTTAAATGTTGTAGTTTTAGTATTTACTATTGTTAGAAATGGCAGGTGTGAAAACTGTTTTTTGCCAATGACCTCAAATGTAAAATAAAGTTTTTATTTCATTTCACTGCAAGAGCACATGCAAGAATACACTGAAGGGAGAGAACCTTCCAAAAGTAAAAATCATACCAGTAAACAGCACATCAGCTCCCTTGAAGTGACGCAGTTACATCACATGTGCGGTTTGTGTGTGTGTGTGTGTGTGTGTGAGAGAGAGAGGGGGGGGGGGGAGAGAAGATTTGGTTGGGGTTGAGATAGGGGATGGGGTTAGGGGGAGAAGTTTGGTTGGGATTGCGATAGGGGATGGGGGGGGGGGGAGAAGGTTGGTTGGGATTGGGACAGGGGATGGGGGGGGGGGGGGGGGGGGAAGGTTGGTTGGGATTGGGACAGGGGATGGGGGGGGGGGGGAGAAGGTTGGTTGGGATTGGGACAGGGGATGGGGGGGGGGGGGAGAAGGTTGGTTGGGATTGGGACAGGGGATGGGGGGGGGGGGGGATGGATGAGTTTGAACTTTTCTTTATCCAAGGCTGAAACATCTGACTAAAGACACACCACACTGGAAAAAGAAGGAGAAAAAAAAGAAAAAAAAACAACCCTTGAGCACTACATCTCATTTCCAACAGCACAGCAAAAGAAGGGACCCAGTCTATGATGATCTATGATGATCATTACATGCTGATAACAGACAATACACAAAACCTTCTCAAGTTCCTAATTCATTATAAAAGTGTTCAGTGGTGCAATGACATGATCAGTGTCAATAATATCCATCATATCATTTACATGTATATACATATGCTTGATGATCTCTTTGTACTTCCATATTCCGCAGGTACTGCAGGCAAAATATCATACTATGTACATGTACAACCACACTGTAATGTGTATAAAAATTAATACAACGGTAAATTTCACCATGCTGCGGATGCAAAACCACACACACACACAAAATAAGTGGTCAGACTGTAAAAATTTCACTCATTCATCTTCTGCCTCCTCTAGCATTAACGCTCCAAACCGGTTGCTAAGATCACAAGCAG
Source organism: Batillaria attramentaria (assembly GCA_018292915.2). Lineage (NCBI taxonomy): Eukaryota > Metazoa > Mollusca > Gastropoda > Batillariidae > Batillaria > Batillaria attramentaria. The sequence goes on along the minus strand of JACVVK020000038.1, from coordinate 1,545,686 downwards.
CGACCACCTTTCCTCCAGCCTGCCCATCAGCCGACACTGAATCCCTGAGATGGCTGTCTTGACCTTGACCCTGATCTGCTACAGCCTCCTTCTTCTTCTTTCTCTTGGCACTTCTGCAGCACTTTTTTCCTTGCACCTTCTGCGTAGAAATGGCATCCTCCCGAGCCTCGGCCAAGAACAGAGAACACCATGAATCAAACAATGAGGCCAAGGGTGAGCCCTTGACCAGCATCTCAAGCAAGAACAGGTCAGGGTTGGTGCGATTCTGTAGCTCAAGAACAATGCTGTACACAAAAGTACCATTGAAGAGTAGCGATGGCTGGGGGCTGGGAAAGGGACACTGCAGCAGACTGTTGAGGTGTACCGAGTCTAGAAGGCAGGCAAGGAACTGGGCGGTTCCGTGGAAAGTCGGGTGGTCAGGGGGACTCTTGCTGTTAATTTTCACAGGTTCGTGGTAATACTTCCTCAGGTTCTCTCTCACCTTGCGGAGAATATCACAACTGAGAGAAGAACAGACTGCCGTTACACTCAGCACATCCTTTCCTTTGGGTTTTCCCACAAGATGTTTTCCAAGCGCTTCAATACCACGCTTACTGTCTGAACTGTTATCCTCATCCACAAAAGGTTTACTTTCAGCAGCTGATGAACGAATCTGAGCAGGACAGTCCTCCTGAGAATCCTTGGTGACATCAAGAGATTGTGGATTGCCTGATTTTTCCTGGTCATCTTGCCTCCCATCCAAGCACTGTTTCGTCTCACTGACATTGTTGTTCTGTCCAAGCAAGTGCTCTTCCCTGTCTTGTATCTCTTTGTGTACATGCAGGAGAATCACAGACAGCAGGATGCCGCGGACGTGATGGTAAGTCAATCTGGGGGAGGCATTCCTCATCCAAAAGACAACACACATTGCAAACAACTGAATCGATGGTTCAAATTTTGACGCAAACTCTTCTGAGAGACCCAACGACTCTGTTACGATGGCCTGCCTATTTTCCAGGCTAAGCTGAGGAATGGATTCCAAAGTTGGAAGATCTCCATATCTCTGAAGACCTCGACAAGGCTGGAGAAGAATTTTCCTCAACTCAAGATTGTGGCGAGTGTATTCAACAACAGTAGACTTGTCCACGGACACAGTATCTACAGGGTGAGCACCGTCCTGAGGTGTCTGAAAAAGATCTTCTCCATCAGTGTGGCTCTGTGGTGCTGGTGGGTTTTCTCTGTCATGGAAGATGATGCCATAGATAACCTGACGAAGAGCCGTGGACGGCAAAAATGACGCAGACATGGAAACACTCTCCACCTGAAAGCAAAACAGGAACAAGTGAATCATATTAATGTGGGTAAAATCTGGATAATTAAGCATAGTCATACGCAGGGCAACAACTGCAGTAAATAAAAATCCACCACTGTGATACTGTATAGACCGATACATCATGATGGACAGAAGATGCCAAACCTGACATTACCAGCTGTCTCCTGCTCACATGTATACACACAGAGCTTTGCTCTACAATTGTTATACTGTACTCCAGTGTGTACATTTCTCTGGTTGAACAAATAAGTACCAGCAAGGGTGAGGGGGTGTCTGAGGGTTTAACGTCTTTTTCCACCACATACGAGTGACATCAAAGATGGGGCAACAAATATCTGGCCCCAGCCAGGACTCAAACTCACAACTCGCGCATCATACATGCACTCCCAAAATGTATAGACTGAACAAGAGAAAGAAAGTGAAACCTGTGTCTGAAGAATGATGCGGTGCAGCAAAGCCACATTCAACAGAAAGGCCGGAATTTTTCCACTGCGTAGATCCGCAAGGAACCAGCTTGGCATGACGTCACCATGGCAACCCCTCACAAAATCTGTCTTCTCTGTTGCGGCACTGCTCCTGCCTTCCAGATATTCCCTGAGGTTGAAAGACTCAAAATCCTGTGTTTCAACATATCCCCTGATAGAGTTAGTGAGAAGTTTCTCAACCTTCTCACGCCGTTCTTTCCTGATGAAGGTCAGCACTTCTGGCAAGATTTCTTCCAAGCTGCCTTTTTCTTCAAGCCAGTACAAGACAGATACAATTTTTGCATGCTTTTTTGAGGCTGCGTAACGTCTGGATGCTGCTTTTGGCGTCTTCTTGTTATAAAAAATCTCAAAAGCAGCAGCATCAACATAGTCATTGCCTAGCATGGTGGCAAACAGTGGCAGAACTGATCTACTCAACGACTTGAAGCACCTGATAAACTCATCAACATGGTAAAACTGAGCTGCCAGGAAGGTGTAAGATTCAGTAGAGTTTCCAGAATCTCCAGGAAATTTGCACAGCCTGAAATCAATATAGTCAAGTGGGATAAAACCAGCAGACAGATCAAAGATGTAGAAGTCACTATCATTGCTGATAACAGGACAGTTCCACTGGTTTGCTAAAGTCACAACCTGATTGTCTGCCTCAAAGTCGCATGTCACATGCCTCACTCCTAGCATATCCAGTGTCTGACGAAATGTCACCTGTGCCAGGCAGGGTATCAGAGCTCCTCTGTTGCCATTCATGATGCGCTGAGCAGCACGGACACGGTCCCTCGCTCGTGACATGCTTGTCTTTAACTTTTTCCCATCCACTGTGTATGCTCCATCAAAGATCACAAATGGTTCAATGTTGCATGACTTGAACAATGAAAAAATCATGGCGATTTTTCTTTGAAACGTGTCATAGTCCCCACCGAACTGAAAACGTACATTGCAATAGAAGTAGAGAAAGTGGTAAAAATTATTGCCATCAATAACAACACGACAGTCATGAAGGCGGCAGTCTTTGAGAAGATGGGGATTATTGTCAATGAAAGAGGTCAAGCCGTGGATTCCCATGTTTGACACAAACCTGTATTTCTGAAAAAAGTAAATATTGGCCCTGTCGTCAAAAGTCCTGCACGTGTCGCAAGCAGGAGTAGCAGACGACGTCTTACTTTAACCAAGTCTTTAGGGCCCATCCACGAAAACGCTCGCTCCGATGATGATAATTTGTACCATCATGTTCTATATTTTTGTTCGCAAACCTTTCAGAAGCTCTAGTGAGCCAGTAAATGGACAAACGAACGCCTACGTTTGACTTTCAACATTTCTATCGTGCTGTCAAGCCAAATGGCCTCAAAACCGGAGGTAAGAAGGCGTTAGTCTCAAATCTACAGTTGGACCAAAGACCGAAACGCTCAGAAACCACATAAACAAAAACCATTTTGGGATTATTGTCAAAGTATTAAAATTAAATACATTGTTGAACGCATTAAGATCAGTATAAATTCAACATAAATGGGCTGAATAATCGGATAAATCATCAGCATGTGCATTTAGATCAGAGAGTAAAAATGTGATGGCGGCTGATTTGTTTGCTTGTTAGTGTTGAGATGATTTTTGTGGTAAGGGTTCGCTTTGAAAATTTCAGTAATTGTGCTTCGTCTGTTTCAGATTTTCTGTATGTGCTTATGTACCCAAATTATATGACAAATGCACAATTTTGTGGCAGAATGAGCAGATCCTATCGGTTTATCTTCGTTGTCACCGAAATGAGAAGCAGACGACATTTTCCTGGAAGAACGTTTCCACATCATATCCTCAGTGTTACTCAGTGTTTTACCGTTTGGTTTGCTTGCAGGTATGGCAGCTGGGGAAGGAATGATTAAATGGTACAGCCTGGCTACCGCGCTACGCCTGGCGCTGCTCTTGTATGCAGAATGGCAAGATCAGACCATGGTAGTGAAGTACACAGATGTGGACTACTATGTGTTCAGTGATGCAGCAAAGTTTGTCTCAGAGGTAAGACATGCTCTAGCTGATTTTTCGGTCATATGTAATATTTGTTAGTGTTATATTCCTTCTCTGGCTCTTTTGTCTTGGAGCATGTGTAATTGTTTAGTCAGTTTGCTTGAGTTATAACTGAAATGAGTGAAATATGGTGCTCATTTCAGATTAATCATATTGATGTCATTAATATTGAACAAAATGTTTTGGGGGAAGAAAACCAAATGTGTGTGAGTGAGAGAGAGAAAGGTCTCGTTTGAGGAGACACAATATTGGCTGTAGTAACTGGACCATGAACTGATGAAACCCACTATATGTATTTTTTATTTGAAATTACGTTGTGCCTGACCTCTTTGAGGTGCTGTGCGTAACAGTGCTTGGAGCTTGTGTCAGTGTATGTATTGATCATATGCAAAAATGTATCCTTAAATTTTTCTTTTTTAGGGGGAGTCTCCTTACCAGCGAGCAACATTCCGCTACACCCCACTCCTGGCTTGGGCTTTGGTTCCCAACATTTTGCTGCACCCTTTCTTCGGCAAACTTCTCTTCATTGCATTTGACATCCTCACAGGACACCTCATATACACCATCCTTAGGCGCAACTCATGCCAGGAGAGCACTGCAAAAGTTTCTGCTCTTCTGTGGTTGTTGAACCCGCTACCCATGACGGTCTCTAGTCGAGGCAATGCAGAGTCAGTGATGTCGTATTTGGTGCTGCAGACAATCAGCTTGCTCCAGGGAAGACAAATAACTCTGGCTGGGTTCTTGTATGCTCTTGCTATCCATGTGAAAATCTACCCAGTGACTTACGCACCCGCGCTGTATCTGTTTTTAGAGTGTGAGCAAACGAGTCAGAAAACAGTGGTTGATACAAAAACTGAAAAGAATGGGCAGTCAGTGTTTCATAGCTGTACGCGTTTCCTGTGGTCTCTCAGACCAACCTGGAATCGTGTCAAGTTTGGGATGGTTGCTGGTATCACCCTGGTGTTACTGACTGCTGTGTTTTATGCAAAGTGAGTACGATGCATTTTGCCTCAAATGTTGCACCAGTACATGTATTTTTTAATCTGTGAAATAAATGTAAGATCAGTTCATCATTAGGGCATTACTTACACACACACACACACACACACACACACACACACACACACACACAAAGGCAAACTTACTCAAAGAAATTACAGAATATCTATTGGAATATTAGAATGCTAGGTAATGGAGAAAAAAAAAAGACTCCCGTGAGCTAACATGCATGCTAATAGATCACTTTGACCAAAGCGGTCACTTTCTAGAAGCACCATTCACTAAACAACCTGCTCTTTAAAATTGTGTGAAGTGTAAGCAGTACTAGATGAAGAACTGTGTACCTATAGTTCTCAGAATGGCATATCAGTGAGGTGAACAGTTTTGCTGTCTCGCATCTTCTCCATTGCATTACAATAAACTGGCATTCTTCCTCTTGTTTTAGATATGGCTGGGTGTTCCTGTATGAGACCTACCTGTATCATGTGGTGCGACGGGACATTCGACACAACTTCTCTCCCTATTTCTACATGCTGTACCTCACCGCCAGTGATGACGTTTCTGTGGTGATCAAGTTCCTCGTCTTCTTTCCTCAAGTTTTGCTCCTTGTTGCCATAGCATTACGTTTCCATGGAGATTTGCCCCTCAGCTGCTTTCTGTGCACCTTCACCTTTGTAATGCTAAACAAGGTGTGCACTTCACAGGTATGTGCTTGGACATGTCACACTCCTAGTGTTGGTACTGCGTGTCATCTTCATAGTTGAGTGTACTATATCCATTTCAGCTTTAGGTGAGTTGGGGGAGGGGGTAGTGAACAGGGGATTGGTAATGCTGCCTTTGAATGTAAATATGGGTTCAACTCAAAATTTCTTGAAAATCTGTAAGGCGCCGCTTACACCGTATTTTATGGTTTTGCTGAAAATGGTGTCCCCCCCCCCCCCCCCCCCCCCCCACCCCAGCAAATCACACTTCCTGCTCCGAGTATGGTATGATTGTCTGGCTGGGCCGTGATCGGGTCTCGAGAAAAACAACAACCCTGGATTGGTTTGGAAAATCAAACAAAAATAGCAACAGTTCTCTTCACAATCTTGAAAAAAAAGAGAAGAATTTGCAGCTTTAGAAAATTGTTTAAAAAAAAATAAAATTCTGGCCCCTGTTGGATGACGTGTAATGCCAGGAGCTTAAAGATGGTACAGTCGAACCTGCCAAGGCGGTCACCTCTATAAGCCATGCCACTGCTTAACCCGGTCACCCCAGTGGATCCCCTGACATGCTAGCTGTTGACATGCCACCCTGGATAACCAGGCCACCTGTCTAAGGCGGTCAGTTTGACCCAGTCCCTTGGGTGACCGCCTTACACAGGTTTGACTGTACCTACACTGACAGTGTTTGTATTGGGCTCTTTTTTTGTGTCCACCCAGATTGAAGGAGTTCTGTTGTGCAGCAGAGAATTACATTTCATGAGAGAACAGCTAGAGAACACCATGACACATAAATTATCCTGCAGTTGTGTAGGACAGTTCTAATAGTGATATGCACTGTACTGTCGCTGAGTCAAAGGTATGCTAATGGTAAAAGGGGAGACAAGAGTTACTTTTTCATGTGGGTTCTGTCAATGATGTCAAATTTTGACAAGTTGTATTATGGTAGTGTTCTGTTCCAGTATTTTCTGTGGTACCTCTGCCTACTTCCATTGCTGGTGCCACGTTTGAATCTCACTTGGATGAGGGTTGGAGTGGTGTCAGCATTATGGTTTTTTGCACAGGTGTGAGCCTTTCCACATGGTTTGCTATGGTGAAATACTAACTGGTGAAAAGACCATTGCACTCTGTTTTCATAATTTGAATTGCTGCCTCTTTTCTTAGTGCATGTGAACATCAGTATTCTGCATATATATATATCTCCAAAATTTGACTTTTGAAACATATAATCTTGACTAGGTTCTTATTTTATTCTGAAGACAGTCCAGACGAATTCTCGCATGTACATGCAGTAAGTGCCTATGCTGTGCAAGATAGGGTGCACTCTATGCACGCTTCACCAAAGAAGAAAAACAGGTATGGAAAAAGTAGTGTTCCCGAACGCAGAGAAGTTAGCCTTTTCACCTGCGCACATCGGTGTTTCGAATTTTCTGGAAATTTATGTCAGATGACAAAAAAACGTCCATGACAGCAGCATTTATGATAGTAGCAGGTATTGTGGTTAGTTGGGTAAGTTTGCAGTACATGTACAACCATTACAAATGTACTACACTTCCATTGCAGGGCCTCTGGCTTCTTCCCGCCTACCTGCTGGAGTTTGAGGGACAAAACACTTTCCTTTACATCTGGCTGGCTGGCTTGATTTTCTTCCTGGTCAACGTGTACATTGTTTTCACCATTGTCACTCACTATGACTACAGTGTCAAAAGTATGCTTCCAAAACAGGATTAGGAGACCTGCATATATCTCCAAAACAAAATAACTTGGTTGATGGTTATGGTTGAATTTGTACTGCGTGCTTAGGTTTTGATTAAAATACTCACAAGTGTGTATTGTGTTTTTAATATTTGAGTTATCATGTCTGTATCTTTGGTAGAATACGACTTCATGGTTGCAGGAGTAGCAACAGAATATGACTGTGCTGATCACACACACACACACACACACACACACACACACACACACACACATTCATTTACAACCCAGGACTAGTACTCCATCAGTTTCAATTTAACACTCATAAGCATACAGAATGCCCTGGTAATACATGTACATGTCTGATTTAGACAGCAAATACATGTACATGATGCCAACAGCAATGCGCAGAGCTGGTGATTACCATCATTCAAAATAAAAGTGCAACAATAACAACACGCACACACACACACAGCCAACATCAAAAACCTGATTACCAATGGACGTGAAAACGTGTAAAAACTACAAATCATTCGTGGTCGTAGCAGATGAATCCATCAGTCATCACTGATGGCAGCCTTGCATTTATCATTTGATCACAGTGCCTGCTTGGCCACCCCATTTGGACCACTAACTGAAAACTTGATTCATACCAGCAATAGAATAAAATGGAGTCTAGCATTTACCAGGAATACAATTGTAGCACTAAGCAGACTGCACAGAGCAGGGGCGTAGGAACCACGGGGGCCCTGGGAGCCCAGGCCCCCGTTCAATTTTTGGAAGGGGGGGCCCGAATATCTTTGGGCCCCCCTTGCTTTTAATGAGAGGGGGCCCACCAGTGCTGGGGCCCCTCCTGCTCTGCTGTCGCAGGACTGACACAATCCTTGGCAGTCAACACACACACACACACACACACACACACACACCCACCTTCATCCCGGCCGTATGGCACACCGGACTTAGTGGGCCCCCCTTCCTCTCAGCATCTTCCTACGCGCCTGCAGAGTACATGCACACCACAGCAGCTGCTTGCCCTTTTCTGTTGACTATCATCCTAGAGTACATACCAGACATACACAATATATCCAGGTATACAGCACTGTCTGCACATCATGCATGACTTTGATCCATGAGTTCAAACAAATCATTTGTCAGTGTATACCTAACATCCTTCCACGTGAAGTGAGTGGGAGGGTCCGACTCACCATTTTCAAACTCAAATTTCTTACTCAGTTCGATGGCAAGGGCAGAACGGACGAGACCAACCCCTCCTGTTCTCTCTGGTGCAGGGTGGTACACCCGACCGGAGTCTGGAAACATGCACACTTTGTCTGGTTCAAACGTCACAGTAAGTCTCTCTGCAGCACCATTGTATGACAATCTGTCCACCTGGCTTGATTCTGTGGATTCAATTATGTGGGTGAAGACAATGGGCCTGTCATCACAGCGAATGTAATTCCTTTCTCTCCCACATAAAGAGAGGTATGGGAAGTCCTCCCTGTAGCGTTCTGTATCATTGAACTTGAGGCGGTTGAAGAAAAATACTAAAAAATCCTTTTCTGAAACATTAAAACAAGTGTTAGCTAGCACCTGTTACTAATGAACAGAGCTATTTATTAAAATAATAGGGACAATAATTATGCCAGAATATAGAAAAATAATGTGATACCTGAGGGAGAGACAGAGACCACCAAGACAAAACAAGGGGCACACTTCCTACACATTACAGCCCCATCTGTCATTGTTCATTTGCTGTCAGATATGACAAATCCTTCTTGGAGATAGTTATAATTGGGAAATGGCAAGGGCACACAGGCATTTGTTGAACTATGACAGCTAGGTCAGTTTTTGAGAAAGAATTTTACTTATATCAGGTTACTGAACAGTATCTTGGACGCAGATTCTTGCTCGGGAAACAATCAAATAGTCCAGAAAATAAGAGAGGACAAGCTTCAAACATTCTCACAGAACCAACATTAAAATAATTGGGGTGCGCACGGAAAGTTAAACGGGTGGCGTTACCTTTGAAGCAGGATGTGAAATTCTTCATTTTTGCATCATCCAGAAAGAGCTGAAATTACAAAAGGTGGACCACAATTAGCGCTGTCTCAGCCTCACAGAGTCACACTAACGGTGACTTAGTACTCGATGGTTGTACTTTCGCTATCAACACGTTTCCCCCAGTTACACAATCTGAGTTTACCTGTCCTTGATGATCAATATAGTAGAAGTATTCACGTATTCTAGGTTCTGGCGACTGACCCTGGACGTAGTGGACAAGGCGACCCACCGTCACGTTTTGTAATCGCTTGCTAGCGACTAAAAACGGCGAGTGGAAAAGCGAACGCAGCATCTGATAACTCATGTTTGGTTTGTGTACATCGGAACTAACCGAGAAAACATGCGTCAAGGTAAACTTCCGGCACATTCTAAGAGAGCAGACCTGATTGGAGTAATATTTTTCCGGGAGCCAATCAATAACATTGTCTGTGTTCTTGGTAACTCCATACTTTCCCAGTGCCTTGAGTCATGAATGGCGAATGTCTCAACGAAACCGTGTGAATTTCTTTAGTTTAGCGATGAACATCCGTCCAAATATAACAGTCTGACATCGGAATGTATAAAGACACTAAGTAATCTACCGTCCAGCAGACTTACGAACATGGCCAACACCAAAAGAGCATGGAAACTTCGTAAGTAGACCTCATGTCATGAAGTTGAACTTTATTTAGCGCTTGATTCAACTTTTGACGTCAAATTTTATTTTTGACTTTGTACCACTGTCTTACAATTTGTCAGTTACAAACAAGATTTAAGATAAAGAAATTTGTCGTTACGTCTTCCGCTTGTCAGATGTTTGTGAGTTTTGGGACGTTTCTCTCTGCGGAAAGTAAATCACAGACCTTGGAACAATCGGGAGCTGTCCCTAGTGTCGGCCCTTTGGAAAGGAATGGAGGGTGTTGTAGGAGACAGCAGCAGTGTCAGAACAGTGGGAATGTGCTCAGTAATGTTTAAGCAACACAGCAGAAGAAGGCAATTTTGGGTGCATGTAATGTGAAAACAAAGAAAATATCTTTTTGCCGGGATTACTAATCAACACACTGACATTACTCTGATCATGACATGCACACAGCACAACAGGAGAAATAAAGCAAAGTTATGTTTGGCATGGGTTACCTACTGACGGGTGGATTCACGATGAGGTAGAACATTCATGGTGATTTTCTTGATTTTATGTGTGTGTTACATAAGATTTTCCAGATTAATACTTTAGACCAACCATTGAAGCATTCAGTGACATTGTCCATGCCTCTGTCTAGAAAAGCAAAATAAAAGCCTACAACTAGTTTTAATAGTGTCCTGCATTAGCATGTCAGATATACCCTAAAGTATTTTTTCCATTGTATGAACAGAGGAGTTTGCGGCCCACGGGGCAGATGTCAACTGCGTTGGTCTGGGCCACAAATCGGGCCGTGTCATGGTTACTGGCGGAGAGGACAGGAAGGTGAACTTATGGTCGGTGGGCAAGCCACACTGTATCATGGTGAGTAGACCACACGGACCGCCATAGCATCATCTTACCATCATTTACATCTCCATCATCATACATAATAAAAATTGCCCCAGCTTCCCAGCCCTCCGTGGATTCCACCCATGATGTGGGAGGAACACCGCTGGAGCTGGTGAAGAGTTCGGGCAGCCAAAAAAAGAAAGATTGTCAGTGGTAGATTTCACCTACTACCACTATAAGAATAAATTCTACCTTGGCTAGTGATCATGACTTTCCTGGATTGTTTTTGCAGAGCCTGACAGGCCACACAACCACGATAGAAGCAGTGCGCTTCGGACATGCAGAGGAAATGGTGGTAGCAGGGTCACAGTCAGGAGCACTCAAAGTCTGGGATCTGGAACAAGCCAAAAGTGAGTGTTGATTCATCTGCTCTGAGTCTGATTTCACTCTGTTGTGACTGAGGCTGCTGCTGCCTCAGCTTCACCCATGCCTCGGCCTGCCACCATGAAACTGCAGTAAACTGACTTCGTTACTGTAATCGAACCTCTCTGGCAGTCTCCATGGAACACACACGCACTTGACATTTTCAGTTGATGAAAAATGGATGGAGATTTCGATTTTGATGACCCAGGGGTAATGCATGGCTGAACCTTTGATTGAAGTGTCCCATCACAAATGAGTTATAAATATATACACATTATGTTCTCACCTGTAGTGCTGGGTATTTTGAGCATTTTACAGACCTTGCTGTAAGTGGGGGTTGGTGGCGGTGTGGCAGTTAGCTGCTGTGGTCAAACCCCACAGTCACTAGTTAATAGTTCAGTCTTGTCTTGAGTTTACTGTTTAGACCCCTTTCAATATTTGCGAAATATGGGGCATACTGTCTTGATTATTTGAGATTGTAACTAAGCTTGATTTTTAAAAAAAAGTTCTAGTGTCTGTTGTGGTTTCATGTTTACAAAATTACCTTGCTGATTTATTTCCTTCAGTACTGAGAACACTGACTGGGCACAAAGCTGGTATCAAGAGCCTGGACTTTCACCCATATGGTGAATACACAGCCTCAGGCTCCATGGACTGTAATGTCAAGGTAAGACACCTGTGTCATCAAACACTATCCTACTGGTGCATCAGATCAAATAACGCAGCACAGTAATTGAGGCAGATAGATACCCATAGATCTGTGTCTTTCTTCAGCGCAAAAAAATTTGAGTGGGACATAATGTGACCTGCTTTCATACAGGTAAATGGTGAAATATAACCACTAGACAGTTACCTCAGAATTAGAAATTCTAGACTGAGTGGAAACTAAAGAACTCGGTGCTTTTTGATAATTATATGTACCTGTACTATTGATGACTTGCAGTGTTGGCATTGAAAGTTCATACAATTATGATTTGGATCTTTGTGTTACAGTTATGGGATATACGAAGGAAGGGCTGCATTTACACATACAAGGTAAGGCTATTGCTTCTTCGTCACCTTTTTCTGGTTTCTAATAACCTGTAAATTCTTTGTGTTGTGAGCAGAATGTGTGTATCCGGAATTCTGACATTCTGAAGTAAAGTTAAGTAAGATAAGACAGAAGTAAGTAACTCGGGATTATATTTGAAGATATGTATAATAATGGATACTCAGTATTATTATTATTATTCAGCAAAATGTGTGTATCCGGAATTCTGACATTCTGAAGTAAAGTTAAGTAAGATAAGACAGAAGTAAGTAACTCGGGATTATATTTGAAGATATGTATAATAATGGATACTCAGTATTATTATTATTATTCAGCAAAATGTGTGTATCCGGAATTCTGACATTCTGAAGTAAAGTTAAGTAAGATAAGACAGAAGTAAGTAACTCGGGATTATGTTTGAAGATATGTATAATAATGGATACTCAGTATTATTATTATTCAGCAGAATGTGTGTATCCGGAATTCTGACATTCTGAAGTAAAGTTAAGTAAGATAAGACAGAAGTAAGTAACTCGGGATTATATTTGAAGATATGTATAATAATGGATACTCAGTATTATTATTATTCAGCAGTAAGTGAATGTGTATTTTCCTATTTCACAGGGCCATACGAGTTGTGTCAACTGTCTGCGCTTTAGTCCAGATGGACGCTGGATCGCTTCAGCAGGGGAAGACGGGCTGGTCAAGGTCAGTCTGAATTTTGTCTTTATAGTAATCCTTCTCTTGCTTTTTCAGTGGAAATGTTTTACTCCTCGGACCAGGCAGTCTATCGCAATGAATTGGATGAAAACCATGACATGAGCACAGTCCCACCTTTCTCATCAAACTCAATGATATGCAGCTCATCCCCTGCCTTTAGAAAGTAATTTGATTGCTGTACCAGCACTTTAGTTTGCATATATATATAGTAATACTTTAACTTGATTTGTTTAGTCACATATTGTTGAATTCTGTGTGTAGCTGTGGGACTTGACGGCAGGAAAACTGCTCACAGACCTCAAGCTGCACAAGGGATCCGTCAACATTGTGGAGTTCCATCCCCACGAGCTGCTTCTGGCCTCGGGCAGCAGTGACAGGTCATATGATCAAGACATTTCTCCTTTCCTGTCATACTTACTTACTTAGGCCCTTGGCTCCACGTGGAGCATAGGCCATCGACAACCCTTCGCCATCGCACTCTGTTCTGGGCTAGTCTTGCCACTCCAGTCCAGTTGGTCCCCTTTTTCCTGTCATACGTACAGCTAAATCAGATAACTCAGACACCGTCCTACAGCATATTCAGAAGATTGGTTAAATCCACAGCACATTGAAAGGTTGATGGGCAACGGAAGATTTAGTGACACCTGTTTACTACGAAGGTGATTGTAAAGATGTAAGATCTATGAAAAGACCTGAACAAGATTTTTTGGTGTGTGTGGTATGTGAGAGTTACAGTTGAATGAGATCTGTTGCGTTGCGTTGTTACAGGACAGTGAAGTTCTGGGATCTGGAGACGTTCCAGCTGGTCAGCAGTACTGATGGAGACTCTACACCCATCAGGTTAGTCATGTCATGCAAACAAGCAATTGGCTGTTGGCTGCAGTAGGTTGGTAAAATATCTGGTTACTTTACTACAGTCTTCCACAAGGGGGTATGTTCGCCGTGGGGTTTGGAGAGGGTTATGACAGGGATGGGGCAGATAACGGCTGGAAGTTGTGCAGTCCTGTTTCTCTGATTATCAAACAACATTCTTGTGCAGGTCGATTGCATTCCACCCTGACGGAGTGTGTCTGTACAGCGGATGTAAAGACACACTGAAAGTGTATGGTTGGGAGCCAATCCGATGTTACGACACTGTGTCTGTTGCATGGGGTGACGTCTGTGATATGAGCATTGCCAACACACAGCTTGTAAGTCTGTTAGCAGTGTGTGTGTGTGTGTGTGTGTGTGTGTGTGTGTGTGTGTGTGTGTGTGTGTGTTGAAAGCTTTTCTCAATTACAGGAGTACTTTTCTTAGAGTCTTCACCTTTTGCTTACTGTTTTCTTGTGGATGAAAAACACTTCCGTAAAATGGCAGTTTTATCTTGTGTATGTCTTCAAGTGGATTCTGGAATTTCCTTTGTTACTCTTTGTTTTACCCTCTCACTGGCAGTCACCATGGCTTCAATCAGGGGACACAGTTGCAATGAAAGTTATTTATACTCAAGAGCTTAAAATCTTCCACCTTTTGGTGAATTTCCACTGCTGGCGAAAAATTAAATGTTCTCCCCTCAGAAAGTGTATTTCCTCCTCCAAGGCACTTGAAATCATTCCAAAACACACCAAATTGCACAGATTAAAAGTTCGCCTCCAAAGAAGTGTTTCCTCTACTGAAGCATTTAAATTTTTACCAAAAAGCACCAGATTGAACAGTTATTAGACAAATAAAAAATATATTCTGGGGGAGCATGCCCTCTATGCTCCTAGCATAGTGCATGTATGCTTGTGGCTTTCAATTTGCCACTTGACGTCGTCACTGAACCCTGCACACTTTTCCTCCTTTTGGACCGTGGATCATTTTAACCCTTGCTGCATTGATTCAATTTTTTGGGGGGGGGGGGGGGGGGGGGGAGTGTGTGTGGGGGGTCCATTCTGGTCATTTCTATTCTTATTGTACTTTTGTGTTTTTTTCAGTTAGGAGCATCTTTCTACAAAACCAATGTTTCAGCGTTTGTCGTTGATCTAGAGGTAAGTGAAGTAGTAGTTCAAGTTCATTACCTTTAACTGAGTATTTCTTTCTCTGAGAGAGAGAGAGTGTGTGTGTGCGTACGCGCTAGTGCTTGCATGTTCATTTCCGGTGCCATGAGTTTTTGTGTATGTTTGTGTGTGTGTGTGTGTGTGTGTGTGTGTGTGTGTGTGTGTGTGTGTGTGTGTGTGTGTGTGACGGTATCATGAGTTTTCTTTGTATTTGTGTGAAAACAGAAGTTGGGACCACTAGGGGGCGGCAGTGGTGATTCCAACAGCAATCGGCGGGAGTCTGGTGGTTTGTCCAGGTAAGTGGATCTGACGTTTTTGTAGTTCACGCTTTGTTTGTAGTCACCAGACTGTTCAGTATTGGTCGGAGTTACGGGGATTTTCGGGCGTCTGGTGCTTGTATCCCCTTGAAAAAGTCACAATAGTGTTTCATCGCTTTTCTGCCCACTTTTGCTTTTGTGTGATCATATTAAATGTACACATGTGCTTAGCATGTCTGTGCTTCTGTAGTTTGCTTGCATTTTGTTTGTTGTGTGGTAATATTCACTTGTCAGGTCTTGTTGCTTCTTTTTTTTTTTTCAGCAGTCGCAAAAATTTCGTCACAGAACGACCACCAACACAGTCATCAAGGCAAAACAGGTTTGTTAGCAAAGCCCACTACAGGGATGTGTTAAATTCTATAAGTTAAAGACACACTTCTAAAGAATTCAGTCTCTGTTTCCTCTCTAAATGTCACAGAGAAGATGGGTATGGAATCTATGGCAGATTTTGCTATGACTATCAGAGGTCATGCCTGAGGGGTTTGGCTTGTGGAAAGTTGCCTCCCTTGCTCTGAAAACTGCCTGTGGGAATGGGTTTGTATGGGAAGATGAATAGATCAGTGTTCATCTGTATGGCTTGATTAATTTTGATGATTATCAACACATCAGCACCTGCTTTGACATAGTTTCTAGACAGCACAAAAACAATTTCACATTCATGTTCTTTTCTTTTTTTGTCCTTACGCAAGTGTTAAACAGCTCCGGTGTTTCTGTTTTCATCCCACAGTGCTCCGAAGCAGTCCGACGAGCCAGTAGATAAAAATGATGATGTAGAGGAGCCGTCCGCTGCTGATATACAGAACCCAGCAGAGTACCGAGAACTGTTCCAGGTGAAATCAAGACAAGGTAGGCATCAAGTTGATGTAGTCACCGCGGTGGAGAGAATCAGCATGTCTGTTTTCAGATATCAGGGAGCATGAAGTTACTGGCATGTTCCATGTCTTGGAACTCTTTTCCCTTCTTCCTCTCGCATTTAAGAAATGGTGGAAAATATAAAAAGACAAGAAGTAATGCAGTGCTGGTTAGAATTGACTGGGTTGTCAGTGTCTTGTCTGTGTTGAAAGGTTTGAGGACGTGTATATTTTGCTGGTGGTTGTGTGCTGTACAGACATGGCAGCTTGAGAAAAGATTATTTGGCTTGTACAGTTTCATCTGTCAAGTGTGTTACATGGCTGGTAGAGTTGTAATGTGCTCTGTGTTGTAGATGTTGTAAGAAACCAAATCTAGTCTCTTGGTTGCTGCACTGCACTTTCTCCTGAAAAAAAGACAAAACCAAAAAATGCACAGAGTGTTTGTTTTTTGTTTATTTGTTTTGTTTTCATCACTTTAGAGAGTTGCGCTTAATTCACGTTATCCATTTACCTTCATTTTGCGCATCGACTGTGTCCTCTCTGAAAAACAACAGTTCTTTGATTTGCTTTTCAAAGTTTTTTATGTTTGTTTGACGTGTGTACGCATGGTATTGTAAAATGTGCATGAGAGAGTTGAACGTTTGAGCCATGGTGCTTCAGCTAACAGCATGAACTGTTTCAGCGCATGTCCCCTCCAAGAAAGTGGAGAAGTTTCAGCCGCCTCCTGAGGATCGTAAGTGTAACAGATGGATTTTCTTGTCTTCTTCTTTGAGATGTGATGAGCAAAGTGTCCACGCTTTTGCCAAATGCCCTGAGTGCTTTGACAGTTGTACCAGCATAAAATCTTTTGCCTTTTGACGGATTTTTACCTTTGGCTAAAATTTTTCCTCCCCTCAGAAAGTGTTTCTTCCTCTGAAGCACGTAAAATCATTCTAAAACGCACCAGATGGCACAGATTTTAGTCTAATTCTATAAATTTGTCTCCAAAATAAAGCGTTTCGTCCTCTGAGATATTTAAAAGAGTTAAAAGCACCAAAGATTAAAAAAAAAAATTCCGGGAGTGCATACCCCCATACACCCTGAGCATAACACACATGCTTTACAGACACACGTTCATGGCTTTGCCACTTTGTTACTAAATGTTACACACTTTTCCTCCTTTTGGATCATGGACCATTTTAAGCCCTCTTGTACAGCACATACATGTACAAGGTTTGACATGGACACCAGTTAAAGTGCTATGTGGCAGCGGGAAAATAGAGAAGGAAATATTGGGTCATAATTGAAGTAGGCCTGAGCTTTTGCATTGGCCGCATACTGTTTATGCAAACTGCAGTGTGCTTCAGAATATGTTGTGCCTGGTCTGTTTTGTTACTTATTAGACAAAGATACATCCTCGTACGTGCAACATCAGTATACTCCTGTATTGTGGAGACTGTTGTATGTGACGAGACCTGGGTTTGATTTTATTTTTCTTTTGAAGTCTTATCTTACCCACATGCCATTCTGTGTCCTGCAAAAATTCTTCCCTATGGATGGGTATAACAGTGCTGGATTCTAGACTGCACCATGTCAAACGCTGTCTAGGATGTAAAGCTAGAATGGGTATAACAGTGCTGGATTCTAGACTGCACCATGTCAAACGCTGTCTAGGATGTAAAGCTAGAATGGCACTAGTAACTTTAAAAAAAAAAAAAAAAAAAAAAAACTTGTTAGATTATTACCCTGTGGCGTTCATCAAATGTTCAGTTTGAGAGACCTCTTTCTCTGTTTTTTTTTTCAGCGTCCCCAGAACCTCAGCCACCAAGGCAGCGATCTGCGGAAAAGCGGGAATCAGGTGGTCACAGGAAAGAAGCAGCTTCACAAAACAACCGACCAAACCGCGTGGACAGGTCACCACCTCCACAGAAACGCTCCCCTCGTCAAGAACCTGGTGGGATCAACGCTGAAGACTTCCTTCCGGTGAGTGGGGTTCACAAATCTGTTTCTGTGACAAGAGAAACATAAGTTTTATAGTAAAAATATTCATTTACCAAAATGGAAGTGACTGGGCGTGTGCTGAAGACAGATTTTGTCAAAATTTCAGTAAGGCTAGCTAAGATGGTAGAATAATGCACTGCAAGTGTCTTGGTTATGGGTTCGAACTTTAATTCTGGCTGGAAAGTAACAAATTAATGCCATCTTTATTCTCTCATTGTTTTCTCTCTAATGTTTCCAGAGACAGGCAGCACGGCCGTCAGGGAATCTGAACGACGAGGAAGTACTGGAGGGAATAGACAAAGGGCACGACGCCATGTCACAAGTGATGTCCAGTCGTAGTCGCAACCTGCAGATTGTCCGTGCTATGTGGACGTCGGGGAACACAAAGGTACTGTCATCTTCAGCAACCAGTTGTTTCGTTTGTGTCTCTTTGGGTGCAGACGCTGGACACTGATGTGTGTTTTACAGCAAACGGCACAAGAAGAGGGCCACTTTCCGACTTACCTCACACTTTTCCGGCTAAGGGCCCTTGGCCAGATTACTTCCCTTACATAAAGCAACAAGTTGTGAGAGGCTTGTTTTGGATTGTCTCCCTCTGTTTGATAGCAATCCAACTATCAATGACTGTGCAAGTGCAGAGTCTACTGTCCTCACGCTTACTTCACTGTGCACAATGTATTTGACATAGATGGTTTATATCTGGGGTTTTTTTTTGTTTTGCAGACAGCCATTGACTCTGCCATCAGCATGAACGACCCAGCTGTCCTTGTTGACGTCCTTAATGTCCTCAACATGAAAACGTGAGATGCAATTGCTTTTCTATCAGTCGCTTATATAGGTACAGATGTAATACAGCTCCATATTATCAGAAGTTTATTTTTTAAATCTCAAAGTACTGAAAATCTTTCTTTACATGTAACTATCTGCAGCAGTCAAAGGCTGAAAGTTGGGTGCAAGGTAGCACTCTTCTGGTAAATGTAAGGTGCCTGAATGGAGAGTAAAGTGCGTTTTAGTTGTGAAAGACCAAGGGGCGTGCTTCCTGAAGCTACCTGCACAATGCATGTTAATACAGCTTGGTATTTCATCATTCAGATCATTCATAAACAGTAAACAAAGGTTTTTGAACAAAGCTGTTTTGGGTGTGTTTGTGTTGCTTATCCAGTCAGAAGATCGAATGGGTGTTCAACCACAGAGGTTAAACTTGTGAAATGTTCTATCACCTCAGGTCCTTGTGGAATCTTGATCTGTGTACCGTCCTCTTGCCACAGCTGAAGGAGTTGTTGTCCAGCAAGTATGAATGGTAAGATCTTCTCCGATTTGCTTCACCGATGAGTGCAGTCGTTGATAAACAGTCGATTTGGTCCAGTGGTATTGGTATCCGACTGTGGGTCTGTAGCTTCCTGGTTCAAATTCCAGGTGGGCAGGAATTTGGTTGTAGTATTCCTTTCCAGATTGAGGCAAAATCACATGCAGACTTGTGCATGGTTCCTGCCTCACCCTTGTGCACACAAGCACGCACAGTATTAAGTGTGTGCGTTGGGAGATCCCATTCTAAATTGGAGGGGTCACTGAATTGAAAACAGTCGCATTCCATTCATGCAGGACAAAAAATGGGTGGCACTGCGCTCTCCCCATCGGGAGCAACCTTGATTTCCTGGCAGAGGGATAATGAAGAAAATAAATAAATAAAATCAGAACTTTCCTAATCACTTCAGCTGACCTCTTATGACAGAATGTGTCTAGAAACATCGCAGTGTCTGGGGTCTGGCTTCTGATTTGTTAAGCTTACGTAGGCATTGGAAAGGTGGTTGAAAAAGTTTTGCTTGTTTCAGTAACAGTAATCGTTTTGATATAATTGTGATGGCATACTGTGCAGCAAAAGGTGAACAGAATGTGAATATGAATTATAATAAAAGCCTTCTACTTTAAAATCTGTGAAAGTTTCTGATGCAGTATGCTTGTGATGGAACATGATTATTGAAGGGAGTTGGATTTCTGAGTTATTTGGCTGGTGTGTGTGTGTGTCCCATTAGAGGTGGGATTTTTTTGTAAGTGTGTCCCATTGCAAAATTAATGTGTACGATTTGTCATCCTCTACAGCTACGTGATAGCAGCTGGACAGGCAGTGAAGCTGGTGATGCGGAACTTGGGTCAGGTGATCAAGGCCAACATATCAGCGCCACCTGGTATCGGGGTGGACATCTCAAGGGAAGAAAGGTGATTTCTTTTGCTCATTGATTACTTTAAACCCTCACAAGGAGCACCGTCCTTTCATGTTGATTTTCATACTTTCTCTACTCAGTGTTGTTAGTAATGCTTCACAATAGTCAAAGTTATCAAGTCTAAACATCAGTGCAACCAGCAGCAAAAACAATTTCTCCCACTGCTGAAAAGAAAAGCAGAAAAAAAAAGGCAGGAAAAAACCCCTCAATATTTTCTTGTAGCTAGATGGTCGTGCCAGACTACCAGACGTACATTTTGAGGTATGTAGTTCCTGATAATTGTGACATTTTGTGGTAACAACAGACTGTACGTGGTGGTGCTTGGATGTGTGAAAGTGTTAGAAAATCTGGGTTCTTGAAGTTTGCTAATTCAGACCTTTATACAGGTAGTCTAATGAGTGACCAGATTTGACACAAATTCATTTCTGTTTTTATCCAGTGGTTCCATTGTAAGAATATGGGATGAAGGAAAAGTTGATGAACTTAAACCATGTTTTTGTCCTAGGCAAAGGAAGTGCTCTCGGTGCTACAGTGTTTTGATGGAGATTCGCAGCATACTGGAGAAGCGACAAGACGCCACGGGCAAGATGGCCACCCTGTACAAAGAGATGTTGTTAGCACTCAGCACTCTGGACTAGACTCTACTGTCTCCTGACCCAGTTCCAATACAGCCCACACTCGGTGCACTACGTGGAGAACGTCTAGGAGTAGGACGTGAAGATCAAGTTGACTGCAAGGGACAGTGTTATGCTGTTTGGACAAGATTTGCTGCCCTTTACTGCTGTATGCTTGGTGACGCCAGTTTCAGTTCAGATGTTTTGGTTTTATCATGATGTGAACGCGCACGTGGTTAACCTCTGGTTTGCCAGAGAAAAGTTATTTCTGAAGTAGGTTTTTATTTCCCAGTGGAACAAATGCACAGGATTTCAAGGAGGACTCCTACAGTGTCTAACGGGATACCTTGGCCATCTACAGAGCATTCTGTTGTCAGTGGTTCTGTGTTGCTTTGGGAAAGATGACCAGATAAACCCTTTTTCGAATACAGTTTGGGGCAAGAAGTGTGTCCTGTGATGGTTTAGCGCCTTCACTTCACCGTCCTGTGGTTGACTGAACATTTGACAGTGTTGGAGCCAGCTCTTTTCACTGGTGGAACAAACATCTTAACAGCTGCTGGAGTGTGTGTGTGTTCTGTTTGTGCAACTTTTGCAGGCAAGGAAAACAGCACAAAAAGAACTACAGTGACAGTAGATGTGCATTTACGTGACTGCTGAATGTTTTTGTGGTAAGGCATTGTTGGAACCAATGAAACAATAAAGGTGTTGACTGAGATCAGCGCAGTGACATGTACAGTTTAGTATGAGATCATGGATAAGTGTGGCTTTTTTCCGTTAGTCTATTTCCGGACTGTGTCTCTGGATTATGTAGATGAGGAACACTGATTCTTTACACCAATAACCCCGGTCTTGTTGAACTAATTTGTCTATTGCTGAAAAAGCCATAGAGATATCCCAGAATATTCCAGCACACCAGTGTTAAAAACAAAACAAAAAGGGATAAACTAAAACGTACACATTGCAATAAGATATAGCATTATGAAATCTGCCCATTTGCAAGGGCATTGTGAAGTGATTCTGAAATTTGAGAGAACGTTGCCTGTTTAGCTGAGCATGTCCAGGAAAGTATGTCGTACTCGCTTGACCAAGGCATTATGGATGATCCATGAGATATCTTCTCCCTGTTTTGTTTTGATGTGTGTTGTGTCTGTCATTATGACCCCTGATCCTGCCCAGCTCCCTATGCAGGTGGCAGCAAAGTCTAACCAAACAACCCATCACCATTGCCAACACATAGCTAGGCAAACACAAAGACTTTGCATCTTGAACGTAGTCATTTTGTGTGCGTGCGGTGCCAGTTTAGCTGGAGGAACCCATGTTGATTTCATCTGAAGAACAGCAATCAAGGTTAAAACTCTTACACTGCAAGTTGTGTGCACGTTTTTACCATGTCGCATGTTACATTGTCCATCCACTTGGAGTGATCCGTTTTCAGGCTTGTGAATTTCAATCCATCAAAGCAGAATTTGTCCTAAATGAAGCACAGATTGTCTGACTCAATGTCGTTCGATACTGTTGTGGCCAGAACATGTCTGAGTGGTGACAGAACTCGACTGTGTGTATTTCTACATCACCTCTGCCAGTCCACCATTCTGTGATAAATCAGTTCCATCCCACACTGCGTGATTCGTTCATTGGTAAGCTTTATGCAAGTGAGGTTGCTTTATGAAATGGCGAGTGATGTACCGCACATGACCAGTCGTATGTTGAGCGAAAATTTCGTACTACTTCACAGCTCCCTACTTCTGTAGGTTGGTTCGGAGGGGACGATAAACAAGATACGTGTACGTGTCTGAGAACTGTATCAATGTCCAGGTTTTCAAGATCAAACTAGTATGAGGTGGAACAATATTGCTGAAAGAAGGCAGTGCTGACAGGGCGGGCATTTCTAACCTAAGGCATTGTTACGGTGTTAACTCTTTGACATCGCGAGCTTGGCCAGTGACCTACTTCCCTGCTGACGCGCATGCAGCTGCTGGCCATTTAGGATGACGCGAATCGGTTCGCGGCTCGGTGCCTACGGCTGTTGAGAGTGACGCGAGCGGTTCGCGTCCCGATGCGTAAAGGTTAATAAAGAGTTGCAATCTCGGCAGGTTTTTGGTCATTGAGGAGCTGTGCTAAAATTCTTGGGTTTTTTTTTTTTTTAAAGAGACTGATATAATTTTGAGATGATAATGTACGAGTGATAAGTAAGATTATATGCAATGTGTAGCCTGTGTGATGTGTCTTGGAGTGTGACATTTTCATATTGCATGCGCATGTATAAATGTGTGCACATGTATTGATGTAATGAATGATGCATTTTCATTTGTCATTTTCTTCATGCACAACTGTGTCCTGAAAAGTACGTACGTTACATGTTTTCCAACTTCCTGATGCACCAGTTTTATAGACCTCCTTCCCTCAGATCTGAACCACAATCACTTACAGCTGTTTCTCTTGCTGTCTTGTCAGTTTTCATTTCTGTTTCAACGTGTTCCACAAGTTTCTTGAGTACATACCATGGTCATGATGGATGACCTTGATGTAAGCCAGTAGGAAAGCCGGGATGGCCGAATGGTAGAGCGTTGGACATCTAATGCTCGGGTCGTGAGTTCGTATCCTGGTTGGGGCCAAATATTTGTGCTGGCTTTTTCATCGTTGCCCCGTCTTTGATATCATCTGTATGTGGTGGAACAGGACGTAAAACACCCACCCACCCCTGATGTAAGCCAGTAATGTCCGTCCTCTTAGTTGACATGTGATTGTTGCAGCCTCCTTTATTCCTGGAAGATAATTCGAGGGTTCCTGCTAGATTGTACTGTCTCTCTTCTTTCCATCTGAATCTGGCATACTGTATGCACTTTCTGGCAGGGAACCCTCTCTTCTTTCCATCTGAATCTGGCATACTGTATGCACTTTCTGGCAGGGAACCCTCTCTTCTTTCCATCTGAATCTGGCATACTGTATGCACTTTCTGGCAGGGAACCCTCTCTTCTTTCCATCTGAATCTGGCATACTGTATGCACTTTCTGGCAGGGAACCCTCAGTTTTTACTCACCACCCGTTTTCAGGCAGGATACGCACGCAGGAATGGTTTTAGATCTAACCTCTGCATGCAGCTGCAACTCCTGTTTAAACTCTGTCAAGGTTTTGGCATTTTTATAAACATTTCCCTTTCTAGCGTACTGCTACAGCTAGGGCCCTATTCAAGCTGTGGAAGGTCAGTATGTGTGCCATCAAACAGGACACGTTGAGGAGGTTACTTACAGGCTTACGTCAGGGTTATTCATACATGTATACCTTGGTACCCGAAGGCGAAAATCTTGTACAATATGGCACTGCTGATACCAGATGATCTCTTGGAATTCATGTGTTTGTTGTTGTTGTTTTCTCTTTCTGTCTCACTGTCTGTCTAGTATCTGTCTTATACACACGGTCATTCCAGCACACTTTCATGTGTTCTGCCTCAGTTTATACCCGTAAACGCTTTTTTGGCATTCACAGTCACATGGAGTTGCAATCATTTCAAACAATGATGTTTTTGCCTTAATGCTTTTTTGGACTTACCAGTTTTGTATGCCATGCTTTCAGTTCAACGTCACCGCATTTCATTTTGGTTCATGAAACGGAATTCAGTGACAGTGTCCAAACACATACACTGTACCAAGATTTGACCGATCTTGTGAGTGAGTAATATATTCAGTCTTGTGTTATCATCACGCGTTGCTGTAATTATGCTTCATATATTTTCACGTGTGCTTGATGCTGTAAATACTGCCATGTACACTTCAAGTGTGATTGTGTGTTATCAGTGAAGTCCCCAGTGAGTGGGGCACTGCAGTAAATTGTAAGCTTATATAAAGTGTTCATGTGGAAGCGACAGTGACATTTTGTATGGGACAAGGATAAGATAGCACTTTGTACACACACCTCCATCAAGCATTACTCCCACTGTAGGTAATAGACACATACATCTTTCTGCATATGATTTCAAATTCAAATATACAATACGTTATTGCCTGTTTAAGAAATCTAAAACAGAAAATAATTTCTGGAAAGCTGTGAGCGTTTGTGCAGCACAAACTACTTCAGGGATGGAGGATACATATTGAAGGATGTCCCTTATATTGTCTCAGTTATAAGATTCAGCCAGAGCTGCTCGACGTACAAGGGCAACAAACGGTGGAATGTAATACGCCTAGGTTTATTGGTCCTGGTTCTCTGTTTTCCTACTTTTCATACCGTTTGTAAGATGGTGATCACACAATATTTAACTTATTTATTCATGCTCGGTGATTTGTCACATCCAAGAACCAGTTATACGCCAGTTATTGATATGCTATGACTACCCATTCCATGATTATGGTTTTTCTTTTCTTTTTTTTCCTGTAGTGGGTGGGTGGTTGGAATTTGTGGGTAGGGTGCCAACATAGTTTTAGTTTTCTTCCCAGTCCGTCTGTCTTTACCCATGTTCGGTGACAGTTTTCTAACAATTTCTGTCAATTAACCATTTAACTGTAGGGCTTTTAGAGGTTGCTGTGCACGTGAAATAGCGGTTGAAATCACCTTCACTGTAATGTGAACTTGGGGTGAAGAGGACCTCATCATCTGTGCTTAACTTTATGTGGTGGCGTGCAGGAAAGTTTCCTGTTGGGAGCTATAGACCTGTCTACCATGTTACGGGATGTTGCAGTGAAGTGCATGTTGAAGCAAATTATAGTGAAGGGGAATCTCAGTTACAACCAGCATACTTGTACTACAAACAAGAGCATGCAGTTTTCTCCATTCTTAACCTTGTGAATCTGGAATTTAACATTTCATTTTACCAATGGATGGTTCTATGAAAACACTTGTAACTGCCTTTACTGTTAACCACAGGTAAATGTTGAGGGCCTCTGTACACAGTCCTGGTACAACACATGAATCAGCTCATGCCTGATACTACCAGAACTCATCATACAATCTACCAATCCTGATTTTTCTGCTTCTGTCAAATACATGTTGCTTGCTTCATCATTTTCTTTACCAGAAGTGAAACTTGCTTCAACACCTGGGTCCACATTTTCTTTTCCCAAGTTTATTCTGTGTGCATTTTGATCACCACTCGATATCTGCCCGGTACATTTACTTCCTGCGTTCGGTTGTTTGTCTTACGTCCATGCACAACCCTGATTTTGCATTCTATATTTGTCTGGGGATTTTTTTCTCTCTCTTGAATGGGATGGGATGGGGGGTTTTTTTGTTTTTTTTTTTTGCTTGTTTTATTGAACACACAGTTTTTGTCTTTAAAAAGAAACTTGTAGTGTGTGGACATTCCTTCAAAAAAATACAGACATGAAATGTTAACTATCTCATTTGGCAGTGGGTGATCAGCCGCCGTCCAAACAAAAATGCTGTGCCTTTTACTGATTACAAATGGTTTGTGTAGCTTTCTTACATTTTAATTCCTTTTCTTGCTATTTGGCTTTACAAGCTGGTGAGCAGCTTTGTATTCGGGCAGTTACCACTGAGAGGTACACACCATGAAGGCACGATTAAGAAATATCAGTCGATGGGTTGCATGGTGGGACATAGTGATGCTTAGCAGTGTATGAATGACTTTTTTTTTCTTTTTTTTTTGCCTTTTAAAGAAAATTTATTTTCTTCTGACAAAATTGTGTGTATGATGATGTGAAATGTTTCCCCTTGCATTTTATGCCAGTCAACCCAGTGTGTTTTTTTCAAACTGCTTCTAAGGAGGCATTTTCACAACTGTACAATTTTCTTGGAAGTTACGAAGAATGACCTGCTCTTCAGGAAGCACCGTTGCTTTATAGAATTGTTATGAGATTCGTATGTGTACCTTGTTAGTGATCCCCATGCAGAAATGTGAGTGTTGCGATTCAAACACCATGACAGCATTGTGTCATAGGGGGAGGTTTTTTGCAAGAGTTTGTGAGCTTGCATCAGAGTTATGTATGCCGATGATTTAGAATAGAATCTTCTTGTGATCACCATTTTCATGCATTAAATTAAAGGTAAGTTGTCAAGGGACTAGACTGTTGATGTGCAGATTATCGGAGGTACATGTATTATAAAAGTGTTGGTCATTGTCTTCACTTCTGTGACTGTCATTCACCATTTTTATTTTATCTTCACAGATTCACCGTTGAAGAATTGTTGCCCCGCGCAATAAAGAAATATTGAATTTTCTTGTTTTGACTGTCATTAGTGGAAATTGTGTGAGTGTGTGTGATGTGTGTCTGTTATGAATACTGTCAGCATCAAGTGTTCAGGCTGTCCTGTTTAATATGGTTATACAGCAAAATTGTAAAAAAATAAAATTTTTAAATTTAAAAATGGATAGGTGTTGAGTGGCGCTGCACCGCGGCCACGTGCTTCCCCCGGGGGAAGCAGCCCGAATTTCCAAAAAGGGACAATAAAAACAACAACGGTTACTGTGTGTGATGCGTGTCTGTGATGAACACTGTCAACACCTAGTGTGCAGACTGTTTTGTTGAAAGCGGTCATATAACAGTTACCGTGTGTATGAGAGAGACAAGAGTAAAACTTATTATGAGTAGCTGTTCTTTCAATGTGCATAAAGGTTATTAAAGAAAGACACATTCACACATATGCACACAGAGAATGACCACAAAACGATTGGAAAAAAATCTGTATTTATTGTTCAGACTGAATATGCATGACATATAATTATGATAGAAATCTCACAACAAAACACCGATTTGTTTGTACAGTTCACGTAGATCTCAAACATTGCACAATACCAGAGTTCAGCAAACCCAACTCATAACCTCCAACAATACTACATGTACACCAGTCCAAACCCTATAATGAACGTACGGCAATCATGTTTCAGTTCAGTATAGCCACAACGAACACAGAACTAGAAGTCCCCCCCCCCCCCCCCCCCGAAAAACAAAAAACAAAAAACCCCAAGACTTTTATACGACATGGCAGGTGATATTACGCTGCATGGACCCCGGGCACGTCTAGCCTCAAGTTATTTAGATCTGGGGCACGTCTAGCCTCAAGCTATTTAGATCTGGGGCACTTCTAACTTCAAACTGCATTGGCCCTGGGTACTTCCAGCCTCAAGCTGTTTAGACCCGGGGCACCTCATGCTTGCATACCGTGTGTTGCAGCCACATTATGGCAAAATACTGGCTACGTATTACGGTACGGAGCTACAGCAATTTGCCAGCAGGAAAGGATTCGAGACTTGACTGTCCTATTGGACAGTACAGGGTATGGTTACTACATGTTAATTCAGTACCCCCTCCCCCCCCCCCCCCCCCGACGATCCAGACACCGCGTACAGTGACTGGGTACGGACTAGAATAAAAATCGAGCATGTATACGTACATTTCAAAACGTTTGATCAACAGAGTAAACGCGACAACAGGCACAGAAGGGCATGAGCAACAGTGAGACGAATTAATGCCTCGTGACGCTCGGGAAACGTTTTTCTTCGAACAACATGGAAAACACGCTCGGGAAAACCTAGGGCAAAGGGTTGTTGTAGCCGCATGCCACTGACGTGAGGGACGCGGAAAAGACACCATGCTCGCTGTTTGTTTGGACTAGAACCACAGACCTAAAAAAAAAAAAAGAGTGACTAGAACTGACCACTCCCGTGTGACGTCAGCCAAAAGGGGCGAGGGGAGACGCGACCGGTTGGAAGGGAAGTATGAGTTACACACAAACTTCGTGTCGTTTGTTCTGGATGGCAATAAAGAAAGAAGAACACTGGTGACACAAAATCCGTTTCCCCTATAATATTATGAGATGTTCATCAGATCAGTCAAAATCCCTGCCTTTATTCCATCTGGACCGCCGAGACAACAGAGCATTTTCAAGGCACACTATTACAGTAGCTTACAGCGGCGAACTCACGAAATAGACGACTCCATTCGGCCAGCCCCGAGACCAAAGCCCCGCCCCTTTACTCTGCCTTGTATTGGCAAAGTACAGTACGTCCATGACGTTATTGTATGGGAAAAGGGGTGATTTCAAGATGAAAGAGATGGACGTCAATGGACTTGCTGCTTTCTTTCCCTGTTTCAGTCATATTAAACTACGTGTACATGTGCTCCCCTCGTTGTAGTGTCTGGCAAAACATTTGCCAGACCTTTTCCATGTGTTGTGCCCATTATGCCTCGGGACGCGACTGGCTGAATTCTAAGGGCTCGGCGACCCTTCTGATCGACGGGAGTGGAGTCGTCCATTGGGGAAAGTACATATAGGGGTGCCTTTTCTACAATAAGTCTTTGCACAGGAAATGTTAAGAAGAATTAAAAAAAAAAAAAACTGACAAGAAACGGGATCACAAGTTTCAACCACTGAATTTCAGCACCGTCATTTCTGACTAGAATACCAAGCCGACGGAATGTATTGCACGATTCAAATGACTAGACAAACGACCAACATGTCCTCATCATATCAACTGAATTACAAAGACTGCTGCTCCCCCTCCGACAAGAAAGAACAACATCTCCGCCAAAAAGAAAAAAGAAAAAAAGCCAAGTACGAACACTGCATGAGCAGACTTGGCTGAAACACTTGGTGAGCAGTTTGACGCAAAAGGCGCGCGACTTAATACGTAGTGACCATGAGTCATGACGTCACTTGTAACTGACATGCAGTTAGTCAACAAACTACTCTGTGAATAAGTTTTGGCGCACTACTTTCGAAAAGCCTCAGTCTGCAATGCGCCATTTACATGCATACATGTACATGACTATTCTGTTCACCACAACAAGTTGACAGATCAACCTTGATACAAACCAAACATGAATACAGATGTACTAAATTTTGTTTACTTATTCGTGACTCAAAGGTTACACGGCCTCAAACGGACGTTCTTAAAGAACCCATTGCTACCACTACAAGGCTTTATACAGGGAGAATTCTGTTTGGAGCACTTGCGCTTGTGACTGCTACGCACGTCCGTCCGAGACAGTCTATCTTAGCGATAAGTACAGCTCTGAATACAACACACTGACGTTTGGTGGCCGTGCGAACGAGGAAAATTCAACCGTCCATACACGACGTCCGCCTTGTTTGTAGACTGTTGTCAGCGACAATGCCACTGTCAGCTGATGCGTTTTGGCTCCAGTCAGCTGCACGCAAGCCTGTCTGTGTATACTGTGTATGTGTCCTAGTGGTGTCATGCTAAACACCATTATAACAGTTCAGAACGACGTGTGAGCCTAAAATTGGTAGCAATGGGGCCTTTAACTCTTTGACGACGGAGCGCAATTTCTGACACACATTTTGTGTCAAAATCTCACGCTCTCAAGAAACAGTAACATGGGAATGTGTGACACAACGTTGGATGGATAGAGATGGTTGGAACTGATGACAACAGGCACTTGACATTGATATGCACGTGACGACAGGACGGGGAGGTGGGGGTGGAAAGGCATAAGAGTTTGGCGAGAGGGGTGGGGGGCTTGACCTACAATAGTTTTGCGAAACTACACAAAAGGTGACCTCGGTAAACGCTGCCGTGTATAAAATGGTGATTGTCGTCTGTTTTCCAAAGGATGAATCCTCCATTGTTTGGCATGTTTCTAGCTTACCAAAAGACAAAAAAATGCAGAACTGGCCTTATTGGTAGATGCTGATCGGATCTTGAGAATGGTCGAGAATGGGTGAACGGGCAAAGATATAAGGGACGACGGGGAAGTGGGGGGCGGGGGATGGGGGAGAGGGGGGGGGGGGGGGAGAGGGAGGAACGGGGATGGGGCGCAGGGGAAGCGGGGATGAAGAATACATGTAATACGAAACACAGATATATTATACATGTACACACATTTTTAACAGCGCAGAATCGGAGTAGTGTTTCCAATTAACTCAATTACTGGATCGGAAAAAGCATGCGTTCAAGTTTTTACCCTCGCACTGCAGTGTTCACATGTTCATCCTGTCTCTCAAAGCAACCATTACACTAATATATCATTTACAATTCAACTTCTACGTGTACCTAGAGTTCAGTTCGCAGTATGTGTCAGTGTAAGCGACCAAGTACTTATAAACACATATAATTATTTATTTCATTATTGGTGATGCTTAGGCACCTGTGTATGGAATGGAGGAAAATCACCGGGAACACACACACACACACACACACACAGACAGATTCATTCAAACCCTTACATGCTAAACGGCATAAAATATTCAGTGCACAAAACGCCGGTACAGCGGAGCCGTGAGGCAGTTTAAGATTACAGGAAGAACCCGGTTCTTGAGTTTGTGTGTTTTGAATTCTAACTCCACAGTACAGCAGAAGGGACTTTCTTGGCATACTTTACAAATAATTATGTTGCTTACCATTTGCACTTCGTTGTTTATCAGCGACTCACTGAAATTTCAAAACTGAACTTCAGTACAAGCAACATCCCACCCCGCCCCACCCCTCCGTCTTTGAGATTTAGATGTGACAATGTTATCTTTAATAACAATGCTACCCTCACTTAGAAACTGGTACACAGTAACATGGTACACAGTAACAAACGTACAGCAATCTGGTGGGACGCTAGTTCAGACAAATTATGCATGTACCAATGAACGGTTGACAGCCGTAATACACATGCAAATATCAAACAAACAAACAAAATCATGGAATTCATCAGGAACAATCAATTAAAAAATCACATCCACATGAACACACGTACTTCAAGTGCTTCCCCAAGAGATCGATAAATCTGAGGTCTGTTCTATCAACAAAACGCTGTTGATAAAGCACAGACATATAATTATATCAATCGGAAACTGTGACAAAGTTTTATACTCCACAACCACTACTTGCAGGTCATGGTATCAAAATAATTTCACAGCGCAGCGCCTGTTCACGCCAAACACACCACACTCGTTACAACTCGTTCAAAACTCGCAGTTTTCGAAATCAGCACCTTGTGTGGCGTACTTTACACAATCGCGGATATCTCATTGTAAAAACACTATTTAAGCCACCGATTAACAAACAAAAAGAATTCTGGAGGAAATACAGTATTTGTATAGATGTGCGTGTAGTGCAACGGATCAGAACAGAACTTGGGATCATCAGTAGATCCTAGATCTTGTCACGTGAGTAGTTTGATGTAGGATGTAAGAACCTAAATTGTGCACACATCAGTGTCACTATTGCTTCTCACTGTGTTATTACGTTTTGGACCCAGCCCTGAAATCCACACTTTCTTAACATACATCAAC
Source organism: Batillaria attramentaria (assembly GCA_018292915.2). Classification (NCBI taxonomy): domain Eukaryota; kingdom Metazoa; phylum Mollusca; class Gastropoda; family Batillariidae; genus Batillaria; species Batillaria attramentaria. Next base: position 1,513,599 of record JACVVK020000038.1, on the reverse strand, counting down.
GACCGCCTAACTCCATACGAATGCTTAACTTACCCTGGGCCCGCATGTAAACGTCGGGGTTAGGGAGTTTAGCCCCGGGTTAGAGTCTAACCTCGCACTGAACTAGCTCTAGGGTTAAAGTTTCTGTTGTTTTTTTTTTGTTTTAAATCAGGAAGCGAGTCTATTCCAGCAAGGTGCCTATGCCGTTATAGAAGCATTTTTGTTTATCTTTCTTCGCTTCCTTTTTTTTAAATTTAATTTTGCTTGGGGTTTCTTTTGTCCTAGTCTGGGTTAAGCCCGTAGCTGTGGGTTAAATTAACCTCGCGTTCTACATACGGGGCCAGGCATTTTGAGAATTTATTTTTGTAAAATCAGAAACTATGACACACTTTCAGCGGAGCAGTGTACAGTAAAAAGCCTATCAGTGTGATCCGTCACTTGAATTACGAGAACGGTAAGGGTTAAAGAAACTGCGACATTTTCACTTTTAAAAATTCAAACATTGTCCAGCGCACACACATGCCTACAAACCATTTAAAGTTCCAAAACCGTTATTAACCGGATGAACAGTTTTGAATTTGAAGAAGCGGTCAGTCAACTTTTCATGAATGTTTCATTCTGACCGGTATAAAAAAAACAAAAACAACAACAACAACAACAAAATAACAAACAGAAAATACATAAGAAGGACAAACCGTTTTAAATGGGAATCGGTGTGCGTGCCTGCAATACGTACCGCTAACTGTCGACAAGACACGGAAATGAGTATTCAATCGCCCTTTCAGTTTCACGTATATTTCGAAAAAGAAAAAAAAAATGCAAAACCGTTCTAATGTAAACTGCAGCATGTCCTTGCTAGCTGTCTTATCGTCGAAAGGAGAAGCGAAAATGAACTGTAAGGCATAGTTCGCCCGCTAGGGGGAGCAAATGTACTCCAGCTCTCCAGTCAGCAGGTTGACTGTATCCCGCCCTTCAGTCCCGTCAGCTCTCGCGATATTTCCGCGCTATTTTCATCGAAAGGCTCGTTTCCGGAAAGTGAAACGGTTACTAATTACAACAGATACTATACACGCACATATATCTTCACCATCTGCTACATTCGTTTAAAGCTTTCGTTTAAGTTAGATTCATAAAACGAAGTTAGCTGTCACGTGACTTCAACTCGTGAGACCCAAATCCAGGATGCATTTGCACCCTGCCCCGCGCAGATGGCGTACATTTTCTCCCCCTGCAAACGACTGGTATACATTTGCACCCCCTATCAGGCGAACTATACCAAGTGAGTCTTACTCAGTGGGGATCTCTGTAAACATACACTACAGCCATGTAGACATTTTCTATTTATGCTTTGTGCAAACGTTTGGACTGAAACATTCTCTGAACATACAGTAAACAGCAAGCTTCATTACTATTGTTCTTGTTATTATATGACTATGTACATATTTGTAACAAACAGACAACGAATCAACCTGACGTATAGTAGTGTGAAACGAAACATATACTGACGTGTACTTTTTTGAAACGGAAACCATTCAAGTCAAGCAATTCTCTTTCTGGGGCGTGAAAATGTCAGTTTGAGCAATCTTGTCACACCGTCGTGGAGCGACGTACACTATGTACACAAGCAGAAAAATAAATTATCTCTGTATGCACAATGTCACGTGTTCATTGTAGTTACAGGAAATGGGTGTCTCAGTGCAAATGACGTCATGCAGGAGGTGACGTCAGTCGGCGTGGGACCGGCCCTCGCCAGGACTCGGGTGTGGACTCTGCTGTGACGGTCCCTGAAACACACAAATAAATGTCAAGTTTACTCAAAGGCACGTTATCCATACGTTATTACGAATAACAGAATTTGGTTTGCTCCTAACTGATAGTAAATGACAAAAAAATTCAACTGAGAACAAGCAAGCATATATCACACCAGACACTCATTCAAAAAAAGAAAAAAGAAAAAAAAAAAAGTGGTCCTTCGTATGGCTACGGAACGTCCTCCATGACCCCCTGCTGAAGTGGGAGAAGGAAGCGAACAAGAAGGAGCTTACTAATAACCACCGGTGAAGTACCATACAACCTTTCGGAAAACCACTTCTCGCACGATTCAATTTTAAACGTGTCAACATCTCACTGAATCGATTTTACCCCGGCCGTTTTTATGTGAACACAAGCGCCGTAAACAGTGCTATTCAGTGACCAAGTCGGACTGTTTCTTGTGAGCGATACCGTGTGAAGGTGATAGCGACTCTCACGCATGCGCCCGGCTCAGCACGTGGGACCGACAACAAATGGACCTTTCTTGTTCCGGGTGGAACTTGAGAAAATTGTCTGAAGACAACGCTCTTTTCTTACGCAAACATCCTGAATTTCACCGGTCACATCCCGAGACAAAGGAGCAGAGTTCTAAACTAACACTCGAAAATATGAGTTATTGAAATCACCAAACACAGGTGGGCGGCAAGGCAAGGAGGGAGAGAGAGAGAGAGAGGGGGGGGGGGAGAGAGAGAGAGAGAGAGAGAGAGCGTTTTTTTGTTGTTGTTGTTTATTTGTTTCAGCTAGGCTTTCGGCCCATGGCTGAAGAGAAGGGGGTCTGAATGAAGAGAGCACAAAACAAAGGTCAAAACTAAGGTATCAGCACAGTACAATACAAAATTACGGTATAAGAGAGAGAGAGAGAGAGAGAGAGAGAGAGAGAGAGAGAGAGAGAGAGAGAGAGCCCCCCTCCCCCCTTCTAAAATCATAAGCATCTTCGGTTTCATCTTGGTCGCTGTCGACACAAAAACGTGTCGAGAAAGGCCGAGAGTGGCGAACAATGTCAGTGTGTAATGACAACACGCGTCGACTGAGAGCAAACTCGGGTCACAATCAACTCACACGTGACCCCGGAAAACCATTCTACTAATTTCTACCACCAGACCGACCAACTGAGAGGAAATAGTCGGCAGCGGGAGCGTTGGGAAAAAGCAGGCTTACAGTCGCGATTGTCCGTACAATACTTTACCCACCATCGTAAGCGCTGAAAAGCGGCGCTTACAATCGATGTATCTCAGTCAGTGTAAGTTTTCACCTGGTTTGACATCACCCGCCTCCCCCCCCCCCAAAAAAAAAAAAAAAAAAATTAAAAAAACCAAAACAAACAAACAGACAAAAAAACAAAACAAACAAAACCAACAACAACAACAAACAACCAAAAAGCAAACCACAACAAAACACCCCCCCCCCAACAAAAAAACCCAACAACAAACAAACAAACAAAACCACAAGACCAAAAGACACACAACAAAACAAACAAACAAACAAAAAACAAAACAAACAACAAAAACAAACAAAACAAAACAAACCAACCATATAACCAACAAAAATGCAAAACAAAACATTTTTTTTTTAACCAAAAAGCCCCCCCCCCCCCTCCCCAAAGCCGGGTCGGGCCGTGCAGCACCTGTCCTGGGGCCGACTCAAAAAGTCTCGGGCGTCGCACTTGTGAAACTGTAATTAAACGGCGTGCGTCACGCTCCACTGATTCCGGCTTTTTTATGATCGAGAGATGTGATACGATTAAGTGCCGAGTTTAAACACCCGGAAACGGAGACGGGGTATTATTCTGTCAAAGAAAATAGACACTATTCTGCCATCCAGCGGTACCAACCGGTGTCATATTTTCATTTCTGAATTCAAGGGTCTGGAGTGCAAATATTAGTGAACTCGGAATAGCTGTTATTAATTCCAACCTTTATCCTTTTTTTAAAAAGTTTCTCTCGTTATCTGGATTAAAACAAAACAGGCTTAAACGCCATGGGCCTGAAAAGCACTTAGACACCTTTTCCAGAAAACGTAGGTTTGTCGCTTAGAAACTTGAAAACTTAGTTCTCAGCGTGTGACAGTTTCTTCTGCTTGTCCCAGTCTACCTATTGTCCAAATCAGGTTCCGTTAACCACCTGATACGTGCCACCGTCGTTCATTTCAGAGCTCAGCCCGTAAACCCCAACTCAAACCTGAGGTGCCCTGCGTGTTGCGCACTGGAGAGCATGTGATTTTTCGCCGGGCTGAGCCCTGGACTTGTAGTTATCTCAGTTCTGTTTCTCGCCCTCATCTGACCCCTTTCTGCTTCCGTCTCCAAGTTGTTGGACGAAAAAGTGGCATTTGGGTGATTTAACCAATAGCTTTCTCCACCGCTTCCAGCAGTTAAGTTTCATTGGCTTTATGGCCCCGAGACTGCGCAAGCGGTGAAAATGAAATCAAAGGACCATGATCAGTCGTCTGTGAAACGCGACTTCAAAGCTTAAACAAAAAACCCCCCAAAAAAATCGTTTTTAATGAAGAAGCGAAAGTACAGAAATGAGAGCAAGTTTTCATGACTAGTCACTTACCCACCATGACGTCAAAGGTGACGTTGAAAGAAAACCCTCATTTTCAAAGAGAAAGAAACGATATGGAGGCGTTGTGTTCAGTCACCAATGAACCCACGGCTTCAAAGTGTCAAAACTCCAAAGAGTGTTTCAAAACAAAACTACAGAAATGAGATCAACTTTTCACGACCAGTCACCTACCCACTGGGACGCAAAAGATCAAATTTAAAAAAACAAATCCTCATTTTCACAGAGATATCAGGGAAGTTGTGTTCAGTCGCCTATGAACCCACAGCTTTCAAAGCGTCTCAAAGGCTTAAGAAAAGAAAAATCAAAACAAAAGTACAGAAATGGGATCAAATTTCACGACCAGTCATCTATCCACCATGAGGTGAAAGGCCAGTTAAGAAAGAAAAGTTATTGTCAAAGAAAAGGCATTGTGTTCCGTCACCCACGGCTTCAAAGCGGAAAAACTATAAAAAAAAAACTATAAAAAAAAATTCAAATGCTGTAATTGTTTAAAAGACCGTCCCTCCCAGCATTCAGGAAACCAGACCTACGTCCCGCAGGTCTGCTCCACCCGATGACCCTTCCCCCTCCTCCCCCCCCCCCATCGCCCCCCCCCCCTCTCACTTTGCCGCCATATCCATCACCTCGCTCTTTGCCTTTCTGCTCAAATGAAGCAGAAAAAGTAAGATCCGTCAGGCTGATTAGCAGACAATAGGCCGCCATTTTGGGTGTCCCCTGCTTCAATCCTCTTTCCGACACGCTGGCCGCTTTGTAGTGAGGAGAGCCGCTGTGAAGAGATTGGCCTGTCAAAGGTGAGGAAGAGGTTCCATTCTCTGTGTAACGAATAACGTGTCATGGAAGCCAGGAAGGGACGACTGAGCTCATCCATACGTAATTACGTACGATCGCTCATTTTCTGACTCGCGCCACGCTGTGAGGCGAGAATGGATGGAGTCTGTCTTCTGCCACTTGGTTTGGTTCACGGGGAGGGTGGCACGGGCGTATGACACGGTCACTATCTGTATCGTATAGTTGCAGCGTATCAAATCGACAACGACATAGTACGCGGATAAACTCAAACACACACACACACACACACACACACTTGGCTAACGTCACGGGACTATTGCCGTTGTGTTTAAAAAATTACGACAGGGCGGAACACTTGCTTGTAAGAAAAAGTTGATAGTGACTTTTCGAAGATGAAGATTGACGATTTGCACTGTCCACAGCAAGGAAGGGGTTTCGGTTTTATCATTTAAACTTTTTTTTTTTTTTTGGGGGGGGGGGGGGCAAAGCGCTCCGAAACAGACTTCAAAGCGGGTGCCCTACCCACAAACAGTGAACATCCCACCCTCCTCCACTTTTCCGGGGAGAGAGAGAGAGAGAGAGCAAAGAAAAAAGAAAAAGAAGAAACTCCTTTCTATCTACAGGGATTCCTCCAAAACAACGTAAGACTCAGCTCCCTGGTGATGAGGACAGACGGATCCCGCTGGTAGTAGGTCATGGGTGCTGCTCTCTCCCTCCCATTACCACCAGTCATGGCGTAACCAAACTGTACACGTCACCACCCAGCCACTCTGAGCTCCGTCGTTTATCGCGTCTCGGGAAGAATAGGGCCGACTGTGACAGGAAATGCCTTTCCTTTAGCTACCGGCAAGACACGGCACATACCCTCATCATCCGTCTGTTTGATCTCCGCGGGTGGGACGACTGAGGCGTAACCGGACACAGACTATGTACCTACCACAGTCAGCACGCGCCACCAGACACACATTAACACAATCCGTACCGTGAAAGTTGTGCCGGAACTTATTCCCCTTCCCTATATCCTAACGTCTTAACTCTTTGACGACGAAGCACAATTTCTAACACGCGATTTCCTATAGGAAATCGCGTGTTAGAAATTGTGCTTCGTCGTCAAAGAGTTAAAATGTCCCAGTGATGTCGATTAAGACATCTCTCATGAAGAAGAAATGCACTTGGAATTTGTTTTTCTAACACCTGTTTTAAGCAAAAAAGATAAAGACATTATAAGATGTCCGAACATCTCCCCTTGGAGGCACGGGTGGTAAGCAAGAAGATACCGACCGATTACCCTTCCCAACAGGCATGTGCGATAAAACCGAGCAGGCTGATCGGCATTGGACTGTCAATAATCGGGTTGTGAGTTCGAACCCTGGAAGCCCAAACTTTGTGCTGACTTTTTCCTCACTGTCCCCTCTTTGATTTCACCCTTATTTGGTGGAAAAGGACGTTAAACCCTAAACAACCGACCAACCCCTGCTCAGCAATGGTGTTCATTCGTCTTTCCTTGCACTGGAAAATTTCTAGATCTAGCTAACAGTGCATGTTCAGTGGCAGCGTTCTCTCTTCGAAAGAACCTTAAAAACATTACACAGGCCCGAACAGAAAACACACACACACACACACACACACACACACACACACACACACACACACACACACAAAACTGCACGCGATACGGAGTGTGTTAACAACACTGCCGTTGGTGGTTCAATCCACCTCGAGAGCTAGCTTAGAGAGGAAGGGGCTCTTTCTTCTCGGGGAATCATTTGAAGCCAACGAATGTGGAGAAGTAAGTAGATCTGACAGAAGTGGGTGACTGATGACAGTCAGACGATAGGGTTGTCGTGCTGAATGTAGCGTTGCAACAGTCTTTAACGGATGAAATGTGACAGTGGTACAAAGCTGAGCGTGAAAGTACCGTTGTACCACACGATGATGACGCGTCACAACCATTTCCTGTCAGTTGGGGCGTCACCTGACGCATCAAACAGTAAGCAGAAAGGTAATCTCCCGTGTCCTGGCCAAATCTCATAACAGACGACTCCACTCCTGTCCATCAAAAGGGGCAGGCCTCCAGAATTCAGCCAATCGCGTGCCGCGGTATCCAGTAACGAGCACAGCACGTGGTATGATCTAGCAAACTTTCTTGCCAGACACAACAGAGATGGAAGCACGTGTAGTTGGATCCTACATGTGTTTTTTGTAATTCTGTACGTATGAGAATCATGTATGATGCATTACTTGGCATTCCTCCATACCCCAAATGGTGAGAAAGGAATAAACTCTTTGAATCTTTGATACTGACGACTGAAACGTGGACAGAAACCAGTAAGCTACGATGTCGTACAGCTTCTTGGCCCCCAACTGTCTGGAACTCGTTGCCAAGCTTTTGATAGTTCACTTCTGTTGATTCTGTTTGTGTGTACCACGAGTCGTTCTATGTCGCTACACCTGCCAAATTGTGTGTGTGTGTGTGTGTGTGTGTGTGTGTGTGTGTGTGTGTGTGTGTGTGTGTGTGTGTGTGTGCTTTAAGAGCAGCGAGTCCTTGGTACTTAGAGAGCAGCGCTCAGGCTATAAAAAACACCTATCTATTATTGTCAGATATACCCGAAGATTTTGTTTCCAAAATTATGACAGTCGGGGATTTTGTCAACTCGAGAAGCAGACGCAACACGAAACTGTAACAGAGTTAATCATTCATTACTAGTCATCAATCGTCGACAAGGCAACTGGAATCTGAACTCGGGGCCGCGAGCGCTGAAAGTCACACGTCATAATCAGTGAGGGTCGCTTCATCCTTCATAAGCCCCTCCACCTGTCCGCACTACCAGTGACTGATGCCGAGTCTCGTCGCCTCGGCTCTGTCCCGAGAGTAAGCCGAGACTCGTACTGACGGCAACTTAACACCGTGACTTTGTGTGACGGTGATGCTCTCCCAGACAAACCATCTGAACGCATTCAGCCTCGTCACAAAGCATCGCCCCGTGGCCGACTCGCTGACAAATGCACGAGCAGCTTCCTCACATCTATCACGTCCAGCGCAACACTACTACGCCGTAGTTACAGGGAGCTGGTGGCGATTGAACCCTGGCTCAGTAACCGTCGGAAAACAAAGGGACGCATGCGTAAATCATAAATCTGTGACTAGAACTTAGCTACTGATTACAGACTTGGCACACAACGCAGCCGCCAGCTTCCCAATTGCATCTATCATAAGGCGAGAAGAGGAACGAGGGGGGGTGAGAGGTTTGAAAGGGCGGCTGGTGTTAGTGACTATGTGGCTTTAATTAGCTTAGTAAGCCTATTTGTCATTGGACGACTCACAGAGAAGCTGAGAAGTATAGTGGTACAATGCACGATGTATAACAAAATGTGGAATGATATCGATACTGTCGTTAATCACTGAGGATGCTGTTTGTTGCCTAAAAGCGCTGGGTGAAGATCGCGATCAATCAACTCCTCACCCGAAACCCGGGGAGCCGGGATGGTCGAATGGTAGAGCGTTGGACTTCTAATGCTCGGGTCGTGAGTTCGATCCCGGCTCGGGCCAAATATTTGTGCTGGCTTTTTCTTCGTTGCCCCGTCTTTGATATCACCCTATGTGGTGGAAAAGGACGTTAAACTCCCAAACACCCACCCACCCACCCACCCACCCAATGAACCAGAGAGGACGGGCTCGCACATGGGGTCACTTGCCGCAAGCCCGTCATTAGTGGGTGATCAGTACGGTCGGCACGTGCAGTGACCCGGCTGACGACACCATCGGCACGTGCTGCCGGTCCGTCCCGGCCTGGCGAAGTGTGACCCGGACATGGCCAGAGGCCGCTGGGCGATGGATCTCGGCGGGTCGCGGGACAAGGGCCGTGAAGGGCTTCTCGTCTCTGCATTATGGAGTGGGCTCTGTTCGTTACACCAAGAGGTTTCTATAATCTTGGATTTGTACTTTGGGGGGATCAAACGAATCATGCCGTTTCTCGTTCTTTAGACGTTCTCTTGACCACGTGTCATCCACCCCGGAGATACAAGTATAGCGCAGTTCAGACTCTAGCAGTCGGCCCGTACCACCAAACGACTTACACGTGTCTGCGGTGGCACCAGAAATAGTCTGTTACTGTGTACTGAGCCACAGAGGTTTCATGTAAGCCTTTTGCATTTCCCTTACCTTTGGTAATTTGAATGGACTGTTAAGCGGCCAGTTAGACTTATGATTATATTAAATCATGCATTGTTGATTTTATGCTATGGCAGATTTTATGCTATAAATTCGTAAGTCTTGCCATGTCTTGTGGGTTTTATGTCATGTTTCTCATGTGATGTCGTGTATTTTGGGCAAAAACAATTTCCCTTCTACGGATGATGAAGCATTTTCAAATCAAATTAATTCAAATCAAATCTCGTGAAAAAAAATAACTAAAAAAAAACAAAACCTCATTCACATATTCTGACAGAAAGGTCAGTGTACCCAGCATAATAAAAATGTCCAAAAGATTTTTTTTTTAATCCAAAGTGCCCGCATAAACGTCTGGCAGAAATCTCTAAGCAACACACGACGACTTAGATTGTGTGTTTTACAAGTCATATCACGAGCAGCTAACAACTTGCCAGCGCCAACACACGAACGAAGAATCTCCTCAGAGATTCCTTGCCAAAACTAACGCCATTAATTTTGTCAGGCGCCGAATATCACGTCATCGTTCATTCGTTTCTTGGGTCGACTGAACAATGGGGAAGGTAGTGACTTCAAGACAAGGCAATGACAGCCTTTAGCGACTGTCTTAAGTCCTAATGTCGACCTCTGTCAAAGATCGGATCTCACTTGATCCCAATCATGACGCTTTCCACGCCCACCCTCCTCCTCCTCACGATCCTCCCCCCTCCTCCTCCCCCTCCCCCTGCTGCTGCTGCTCGTCTTAAACGTTGTTGAAGAGTGATTGCTTACGGCTGCGGCACACGCTGAGAGCCTGCGGAGACTTCGCACGCTCGCCGAACGGCTTTTCTGTTCGGAAGACATGAGAGTGTACTGCGCCGCCGGCCTGGCGCCGGACAAAACGCACAGTGCGACAGCGCGCGGACAGCGGTGGTTGACTGGCGTGGCGACGAAAAAAAAAAAATGGACCGTGTTCTATTCACTGACAAGCCCATGGCGTGCCGCGTCAGTGCCCCTGGCGAGCCGATTTAACTGGCTGGGAGTGTATTTTACCGCTGGTTGGCGAGCAAAATCGCCACGTGTGACGCAGCTTTAAGTAAAGCCGAAGCCACAGTCGACCCTAAATGTTACTCAGATATCAGTCGAGTTTCTAGCTGAATAATGCGACGACAAAGGTGGCTGACAGATCATTGTTTTCGTCCCATTCTTTTGATTTCTTATCTGTACGAAAAAAAAAAAAAAAAAAGCAATGAAGTGCTTTAGTCCAACTTGAGGGGAGCCGGGGTTGCCGAATGGTAGAGCGTTGGACTGCTACTGCTCGGGTCGTGAGTTCGTATCCCGGCTGGGGCCAAATATTTGTGCAGGCTTTTTCATCGTTGCCCCGTCTTTGATATCACCCGTATGTGGTGGAAAAGGACGTTAAACCCCCAAACACCCACCCACCCTTTGTCCAACTTGACCCCAGTAAAACGCAAAAGCTCTTTGCGTCACAAAACAGACAATAACAATGACAATACTTTATTTAACCGTAGACGCTTTTGGCACAGTGACCGTTTCCAAGATAACAGTTCTGCTTGTCTACGTGCAACAGAAAACGATATACGACAAAAAAAATAAAAAATTAAAAGGTGTGTGTGTGTGGGGGGGGGGGGGGGGGGGGGGGGGGGGGGGGGGGGGGGGGAGGGGAAGGGGGAAGGTGTCAACTCTTGCGCATCCCTGCATCAGGGCCTGCTGGGGATTTTGATGCGCGGACAATGAGACCAGATACAATCGTGACCCTTCGGCCAGAGCCCTATACTAGGACGTCATGCGGTAGTGACGCGGGGTGCTCCGCTCAGAGGTGGATGTGAAGGGCGTGAGCGAGGACCGCGATTAGCTCAATTTGTGTCACTGCGCATGTACTGCCCATTGTCTGGTGATAGCTTGGGGTCACGTGGCGTGTCCATGGAGGACCAGCGGACGTTGTAATGTGAAGAGGACGACACCCTGCTTAAGATAACAATTACGGTTAGTTAGACTGACATTAACCCCAAAGGCACCATTCCTCACTGACCCCCGCCCCCCCCCCACCACCTCCTTTCCCTTACACACACGACAGATAGAGGGTGGGTGGGTGTTTGGGAGTGTAACGTCCCTTTCCACCACGAGGCGACGGCAACAAGGTCAGCACAAATATTTGGCTCCAGCCTGGATTCGAACTCACGACCCGAGTATTGAAAGTCCAACGCTCTCATTCGGCTATTTCCGCTCCCCCATCTTTCCCACGATCCTCTGAGAGAGAGAGAGAGAGAGAGAGAGAGAGAGAGAGAGAGAGAGAGAGAGAGAGAGAACATTTCGGGTTTTGTTTTTCTTTTAATTACTAAAGAATTGGGCCTCCACCATAACAATTCATATTCAAGTTGCACACCATCACCCCCCCCCCCCAAGTGATATTTACTATAAAGTCCCATAAAAAAACCGTTTACCATAACGGAATCACGTTTCTGTGATTATCAGGGCTGATGACTACAAAACTCTGCCGTAATTACTCCGTTTATTTTCTTTGTGTGACCCTAGTCTTGAAATCAGAGCTTGTAAACTATCCTGTGAATTTTCAACCGCGCGCCACCGACACCAGACCCCCTCCCCCTAAACAATATAGAAAACAAAACTGTCATAACAATTAACTTAATTCCTACCGACTAAGTTTGGGGCTGTGCACAAGTGCCTAACTAACAAAAACAATCATAATTAATTTAATTAATAACGTGGATTTGAATGTGACTTAGTGGGAGTGTTGCGGTTTTGATTGTACTCGTGTTTGCTGCAGTAAGAGCCGTCAAGGAACCGTTAATCTTGCCCCATACATACAGGGCCAAAACCAAAACCAATCCAAAACGTGGGATACCCGAGCGCGGTACGAAATGTGTCAACTCTATGACGTCACTGTGGTTTTTCTATTTATATAACTGGCCTCGTCCGCAACAGAAAGGCACGAGGCTTTAAGTGCTTGTTTATTCAGGTGTTTCCAGTCCTTTGATGCCCTAGCCGATTAGTGTAGAATTGCTTTTTTTGTGCGTTCTCCTTGTCTACACGTCACCGCCTCTGTCACGTGACCTGCTGAGGTGCAGCTTGGCTTGGACTATTCAAGTTTTTGTCTACGTGATCGAGTTGCATGAACAATGTTCTATTCAGTGAGCGAAGTCTGAGAATCACAAAAGACGGACGTCCGCACGACATGACACTTCATGCAACAGTCGTTAGCAAGCTCACCAACCACAACACTACAGGGAAACCCAATAGTACAGCGGATTCCTTAATAAAAAGAGTCAAATCGGAATATAAGGTAATGTGATACAGGAAAACAGCCAGGTTGTGGTATAGTTTGGTCTAATGAATGCAGGATTGCGATCACTGAGAGACTGTGACATCTCCCCCTCCCCTTCCCCCCCTCCCCTCCAACAAAAAAGCAACTTAATAAACCCGATAAAATCGGTAAAATCATTTCCAAACAAAGCAAACGAAGTCTATCTGGTCTTTCTGCCACACACTGCACACTTGAAACATTTTGTCCCTAGGCCCTGGTTGTGAGTTCGAGTCCCGACTGGGACACTTAACTTTGTGCTGACTTCTTCCTCTTGCCCATTCTTTGATACCCCCCCCCCCCCCCCCCCCGCGAGAGAAAACTGGCAAAACAACCAAACAACAACAAGCAAAAACCAACAAACAAACAACACGAACTTCCAGCGGGCGCCGGTTAACCCTTGATCACCGGCCAGCAGAACTAGAAACACGACTCTGTAGCTCTGTACATCGGCTCAAAACAAGAGAAGACAATAGGTGACTAGTGACTGGGGTTTGTCCCCCCTGAGGTCAGGCCAAATAACTACATCACTGTCCGCTAATTGGTGGGGACGGTAGTGTCCAGGGGATGTCCAGTTCACACGTGCCCGCACCCCCACCTTCCCTCCCTCCCATTTACACTCAGGCCATGATTACAGGGGCCGGGTTACAAGAGTCCGTATCGGACACGAAAACTGACCACAACCTTCTCTACCACCCAGCTGTCAGAGCGAGTGATGTAAAACTCTGTATTGTTTACCCCTGCCGGAATTAAAAGTAACACTTTCAGGGATTAAAATACGCGTCCGTGACGGGTCAATTCCCCGACACAGGAATTAAAAACTAACAATGAAAAAGAAAACTACCGACTGTCAGTACTTTAAAAAAAGGCGAGTGGCGTGTTTAAAACTTAGATCTGAATGGGTCCGGAGCGAGTAGAGTAATGATGGGGAGGGGTGAGGGGGCGGTTAAACACCGAGAGAGGGCACGATTTACGCGCGATGTAACACTGCGGGGGGAGGTGTGATAGGTCTGGACTTTCCCCCCTGATTTGGGGGTTGCCAGTGTGAACGCAACACTTTTCGTAATGAGGCTCAGCCGAGGGCGATTGTCTGAGAGTGGCAGTGAGTGCTGTAACGACCATTTAACAGAAAAGTAGTTAACCTCCCATGAGGTCACACACTGGGTGGGCGTATTGAAATAGGTGAGGGGTGAGGGGGTGGGGGGGAGGGAAGGGTGTGTAGACCGAAAAATGACCAACACCTCCCCCTGTATCGACACAGCAGCTGCTGCTGACTTTGTGCCTCCACCATGGCCCGGGGCGACAACTTCTCACCAAGGGCGACAACTGACCGCGAAAAGGCGACAAGAGTTCAGTCCCTCCGCAACCTCCGTCGGTGCGAAACTGCGCCCCGTGTGTCCATATAGTGAGGGTCTGTCCTCCGAAAGGCCCCCCCAAATGTACACATGCTCGCCTTGTTTTTTCGGTGTCCATCTTGCTGGAGGGGACAGCGCCGGACACTGGTGGACATCTGTCCCCTTGTAGGCCTCTTGTCACCCCGGGTGTCCGGCCCTTTCAATGCGGGTGCAGCCTGCAGATTAGGTTTGTTTGAGTTTAATTATGCTGGCGGTCAGGAAGGGACTTTACGTACCGCCTTGCTCTAATCCGCTTGCCTGCCGAGGCCGGACAACGGCTAAAAAGAGAGAGGGAGAGGGGGGGGGGGTAGAGAGAGGTCCATAAACTTCCATACTTCTACCGGCGCGTGTAGGGTGCGCACAAAGACAAACAACCGCCCACTATCTCGGGTGATAAGTGCGAAAAAGGGACAGCAGCACAAAAGGGAGAGAATGGAGACTAAAGAACGACAACCCTGTGGAGAATGGACACCAAAAGAACGACAACTGTACACCAAAGGACAACAACTAGGGCCGAACAGTGCGGACGGGGCAGCTAGCGGACTAATCCACATCCACACGTTCGTGAACTTAGGACTGGAGAGGGAGGGAGGGAATGAGGGAGGGAGGGACAAAGGACGGTGTCCAGATGGAGGAGCTAGCGGTGCCAGAGGCCAGGCATTACAGGGGAATTAAGCCGGTCTCCAGGTCCCATCCCACTCTACATGATACACGGCCTTCGTCAATGGGCTCGGCGCCTGGTGAGTGACTGATGGTAATGCCAGCTCATCTGATACCTACAATTATCAACTCTCTCTAACACCTTCCCCATTCCCTTCCTCCCCCCCCCCCCTCACCCCCGCAAACTCCATCCCCATCCCTGAAAACTAAGAAATATCGTTCCCGAAAGGCCAGTAAGTAACGTCCATAGGCACGGCTTCATCAGTATCCGAGTCAGACATCATTCACAAACCGAGTTATTTTCGAATGCCCGATGCTGTTTTAGCCAAGGCGGACACAGTTATGTATTACCGGTTTGTTGTTGTTGTTGTTTTTCGGCGTTTCCTTCTTATTCAGGACAAATGTTCCATACTGTTTCAGTCAGTTAAGACATGTAATTTGATCAGTAATAGTTCACATGGATATTGTTTTGCATAGGTCATAGAGACTGTTTGTCCACATTTAAGAAAAACAGTGCCACGATACAAAGTAAAGCTTGTTGCGATTATAAGACGACGATGAAGCCAATGAATATTCTTATTATCATTATCTGTTTCCGGAAATACAATCATCCCACTTCGGTTTCTCCGTGAATTTAACCCAACAACAACAGCGCGCGCGCGCACACACGCACACACACACACACACACACACACACACACACACACACACACAGGGCTGACCCCTTTTCTCGCACCCCCCCCCCTCCACCTCTCTTCCCTTTCACACCAATAAGGGCAAGTTTACATAAGCTGTCGCGCGAGTGTCCACAATACTGGCTCACAAAAACGCAAACCTCACAAATCAAGTCCTGAAAAGAGACTATTTCGGGAAGATAAATACCAAATGAATTTACTGCCCGCCATTGCGTCCCTTGTATGTAAATCAGGCAGCCGTCCCTTCGTGATTGGCCATTGTGTGACGTGAGTCACGACCGGCCAAGTCACAGCTGACCACACGCTCAAGACGTGACCATGCATGGCTTGCGCCGCCCTGCCCATTCTTCTCAAATCTAGCAAAGAGAATAAAAAATATTATTTGTCCACTACCGTCACACGTCGCTTGATGACAGTGATAGGCTCTCCCTTCCGAGAGAAAGTCCCAAGGTCGTTAAAAATGAACACGTGCGGTATTTTTCAAAGCATGACTGGAATTTTTTTTTAAGGATTAGGGGTCTGATGCATGGGGAAAAAAAAGAAAAAAAGAGACTAAGCTAGTCTGATATTAGCTTTAGTCTCAGACTTACTACGTCGGGAATATCGCCAGCGTGCATTACCGTTGAACATATTCCAAGACTTGGTTGTGGAGCTGTGGCCGAATTCTCGGAACACTTCCTCCTAGAATGTTCCAAGAATACAGATGCTCGCAACGCAACAGTCAATAAACTTTCACAACACTGAGTATGAATATAGCCATCTACTTCTCCCCTGCAAAACAGACCTTGCAGTCAACGTACATATTTTTACACTGTTCTTTCGGCGCGTTTTTTCCTAACCATATACATGTCAATAACGACTGTAGCAGCTGGACGTTGTTGAAAAGAGAATGCTCACCAGCTGAGACCTCTCTCTCTCTCTCTCTCTCGTTCATTTAAAACTCAACTTCTCAGCCACTTACGTCAGTCGTAGGTCCACGAACAATATCTGAACCATGCTAAATTACTCGTTATCAGATGGCACTATGGCATGTTACCTTTTTACAAGTTGTGTCGTATACTACAATTTCAAACACCATGCTGTCTACTTTTTCACCTATTTCCCGATGTGTTTCCCTAGAATTTCTTGCGCTTCTTGCTGGTTTAAGCGTTTTTATTCATGGATCACCGTCAACCAGCAAACAGTAATACATTGAAAAGAGCACAACGCTTCTTTCTGTCTTTGCATGTTTAATTTTTTTCCTCTTAACTATTACATTTACTCCTTTTGTGCCAGGCATACTTTTTGTCATATTAGCCTTTATCTTTTAGTGTTTCCAGATTAGCAGGACTGCTTGTAAGATAGGCAGACCATGCCTACAAGTCTTTATCCTGAAATAAATGTTTCAGTCAGTCAGTCAGTCAGTCAGTCTCTCTCTCTCGTGATCTGCCATTGCAAAGTAGCTGTAATGGATTTTTTACTGAGCATATTAGAAGTTTATCTTGTTATTGCTCAGAACTGTTTCCCCGTATCTCCACCGTATGCAACGAAACAAGACTTGATACTTCTGGTTTAAACTGATTTATTTTGTTGCACTGATGAAATTACAGAAACACAGTTTGAGCATAAACAAGACGTGCTTATGACTTGATACTTCTATATTTATTCATTCCGTCTTTCAAGGATATGTCGTGGAAACAATTATGATACCTTTTGAGCCATCGCGGTCGCACGAACCACGCGCTAGTCGTTTACATTTGTACCAATAACTAAAAGTACCGAGGTAAAGTTCAAGCCCTTTCAGACCCAGTCTTCAATACAGAAAACTGTCGCGTGCCGACCATTCAGAGAGATGAGGAAAAAATATTATGAATGTCAACTCTCTCACCGCATCGCTTCCTCACAACCAATAACCTGACACGAACTAAAAAGGCATAAAAGTGACACCGAGAGGCCGCAAGAATGGAGAGGTGTATGAATGGGACCAACAGCCCATTACCTGGGCTCTTCACGGGACTTGTATCTTCTCTCATTGCTTTATTCTATCCGTCAGTAACAGAGGAGGTCACTGTGGGCGTATGGTTACTTTTTTTTCTTTTTCTTTTTAAACCCGGTTCGTAATCCCATTCACTGCACACACCGTTCAAAAGTTCTGCTCTAATTGCGCCCAATACAGGGATGTGGCGATTGGCACGTGGCCGCATTGGGATGGGCGATAACTGTGAACGTAGGAGTCTGAATCTACGTCTTCATGAAAGAGAGTCCAAAGTACACGCACAGCAGGTGTGTGTGTGTGTGTGTGTGTGTGTGTGTGAGAGAGAGAGAGAGAGAGAGAGAGAGAGAGAGAGAGAGCATATGGCTGCGACAGTGCGTGGTGAGTGGGAAGGTTTTGCGTAGTTCACGTGCACTGGGGTGGGGGTGGGGGGGGGAGATCTGTATTTTAGTCGACGCCCTGACCTCTCTCTATCGTGTAACCACAGTCAAACACCTCCGTTTCAGGTTTTAACAACCCAATCAAAATAAAACAATCACACATATTGTATTACGGAAGTTTGCAAGCTGAAGTCAAAAGTATTACACACGCTTGTCACAGTGGATCAAGTGTCTCCTATGTCGTGAGCGCGTTGAAGTCACAGTCACAAACTAACAGGTAATCATCATCCTCATAATCTGCAAACACAGAATAATGTTTCCATAGTTTCAATGCCATCTCTCGAATCTAAAACCACTGGCTCCAGTGATAAAACCAAAAGCTTATTTTTGTTTTGTTATTAATTACATGTTACTTCCTTGTGGGAGTTTTTTTTTTGTTTTTGTTTTTCGTTGTTGTGAATACACATACACATCCCCCCCCCCTCTCTCTCTCTCCTGTAGTTTTAATTTATCATAATTACTTACCAGTTTAGTCTGCCATTGCAATGCTGTCAATATGTACTTTTCCCCCACTGAGCAGTAACATAAGTGGTGCTTGTATGTGCTATTTGTTTACTTGAATGACTTGTATTGTAATAAACTTGTTTAAACCAAAACCAAAATCCAAAACTAAAAAAAAACAAGAACTGATCAGACGCAAAATCAAAGGAAATACAGTGTAAGTCAACTGTAGGCGAAGAAACTGCGATGTTTTCACCGGAAACCAGTTTTGGGTAAAACCGTGAGAGGGTGTGTGTCACTGACAATAAATACACCAACGACAGTGACAGTTTACCATGTCACTACTTGCCGTTCACGTGTCGGACAGTCAGTAAATCACTCTACAACCCCCCCCCCCTCCCCCCGGAAACGGGAACTTGTCGCTTGAAATACCGATCAGTGTCAGGGGTCATTATTACTGGTGGACGAAACACTGCTTAGAGCCAGTTCCCCGCCACCACGTCCCGTCATCTTGGTCAAACCAAGCAGGGGGAGACAACCAGCTGATGTTCTGTCAGATCAGAGAGCAGACCTTGTCCGTACGATTACTGATGCGGGTCTATTGTGGTGCATGCGCACTGGGTCAGTGGTGCAACGTGTCAACCCCCCTCTCCCACTGTCATACCCTCCGTCCTTCTCCTGAATAGGAAGCGTCACTGATTGGTCACTGTGGAATGCCACAGGACTGGTACAGATGCACACAACACCCCCCCCCCCCACCTCCCCTCCACACCCCCCTCCCCCGCCATACCCACACCTTCAACTTCTCTCGATGCTGAGGAGTTAGTGACAAACGAGAATAGATAATTATCTACATTATTCCAAATGCCATACATAGGACTGACTGAGCGTCTATTTTGCGCAGCGACGGAGGAAATGTTAAACAAGTACTGCGCGCGAAGTCGTGGCATTACTTACATTCCATACTAACCAATCACACAACCCACATCACCGTCATGCTATTCGTCGGATACGCCGTCTGTGTCATTTCCATAGCAACACCCGACGCTGCCATAGATCTAAATCACTGATTATTTCACGGGGCAAGTCACCGGATGTTGAAGTCTGCTGCGCTGACGCAAGCCTTCACTTCTGTGGACACTATAGCTCCGATTCTGAGTGTGTGGGGTGAAAAATGTACCCCTACCCGTTTACCCGTTTCCTGTGTGCTGACTACCCACTGATCCTATCAGTTCGGAGGTTTTCTCTTTTAATAACTTATTAGTTTAGTAAGTATTCCTGCTTCAAGTGTACATAGTTGGGCAGTGTGAAAAGCATTTGTCGATGTGGAGACTGAGCGAGAGAGAGAGAGAGAGAGAACAAGAACCTTTATTTTACAACGGTAGAAGTTACAGGCATATTCATACCAATTTTAAAACTTGCCGTTGCTACACTACATGAGCTAATACTATTGAAAAATTAAAAAAATGAGAGAGAGAGAGAGATTAGACGATCTTTTGTCGCATTTACTATCATTTGATATTAATACCATTTCAGGCGACACACTTCAAGGTAAAAAACAAACAACAACGAATGGCTAAAATTAATTTGTGCCGTTAAATACAAAGGCTACCTAGCATTTGTTCCCTTTTTAGGTGCAACATAAGAAAAGTCTGACACAACCGACATCTCTATTACGAATATCGTAATTCACGATACTAGATAGGCTAAGCACATTTTTTTTCTTCTGATACCAGCGCCCAGCTCCACTGTGCAAACTAAACGTATGTACACGTGTAGGTCCAAACTTTACAGTCTCACGTATGACTAGGCCGTTAACGAGAATGTCCGGCCTCCAACCACTCCCATCCATTTTACCATTGCCAGGCTAAATGTTTGGCTAACACAGTCTGATGTGTCAGATGACAGTATAGTTTCTGCAGACAGGATTGGCAGAGTGGCTCTTATGCTGCCTTTTTGACATCTCAAGTGTTTTGTGTGGGTCACGCTCTTCAGCACACTGTACTTGCCCGCCAGACGAACTACACATGAGACGTTCATGCGGGAGAAGGATGACCCCCCCCCCCCCAACAGACCACAGAATAGTAGAACAGTTCAAAGGCCCCAGAACAACATCTAAACCCATTGTATATACGTTGCAACGCATGAGAAGTTATTCTATACTTTGTTCTTGCTTTCTTTTCACTTTAAGTTGTGACTCTGTGTGTGTGTGTGTGTGTGGAGGGGGATCCCTCCCACCCTTTTTAAAAATGATAATTATACTACCTTTCAGGGCCGAAAGCTGACAAAGGAACGCACGAGACAACGCATTGTGACAGCCCCATCAGTAAGCTGGCGGCAGCAACGCGCACCCCAACGAACCACAACCGTGACGGCAAGGGAGACAACACCTCGTGTGACAGCCAGAGAAACCAACGGGGCGTAACCCGACGCGCGCCCTGCACGTGCACACCACGGTGACTGACATCTCATACCTGACGTGCGACGCCAGTTAACGGGTTTGAGAGGGCCGAGAGGGGAAGAAATTAGGGCCCTGGGTTTGGGGAGCAAGGCCGATTTATCTGCTGATCTCAACGATACCATACGGATTTTGAAGTTTCGTTTTGCATTGGTTAATCACGTGCAGGGTACTGATCAGGTTTATAATTACCTAGGATCTAGCCAAACACAAGCGCTTGTGGAATAAAACACTTAACGGGACCAGCGCTACCATTTGTGTGCTCAGACCGTTCTGTGCTGTTTTCGTGGTACATGTAACCACTTAGACACCTGGACAGTGACAGCGTCTGTAATGCTAGCACTGAGCCAACAGAGGCGTACTCGATGACGCGGTCACCACACTAAGCACTCCAGTGGTGTAACAACAGTCTATCATAGTTACTTACCAGTCTAGTATGTCATTTCAATGCTGTCAATAATTATGTACTTTTTCCCACTGAGCATTAACATTAGCCGTGCCGCTTGTTTATGTTCACTATCTGTTTACTGGAACGACTTGTCAGTATTGCAATAAACCTGTTTAAACCAACAGTCGTAAAATTTGAATGTTCAACCGCTCGCGCAAAGTGTAAGCAATATTGTATTCGCGTTATAAGCTGTAGTAATCATCAAGATAGAGTATTTCGAGCGTACAGGCGCACTCAGCGAAACTGTTCTAAACCTTAAGTTGGCTCAGCAAAGATGGGTGGGTGGGTGGGTGGGTGGGTGTTTGGGGGTTTAACGTCCTTTTTTCTACCACACAGGGTGATATCAAAGACGGGCCAACGAAGAAAAAGCCAGCACAAATATTTGTCCCCAGCCGGGATCGAACTCACGACCCGAGCATTAGAAGTCCAACGCTCTACCATTCGACCACCCTGGCGCCCCCAGCAAAGATGAAATTAGCCCGTTTAAAAGCGCGCGATGTGCGAGATGGAGAATGACACTAGACTTTGTTCTCAGAGGTCTTGGCTATGAAGAAGCGTTTTCCCTACTTGGTGTATGTTCTGTTTTAGCTGTAACCAACCCGCGCAGTCCGAGCCCCGCCTGTAGGCATACGTGTATTATGAAACTCACAAAATAGCAATTACCAGAAAGCAGAAAATAATCAAAGATCTGAACAGCGCAAAACCATCTAAGAAAATTACAAAATCTATGAAGTCAAAGCAACGCAGATGGTGACAAACTTACAATATATCAGAATGTGGCGCTTAATTTTTGCATAGCTTAATTCTTTTGTGTGTGCCTTTTCTGGCTAAACCCGCCGAACAACAACCTCCCCTCCCCCCGCCCCTCCCCCCCGCCCCTCCCCTCCCCCCCCCCAAAACAACAACAACAACAAACAAACAACCAAACACTAAACTGAAGTTCAATCTGTCCACACAATAAAGAGGGTGTATTGGTTTTGTATCACAACTAACTCGTTGCAGACGCCAGTTACCATCGAGATTTAGAAAAGAAGGCGTGCCCTCCTCGAATAGACGTATAGTCAAAACATGTGGGTAATCACCAACATTCGTAATCTGCCCCCCCCCCCCCCCACACACACCCTTCTGCCCACTCTCCCGACTATCTCCCCCCCCCCCCCCTTTTTTTTTTTTTTTTTGCCTCGAGGGAAAAGAAAATCATCCTCTGAAGAGATATGAGGGCGGCTAGGAGTCGGGTTAATGAGAGAATCGGCGGGTGCAAAAGTCACAGAAATTACCGGTTCCCTGCAAAAACAGTGCGCGCGTGTATATAACCAAAGTGCGGGCACTCCGTAGGTAACCATCACCTAACAATAGGAGGGCAGACACGCCCCCTGAAAGCACCCCTCCCCTCCCCTACTGGAACAATATTTGTATACGGTTTTAACATGATCCCAGTCTCCTTCTCTGCTGTGTGGAGTCCTAATGATACAGTGTCGCGTTTACCCCGGAGGTAGTCAACCGGTATATTAAACCACCGCTGTCTCTTTGAAAATTATAAACGGGCGTGTGGATCTAATGAGGTTAATGAAGCGTGCAAGGGAGGCCACCTACTGCTACGGCCCACAACTCCTTTTCCCAGAGTCCTCAGGGGGTGGAATCGTCTACACGCAGAATCAACCACGTTCAATGTTTTGGTTTCCCCCTGATAATTAGCGGC
This sequence comes from Batillaria attramentaria, assembly GCA_018292915.2. NCBI lineage: Eukaryota > Metazoa > Mollusca > Gastropoda > Batillariidae > Batillaria > Batillaria attramentaria. The sequence continues at coordinate 1,490,761 of JACVVK020000038.1, read as the reverse complement.
GAATAAAAGGACTCACTGGGACTGCGCCAACCACTTGCGGTCTGCATTTATATAGACTGAGGTTTGGTGCCTTTTGAGGGAGGGTTTGTATTTTAAAACGGTTTCGTTTAATTTCATGTTCAACCGCTGTGACCAAAACAAACAAACAAACAAACAAAAAGTGCGGAGAGAGAGAGAGAGAGAGAGAGAGAGAGAGAGAGAGAGAGAGAGAGAGAGAGAGAGAGAGAGAGATTCTATGTGTACTCACGACGTGAAAAAAAAAATAAAAAAAATAAAGTCTTTTTTTTTCAACATGGAAGTGATTTCACAGATGAGAGAACTGAGAAAAAAAAAGTGATCAAAGACCACAACTCCATGAAAGCTTTACATGATAATTATTCGAATTATTTCTCTCAACCGGTACCGCCAGTTGTTGTTACCCCCCCCCCTCTCCCCCGGGCAGACGTACATTCTGGCTCATACTTTAATTATGAACAACATACCAGAGAGGACTATAAGTTTACACCTGTCAACCAGTTCAAAATACTTTAACCATTCTTTAGGGCAGTTATACTGGGCGACTGGACAGACAATGAAAACTAAACAAGATATTCATTGTTTTCATGTTAAGCAGCGAAGACCGACAATTGAGCACGCAAAGATATCTTTAAACGTTTTTTTTTCCCCCAGGCTATTCGGGGTAGAAACCCTTCGAACTCTTACCCACCATAACCAAAATGAATCTTGCCACAGTGCACAAAAACACACGCAGTAAGAAACTTAAAGAAACGGAGTCATATTTAAAGACGAGAATTATGTGAAAAACGACAGCAGACGGGAAGCGGGGGGGGGGGGGGGGGGGAGGAACCCTCACATGCCCGAAATTAGCTCATTACCACTGCAGGCATGCGTTATCTGGTGAGGGAAGTGCGGGCTGAAATTACCGGGTAGGTTGCACCCTGAATATAATGGACACCAACAACTTGAGCATGTTCTTTTGTGCTCTCCGTTTGACACGTGGCAAAATCACATGAAAAGCAATATCATAAATGCAGATTGTTAAGAAAACTAACAAGAGAGAGAGAGAGAGAGAGGTGCTTATCAGTGCAACTGCTCCAAAATCCTCTCGCTCCCAAAACATGATTTCAGGTTACGTCTGACTACTGGCAGGAAATCTTGCGTATTTTGTTTGTGTCGTTTAAACGTTTTAAAAACACACACACACACACACACACACACACACACACACACACACACGCACACACACACACACACACACACACACACACACACACACACACACACACACACACAATTAAAGAAGTGTGGTAATTTCCTTGTGCGCCTGGTGAAACAAAAATTCAATGCTGCAACAGTTTCGTTTGTTTGCTGCTTTTTATAAAAATTTTACTTTCCCGTCCGTTCTTGACTTTTTTCTCTACGGCCACGCTCTGGTGCAATTAAAACGGCCTAAAGCCACCTTCTGTCTTGTACAAACACGTCCTCCAATATCGACTTGACGAGAGTTTAATGTCATTGTAATGACGCAAGGGAGAAAGGCAGACTATTAACCGCAAATCTGAGAGACAGGCCGCACTACACCCCACCGATTGTGTTTTCATTAGACGCTGCATCAGTGGAAACGTCTGCAAGCAGGATGCTTGGTTTGGCACGGGCTATTCATGCCTAGCTGCACCCACAACCCAACCATTTTGAGTGAGTCACATTCAGGAGCGCTCGCTTGCAAATAATTTATGCGCACTTGTTATGAAATCCAATCCCTCCATTCAATCGCGGCTTCCCACCCCCAAACTCCGTTTATAACCGTTCCTCACACGAGTCTGAAAGGTTGCGGTTTCCACCACCACCACCACCACCACAGACACCACCACACAGTGCGAGAAAACATTCAAACCCCTTCCACCCACACCCCTTTAAAAAAAAAAAAAAAAGAAGAAAAAAAAAAAAAGAAGAAAAAAATGGCAGCCACAAGTATGCAATTTCCCGCTCCCCCGCTGTTGGCCGGTACAATTGCCCTAACAGATGGAACAGATAGAATTCACTCACAAACCGCGAGGCGGCTTCGCTGCTATTAATTTGGACCTGACGATTGCATCTAATTGCATCAGCATATTATTAGTATTCCTACCCACCAGTTTAGACGGCAGCAACCGCTTGAACTCTGCTCTCCGTATGCTGTGTATTCGTCTCCCACGTGGGATATAACTATGTGTACGTGTTCTAATACTTCATATCACTTGTTCGATTTTAAAGTTTTGTTTGTCTAAGTTCTGCTGTTTGGTTGGGGTTTTATTCCCCTCGTTAACCCACCCCCACCCCACCCCTTTACGTAGTGGAAAAGGACGTCAGTTACGACCCCCCCCCCCCAAAAAAAAAAACAACAAACAAAACAAACAAACACAAAAACCCCAAGACATACGTTATACAGACCTTTGCACCTCCTACAGGTTCAACCTTCTCAAAAAAAAAGACAGTTCACGAGAATATCAATATATAAGTCGATCTGACTCGGAAATGGATTTTGAAACTTGGAACTCCTGGGGTAGAATGGAACTGTGTGTCGCACTGAAAATTTACAGTCCAACCCGCCGTTCTCACTTGCTGAAAGTAAGTACATAGGACAAGACCGCCAGCATTCTTTGCAACAGAAGACCCGAAGGACTTGTTTCAAGTTCTGCGACCGGGTGTGACCCCCACAATGTCGCCGCTGTCTGCAGATGTGGTGGTGCACTAATTGATCGAATCTGTCAGGCCATGTTTGTCTAGGCGCAAGACTGCCACCTTGTTGCGGGAGCCGACCCCTCTCCTGCTTTGCATAAACCGCCCGTAAACATGTCTCCCGCGCCATGGCGACGAGATGGGACAAATTAGAACCTTTTTACGGGCCAAGCATGAGAGGATGTCAGCCCTCATAAAGAGGCTTTTCAATCTCGATAAGGGTCACGGCGCTAGATCATCGACGACATCCCTCTACAAGGAGACTGCGGGACTCGGCGTCAAAAGGGTTAAACGGGCTTATTCCATCTTTGCTAAGCCAGTTTATGGTTTGGGACAGTTCCGCTTGTGGGAGCGCCAGTACCCTCCGGCCTCGCAATACTCAGTCTTGATAATAAGTACAACTTCCTCTTAATGCGATACAATGTTGGTTACACAACTCAACGCGGCAAAAGATTTGACATAAGATTTCGTCAGTCTGCAACTTCGCCGTTGTTAAAACCAGTACAGACAGAAACGGAGAGATAGAGAGAGAGAGAGAGGGGGGGGGTGGAGACTCTGACTCAGACATTTCAATTGTTTACACATATTGTCCATAACAATAGAGTGAGAAACATTCAAAAAGCACACACACACACACACACACACACACTCACACACACACACACATTCAACATTGAGAGAGAGAGAGAGAGAGAGACGGGGGTGGGGATGGGGGTAGCGACGGACAGTGGAGGGCCAGAGGGGAGGGGGGGGGAAGGGGAGGGAGCGGGTGTCGGGAGAAGCTGACGGGAGATGGATATTAAATACTGGAAGAAAACAAACAAACGCAACCTCTCCAATCGGCCGACAGACTAAAAGAAAAATCCTGTGTAGCGATGGTAGCCTCTATAACCCTTTACAATCCCAGACCGCCGTCTTGTGACAGGAAACAAGGTTTTGCCACGCGCCCTGAAGGAGACGCCAGCCCCCGTTGGTCAACACACGACCCCAAAACCCTTTCAGATGGTCAACGGAGAAGGGTGAACAAAAAACATCTTAACATCTGACAGTCTCATGGAGCGGAGGGGGGCAAGATGGGGTCGCCACGTGGCCAGGCTTTCCAGCGTCAGGCGACGCAATCACAAAGACCACTCGAAAAGAGTTGTCAAACACACGGTCACGGTGGGTGAATTAGCGTGACCCCCAGCTCCTTAAGGACACAGGCAGCAGCCAATAGCCCCCCCCCCCCACCCCCCATCCTACCCCCTCCTCCCCAATACAGAGGCCAAGACAAGAAGCGAAACCTGCAAACAGAGGGACTGGTGCGGGCCGCCAGAATTTCTTTCTGCACCCGGTTTTTGCCAACACTCTACAGACATGCCCCGAAATTGGGAATGTGTTTTAATTTTTCAAAAATCACGAAAAGGCATAAATGGTGTGGAATTTTATCTTCAACGATGACGAAGTTTCTGGTTCCGTCTTGCGGAAAGGTTTAAGGTAAAGGTTTATACAAAACTGAGTATAAGAATACAAAACAACTGTTGCAATTCTTGTGTCGTCTGCTTCATCTACACTTGTGATTTGATTCAAAATTCAGATACTTCGTGGAAAAAAAAATTAAAGTGTCAAATATAGTGGGGGGAAAAAACAGTAGCAGATTATGAAGAAACCCATTTTTGCCTTGAAATTGGGTAGCGTTTCTTTTCAGCCAAATGACGCTCGACCCACGTTCGTCGCGCGTGCGTGGCGACAGAAATAGGTTGCAAAAAGAAATACTGTGTGCGGGCAACCGGAGACAGGGAGAAGAAGGGGGGAAAGGGGAGGTGAGGGGATAAAAGATGAGCGACACTAAGGTCTGACCCGTGTGTCAATGTCTTGGGCTTTGTGTCGACACTTGACCTCAGCTCCTGGACGGTTTCCCTTTAGAACTCTATACAATGATGCCTCGCAGGAGGAGTTCGCTCCCTTCTCTGTTCTTGCAAATTACTGGCCTTGAGTCTGAGGTCTTGAGATCTGAAAGTCTAGATTTTGTAAAGGAGCACATTTGTGCGAAAAAAAGGTTTCGAAAACAATTTTCTTCAAAATCAATTAAATGAAATGTACAATGCATAAAGATGTTATTTTCGAAATGCACACGAGCACCAAAATAAATAAATAAATAAAAATAAAGGAAAGGAAAAAAAAGGGGGGGGGGAATCCTAGTAAGTACTATTGCTAACAGAAATGCATCCAGACAAATGCTAAGGCGCCGTTGGCGTAACAGTAAAGAGTTTTAACGCTGAAGAGGGGTAAACTTTTCGTTAACAGTAAATTCTACACGAAACCTGCAGCTGACCACAAGCAGAGATGTGAAGCCGAGACAGCCACGTAAAAGAACAAAACAAACGAATGAAACGGCAGTGGAGAGTGCATTCAACAGAGCAGGCAAGTGGCAGCAACGACCACTATAGTCTTTGGTGACGACAGTACGACTGAGAATGAAGACAGACTAATGCATGGACCGAACATGGGGTATGATAAGGCTGTGGAAAAGAGGGGGGGGGGGGAGGGAGAAGGAGACTTGGTGTTGTTGGCGGCTCCTCTGATCACCACCACAAGTAACTAAAGTTACAAAACACAGCCAGTACGATCGTAAGCCGCACGTTTTTCATACCAGGTACTGTACATCGGATCAGCACGGAGGTATGACCAGTCTAAGCGCATGCGCAATTACGCCACTACAGCTCCGAAGACAACGTGTTCCATAGCATGGGAGTGCAGTATCAGCCGCCATATATTCCCTGCCGAGCACTGTGGGTTCCCGCGCCAGGCGTTGGAAGGTCGCGTGCCGGTACCCACTCAAGGCCAGCGCGTGCCGCTCTCTGTTTGACACTCACCCACCCGTTTTCTTTTCGCCCCCCCCCCCCTCCCCCCCCCCACACACCCCACCACACACCCCATCCCCCGCCATTCTCCCGTCGCTCTTGTTTCCATCGACCGTCTTTTACGAAGAAAAAACAATTCCGTAGTTTTTAGGACTACTGAACAATACGATCTGATTACATCACTGTCTTTTTGCACATTACTGGCAGAAAACAAAATGCACAGAATTAATATTGAGGTAAGGTCCCTACCCCTTCCCCAACCATAAGGAAGGCCAGAGGCTGAAAAATTGGAGCAATTTTTTTTTTTAAAGGCTGCTTTTTTGTTTGAAGAATTGATAATAATTTCGTCACCAAGTCATCTGCAGTACGCAACTTCGAATGGTGCACGAGCAAGGTTGAAGCCTCGTGTGTGTGTGTGTGTGTGTGTGTGTGTGTGTGTGTGTGTGTGTGTGTGTGTGTGTGTGTGTGTGTGTGTCTGCTGGAACTTTCCTGGTTGATGTTTCATGTTTTACGAGTTCACAACCCTGAAGACTGGCTTACAAGAACAATTCTAGCACAATTTCGGCGGCCTTGCGAAAATGGACCATTGACTGTCCAACGTTCAACCAACTTGGCTATCCTGGCACCCCAGAGAGCGAGAGAGAGAGAGAGAGATCGGTATTAACACGGTTCCTCTTGGCTGGTCACCGCCGGGGTCACGGGCCATCTGCCCCACCTAACCGCCACCCGCCAACAGCACCCCATCCTCCACCCTACCTCCCTCCCTTGTCAACGGACCCACCTCCTTGAGGAGGACACGGTATAGTTAAAAAGCTGGCGTACCCGGAATTCAAAGTGCCCCCCCCCGTCTATTGGCAGTTTCTCTTGTCGCACGACGCATCAGCCAGGCAGGTTTCCATTACGCCCCGTTGCCCCGACACTTTTACTCTTCTTGTCTCCCCTGGTGTCAACGTCAGCGGACACGTGACTGACGGGTATGATGCCGTATCTGTAGGCTATTGCTCGCTGCCTTTCTTTTTGTTATTTCTTCCTGAAGAAGTCTTCTTGTTGTCAGACCCAGACCCCCATCTCCCACCCCCGCCCTGGCTTCTGGAACGAGAAGTGTGCCAGCGATATTCTTTGTTTCTTTCTTGTCCGCGAAGGTCCTTTCTGTTTCTTGGTTTCCAGGCTGTCTTGGGGGTACACTCGGTACAGTTTTATTCCGTGTCCACTAGTCTCCCCTTATTGTCTTTAAAAAAAAAAAAACATTATTATTTAACCTTTTGAGTTCTCAAAGCTCTTTTTTGCTGCGTGCGATGTATAATCCACATGGTTTCTTGTTTGCGTGGCTAACCACTTACCGCAATATTCATTTCGCTTCTCATCTCCTCCTCCCCCCCCCCCCCCTTACGAGAACACAGAAAACGTATTCAAAGGCCCTGATTTTCAGATGTTTGGGCTCACAGATCGTTCTGGGCTGTTTTGGTGGTGTTTAGCATCACACCACGAACACACATACACAGATACATACACAGACAGACGCGTTCAGCTGACTGAAGCCAAATCGCAGTGGTCGGTGACAGTGTGGTTACCACACTCGACCTTGTAGGTGAGTTTTTCTCGCTTGTACGGCCACCAACCGACAGCGTGTTGCATTCAGAACTCTACTAATCTGTAAGACGATTTCGAGCGCACATGCGCATTCACAAGGGAAGCTGTTCCAAACCAGAAGTTTCTCTACATAAGACTCAGTGATGGCAACAACAGCACTTTGAAGTGATCACAGTTGCATGATTACTTTTCAAACATCTCGAAATAATCTACAGATATCATTTAATTTTAATCCCGAGTTTGAGTACCGTGTCAGTATAAAGCATGACCAGCTGTTACTCGTCTTCGAAGCACGACCTGTAAGACAGAATGACTGACTGACTGTCTGAGATACTCTGGTCGCCCCGGCAGGAGAAGATCCCGGGGCGATTCCACAAAGCAGACGGTCCCAGACGGAACCCGAGTAGGCCACCAGCTCCTCTCACCAAGCCGACCAGCCGCGTAACCACGGCCAACGGGCAATCAGACACTTCAAGATCGCGATTTCCCTCTCTCCATCAAGTCATCGCTCTCATCTTCAGCCACATTAGGCCGCCAGCCCGTGGTGACGTTTTCACAAAACAAAAGCTTGTCGATTGAAAGGTGAACGGGGCAGAGTGGTCGCCCCCGCGGTGAACCGACTGTACCGCAAGCCGGGACATGCTCGTATCTGTCAGATCGGGCAGAAGGTGGCAAAAAAGAAGCGAGTGACAGACGAAGAGTGAGGGGAAAAAAAGGACCTCAGTGAAGAGCCATTGTATGTGACCGTGGCCCTGTCAAATCCTGACAGACGGTGAAACGGTTGCTGTGGCCGACAACACTGTGGCCAGAACCAGTCCAAATGGGCCACAATGAGTCAAAGACTCTCGGTCCGAGTGGGCGGCAGTGAGTCAAAGAGTGCTTGACACGGCGCCAAGAAGGGGAGCTAATCGTCAGCTTCCGCCGCATTGAACATCAGCTGTCCAAGACTCAGTGTGACGACGATTCCTCTAGCAGACTCAGGACAGAAACTTGCAGTCTTTGTTTCTCTCCATCCACGCAGGGTTACATGCTAAACAGGAAGAATGGAAAGATCGCGATAAACTTGCAGAAGATATGTTGACGATTGTTCTGGCATGGTCAGGACTGAACAGAAGTTTAAGTCTCTGCCTGCCGACTTCTCTGAGCCCATAATTATGGAGGTTACACGTTATCAGTCTGGGGAAATGGAAAGATTTTGATTCGTAATAACAGATGAATGCTTGTTTTTTTGATGAGTTTAACGTCCTTTTCCACCACAAAAGGTCCGCCACCAAAGGCTGGGCAGCGAAGTAAAAGCCAGCAGAAGATTTGAACTACCTGCTTCAAATTCGAAATATTGAAAAGGATAATCATACGACGAAACAGTTTGTTGAAGAAGTACTTCTATCAAAAACAGAAGAGCTAAACAACTGGAATGAAATGAACGGGGGTTGAGAGGGGGAGGGTATATCCGTCTATCTACCAAAAAGAAACGTAGCGACGTGTGTCCACGTGTATGTATACACCGCCATCTGGTTGTAACAGCCTCTCGTGGCGCAACGGACCAACACACGACAGTACCAGCCTGATTTCCCATAATGCCCTCTTCATCCCCGGCACGTGCGGCCAATCAGGGGCGGTCACCCCTCATACAAGGGCAGTCACCCAGGATAAAGATGATTAAGCCATCACTTTGTCGCCGCCTGTTTGGGGGTCCATCGGGGCGAGCGCTGGGTCTAGAAGTCCGGTGACAGATTTTGTTCAACCCCCGCTAAGTGGCCAATTCCGCTCTTGAGAGACCTCATCAAGTAACACCTTTATCCCGCCCCGGGTGGGTGGAGGGGGGGGGGGTAGGATCCCGGCCAGTTTGTCCTCGCTGCTGGACTGTTACCTGAAACGAAATTAATTGATGGATGTCCCAATCCGGGGGACAATACTGCTGGAGAGCAGTCAAGCGTGGCGCAGAGAGGTTGGTGCTAGACGTTCCCTGACACAACGAATAATGAACTTATCAGGTCAGTCCTTCAAGATGGGCAAATTACGCCTCAACCCCCACCATTCAGTTTCCTTTACACCCCCCCCCCCCCCAACTTCGCGTAAAAGGACAAAATCCTCAAAGCCTTGTGTTTTCCGTCTGTGCCCCCCCCCCCTCCCCGGCCCCCTCACTTCCCCATCCACCCCCACTTTCTGACGTCCATTCTTCCTTTCCCTCTTCACATCCAAATGTCTCCGGCGGACAATGGTGGAAGACATTACGTCTCATTTCCAGATTCTGTGATTGCTAATTTCAGACGGCGAGTTGCCACTGGTCCGTCGCCTCTCTCTCTCTCTCTCTCTGTCCCAAGACCCGGCGCCCGTGAAGACAAAAACTCTGGCATTAGCCAGCGGTCCTCGCCCCCTCTAAATGGCTGGGTCAGGTTTCGGGGGGTCTCTGTAGGTTTTCACGTCTCTGTTCCTCCATCCCTCTTTTGACACTTAATTATCTCCGCGAGTTTAACGCCGATTCCCTCTCACAGGCCGCCGTGTTCGGTGGAGTGTGGCGCCCAGATAATGGAAGAAATCCTTGCCTTTGATTCGGGCGAGTTTGGGAGGTTTACCGGCAAGAACACGCTCCCCACCCACCAGCCAAAAGCCGTTTCTGTCCGCTCCAGGGAGTAAATCGGGCTCAGAAAGAATAAAACGACGCAAACTAAAGGAAAACATCACCCCACGCCGTTGGGGTCTGACTCTTCTTAGAAAACATTCACAAGAACTGTTTTTACGACGAAAAGAGGGGGCGGTGGAAACGGTACCTTGATGTACTTGGAGGACAGAGGCCACAGAAAGCGTTAGTACTGCGGGAAACAAGGGGACAGCTCCTTGATGCATAATGGTTTAATTTCAGCAAAGTCGGACAAACAAAAGAGAAATGTAACGACGACAGTCTCAAAAGCGAAGTGTCGTGAAAGCGAAGTGGTCCCCCGCTGTGAAACGTCGGGAATTGCTGTGACCGTATGGTACCCTCCCTGGGGTAATTGGCATGTACCATAAAGAAAGTGTTTTCTTGTAAAACAGTCGGGCTAAATTATGAATCAGACGAACAGACTGTTGCTGAGATTGGGATCGGAGAAATCAAAGGCGATCTTTCTGAATATTTCAGTGGAGACGCGCGGAAATTGTTTGAACAGAAGTCCAGATCGTAAGTGAGTCTCGAGACACTCTGAGGGGAACTAGTTTTACCTCTGATGCTTTGTTCTCTTCGATTGATATTAAAACTATTAATTACAGTGGTTCCATTCTAGCATATGCTTCAAAGAGAGACCGAATGCCGGAAGGAAATAACTTTTTTTCTTCTTTAACGAATGTGATTTGACAAATACTTGCCAGTGTTTAATCAGCCGTGTGTGTGTGTGTGTGTGTGTGTGTGTGTGTGTGTGTGTGTGTGTGTTAGAGAGAGAGAGAGAGAGAGAGTATTTAAGTCCCCCATCCCCAACCACCACCACCCCCCCCCCCTCCAAAAAAAAAAAAAAGAGAAAAATCAAAGAGAAACCGCTACTGCCAACCACCCGAACCAAACGGTACCATGAAATCCATCTTTCTTAGCACTCCAACACCCTCCCCACCCATCCCTTCGTTAGTCTTTAACACTCACAGCCACAACGTCAACCCCAGACTAAATGTGGATCTGAGACTTCAATGGAAGGAACAGTAGAACTGTCCTTAGTTGCCACACATTTTAATTATTCATCACAGTACCCACTGAACCAATGATTTTAAATGACGACCTTTGTAAACCGACTTTCAACTCGGGGATAGCACAGCATCGGAGGAAGCCGGAAGTTCCCCGAACTTGGACCGATAATGACAGGGTTACCCACGAAACTGCGTTGAAAAAAACAAAGCTACCGAAATGAGAAGGCTCAGTCGCTCAGGCCAGTTCCGATCCCCTGCGAGTCAAATCTATGAATATTTTTACACACCTAATATCGCCAAATTATGGTCATCAAAGGAGCATTCAATCTTGCCAGGCCAACGTTTAATCATGACAATTAGGAGGGCCATGCTAAAACTCCCCCGGCTCACACAACTAGACCAGGCCTTGTCAAAACCCCTTTTCAGGTCGCTTCAAGGGACGGCCGAGGTCCCGACCACGCGCCCTTCAAGCTCACCCCCCGACTCCGAGCAAGGGACCCAGGGCAAACCATATGCCGGGGTTAGCATCCGTGGGGCATCCAACACCCCCTCCCCTCTCCCTCGCCTCTCCTCCCGTCTTCCCCTTCCCTTCACAACCCCCCCCCCCCCACCTCCCCCTAAAAGCTGTATGACAGTCATGGAGCAAGGACATCAATTATTTTATCCATTTGATTAAACACAGAAAACTTCCTGAGACGAGTTCACAGCGGGAGGGCGCCAACTGAGGTGGGAACGGGACATGGGTTGCGATGCTGTTCTCGGCGGAGGAAACGGAGAACAGATATGAGGAAGAGTTCGAAGTGTTTTTGTTGTTGTTGTGGGTGGTGGTGGTAGTGTGTGTGTGTGTGTGTGTGTGTGTGTGTGTGTGTGTGTGTGTGTGTGTGTGTGTGTGTGAGTTTTCCCCCCCCAAATGACTGGAGGGATGGATGGGTAGGGGAATCTTTACATCCGTTTTATCATGATTGGTGACTGGTCAATAGATATTTGAAGCGGCTGTTCTTAAATGTTCTAAAATGGAATTCACTGTAAACGAAAATAACCAACCCCCCCCCCCCCACCCCACCACGAAAAAAAGTTTATATAATATATCGTGTATGCCTGTGTATGCCCACTTTCCTTATATATTCATTTATTCGTTCGTTCACTTTTTTTTTCGGTCCAGCGTGCTAGTGGTTGCGCGTGGAGATGAGCAGGTAGCGGGTTTGAATCAAGACGGTGGTGCATGTGAAGCATTTGTACAGGTTTCTCCCCCAGTGTCCCCAACTTTGCAGACACCCCGCAGTGGGTGGACTGATACGGCGAAACACCACAAGGCTTCAGTGATTATCTTTTATCTTTCAAACGCTGGAGCTGAACAAACATTTTAGGCTTTATGCATTGTTTTCTTTGTTTGGTGTTTTGTTGTTTGTTTTTGTTTTGACAGAGGAGCTCTGTGTGTGTGTGTGGGGGGGGGGGGGGGGGGAGAGGTATATTACTCTGATGACACAAGTTACGTACCAACACAATCACACTTTTTATAAAGTTGGTGGAGGTTAAGGGGGGAGATATGTGACTTAAACAATCGCCTTCATTTCTTTCTTCTTTTTTTTTCCTTTTTTTTTTTTTTTTGTTCACGACACTGACACTGTGCACAATATTACTATAAAGCTCAGTCTGCTTACATTACGGGTCAAGGACGCGGCCCTGCGAGGAGGATTTTACCAAAACGGCCCGGCACTAGGCGTGAACAAAATTTGTCATCGGAAATCGCGTGGAGTGGCCTGCCCCTGTCCGCGCCATGTTGTGTCACCAGCGCCTGTAGACACAAGACACAGAACAGTGGTCAGGGATCAAGGAACTTATTACTGGTGTTGCTGAACAACTTACACATCAGGAGGTACATTGGTTCGAGCGATTCTGTCTTGCAACGGTTTCACAAAAAGGAAACAGACTGCGGTGACAGCACGCCACCGCCGGGCCATGTTCAATGTGATCACAATAAGTTTTACGAATCCAGCCGCAGAAACAGTTGGGTGTTGTGTATATACTCGTTCGCAATTATGTGCGTTTCAATAACCTGTTCACATTCGGTTGGCCGACTGAGTACTGAGGTCATTACTTTGCAAATCGCATGTCAAAGAGTCTTCTAGTAACCACCACCCAACGTCATAAGTGGAGAAGCCAGACAAGCCACTGGCTTTCACTGACACGAGTAACGGTCTCTGTTCTGTCTTCTGTTTCGGGGGCGGGGGATTCGGAGGGGGTCAGGGGCTCGTTGGTAATTTCCGTATATAACGAATTCCTTTTTCAGAATATTTACGAACAGCCGCTTCAAGTCATTTTTCATACTGGTGTTTGGACACTTCAGGTATTCCCTGAGGAGAGTAAGAACTACTGTACAACCTAAATATGAAATCGGTATCTTGAGAAACAATGCAATAAACGGCAATGTGGTTGGGGATGTTTCAGTATTTCTCTATGTAAGCTATACTGGGTGCCTGGCACCTAGCTGACGACGTACAAATCGAAAATTTCCGACCCTCATACGGTAAATGTTAAATTTCTTTTCTTCTTCTTTTAGTTCAGATACTGATGTCGTCTGTTGTCGACAGTGTGTGTGTGTGTGTGTGTGTGTGTGTGTGTGTGTGTGTGTGTGTGTGTGTGTGTGTGTGTGTGCGTGTGTGTGTGTGTGTGTGTGTGTGTGTGTGTGTAGCTTCCTCGTATTGCCACAAATTTCGTCTCAAATTCTAAACTAAACACCATAATGTACAGACCCACCACTTCCCCCACCTCCCCTGCTACTGAAAGCCATAAAGCAAACAAGTGCGGTCGAGAAACGAAAAGAAAAGATCTTTTCACGGACAAGACGACACCAAAACCACGACTGCGGACCACAAAAGGCCAAGCGAACCTTAAAGAAGCCGTCCTTATAACTAATTGCGGTTGTCGGCCCTTGTGTCCACTCTCCTCTGTCTCTCATCACAAAAACCACAATCTGGCCACCTCTGAACTCGGCAGTAAAACGATATCTCACCAACCGGCACAGCTAGAGACGGGGGGAGAGGACTGTGAATAGCGGAGAAACAAGACAGAAAAGGGCGGAGAGGAGGGAAAAAAAGGAAAGAAGAATGGACGAAAAGAGAATGAGAGAGGCGGCACCGTGAAAAGGAGAAAAAAAGAACGAACCTAAAACGTCCGTTATCTTCTCTACCACTACTAATAATTTGGTGGTGGGGACGAAGGGGGATGGGGGGGGGGGCGGGGGGCGGAAGGGGGTCAATGAAGGAAAAGGGATGTGAGTCCCCGGAACTGAAGAGGATGATTCACCGAAAAGACGATTTTTTTTTTTATTTTTTATTTTTTTTTTGGCACTGTCGGGAAACAATATTTGACTTCGGTTGCTTTAAACGGTCAAATTCCATCTCTGCTAAGCAAACTTATGTTTCTGAACAGTTTCGATCATGAGCGCGCCTGTACGCTCGAAATACTCTATCTTGATGATTAGTACAGCTCTTAATGCTTTACAATGTTGTTTACATTTTGCGCAAGCGGTCGAACATTCAAATGCTACAACAGTTGCTACACTACTGGCGCGTTCAGTGTGGTCGCCGCGTCAGCGAGTACACTTCTGTCAGCGCCAGCATTACAGACGGGGAACCGGGATAGCCGAATGGTGGAGCATTGGACTCTCAATACTCGGTCGTGAGTTCGAATCCCGGCTGGGGCCAAATATTTGTGCTGGCCTTTTTCTCGTTGCCCCGTCTTTGGCGGTGGAAAAGGACATTAAATTCCTAAACACCCACCCACCCGCATTACAGACGCTGTCACTGTCCAGGTGTGCAAGTGGTGTGACGATACTGAGATACCACGAAAACAGCTCAGAACGATCTGTGTGCATAAAAATGGTAGCATTAGCCCCCGTGTTTACTAGTGTTGGTTGGTAGGTTGGTTGGTTGGTTGGTTGGTTGGTTGGTTGGTTGAGTGTTTAACGTCCTTTTCCATCACTTAAAGCCGATGTCAAAGCCGGCAGCGGTAAGGATGGAAAGTCCAACACAACCGGCTGTTCGGTTCCAGGCGGAAACCGAAGAACCACTACTGTCTCTAAGAACGGGCCGTTTTTACGCCATTCTGAGGTTGTGAATATTGCAAGGACAGATCGTTACAGACAAAACTAAAACACTGCGGATATGGCCTGCTGGACGACCGCGTTGAGAGCCGGTGCGGCAACAGTCCCTGATGACGGAGAATCAGAACGCTATACTCCCTCTAATTACCGTATACTATGGGTTCTTGTGCCTGTGAGCTCTATCCCCCCTTCTCCCCCCCCCCCCATTACAAAAATAAAACACAAATAAAATAAATAACAATATTCAGAATACAAATAATAACAACAAAGAAAATATTCACAATAAAAAAAATAATAAATCATATAAAAAATAATAATAAAAGTAATTTTTTTTAAATGAAATAATAAAATTGCTTCGCTAGCTCCCGCAATGTCAGACAGCGGAGCTATCGCGGAAGACTCCTACCGCAGTAGTCATCGTGTGGTCGAGCGGCGGGGCGCGACAGCGTGGCCCGGCCGGCCGACCTTTCTCCCTGTCTCCGCCACATCTTGGACAACGGCACCACTACGGGGCGCGGGGTGACGGAGATCGGCAGGCTTCAAGAGGAGTCTCCCAGTACTTCGGCCCCATCTCTATGATCATCATCATCTGCAAGGGTTTGTATCACACTGGCTGAGTCTACGGACCGCGTAGGAACTGAAGCTGGGAGCTGACTGCACCATCTTTTGGGGGACAGCAGTATTTGTTTAAGTTTCGCAGCAGACTAGCCGACTAACCTGTTGGGTCGTTTTTGCGATTAACACTTCTTTTGTCTAAAGAACAAAAACGTTAAACTCAAGAACAAACTTTTTTAAAAAGTAAGTAACCAAATCGGATAAAACGCTTGCCCAAGACCTGCCTGGCCGGCAGTTGGTCAGTGCCGCAATGTACATTTCGGAACTTAAGACCAGACTGAGAATAATTTTATTTTCAGTTTGTTTTCAAAGCCAGGGCGTTTCAAACCTGCAGCTCTACAACGGAAAGCCAGTTCTATCAGAGGTAAGACAATAAAAGGCACTTAAAAAAACAAAACAAAAAAAACTAGTGAAGTTTTGTTTGGTTCGGAGATCATTATGGTGAGTGCCCATGTGACTTGTCTCATCTCTGCTTTCCAGTTTCAAAGATATTTCAGTGGCTTCTTTTTCTTTTTCAGGGACAGTGCGCGACGGATCTGTGGTCAGTTTCCATCCTAGGCTGGTGATGGAGGAGGTAAACATTGCGTGTGAAACTGTGCATGCAAGGCTTACGATGTCTGTAATCAAATTACCGGGTAGTGACCATCAGGCTTCACTGATGCTGGGCAGACGTATTTGACGGCAAGTTGTATTCGGCGAGCTACCCTTCACGGGCAGTTTTACTTTTAGTAACTTATTTTTTTTTTTTTAAACCTTTCTATTGCAGTTTCGTGCCTTACTGGACGTTTTCTAAAGAGACGATCAGCAGAGAGAGAGTGAGAGAGAGAGAGAGAGATGAGAGGGGTTTTTGTTGTTGTCACGTTTTTTGCAGTACCATGGCCAGTCTACAGCGAGATGAAAATGAGTCCGGGCCTAGACAATGCGCCTTCAAGTCTACGAAGTGCCGTAAGTATAACCCAAACCAAAGTTACACCAAAGAACAAAAACAAAAAAAAAAAAAAACCCAAAGAAAAAAACGTTTACTAAGTTTTGTAAAGGCAACTCCGGAAATGTTTTCCATACCAATGCGCTCACGTGGACGACTGTTTGAAGGGGAGTAACTCTCGTCGTCCCGCTAATATCGATTTTCGCGGCACGAACGCAGCAACAGTCGCTTGTTGCTTCTCGCGGCAAAAGCGGTACGGTACCTCGCAGCAGCGGGACAGCACAGGATTCGCTCGCTCAGGCGTAACAGCCGCTCCCTTCTGCATTCATATCAGTACCGTTATCCCCTCTCACTGATCTCTCTTGCCGTGCCGGCCAAGTTCACACTGTCGCGGCGTGCTGTTGTTCATACCAAGTTCAGAACTACGGTAAATTTTGAACAAAACACTTGGGAAAAAAAAACAAAAAAACACGTTTCACAAGAAAGACGCACAACATAAGCATTCCGAACAAGCAAGAGGAAGAGAGACGGACAAAAAGCAGAAATGACACAATAACATGCTTAAGCTTCATGCATGCATAACAAACACAAGCAGATTTGCATGAGAACTTTTAATTTTAAACAGAAATGAACCAAGGCAAAAAGCCATAGGAAATCATATGCAGAAATGAGGGAGAGAAAAAAAGTCACCAAAATGAAAAGACAACGAAAATCAGTCAGGTGCTCAATGGCAGCAGAACAGACAAAATATGGTAACAGATTATAATCGACTATAATTCTGATTTAGACTGTGGAACATAAAACAATACATATTCATATATTTCTTTTTTTAAATTATTTACAGCTGAAGTTGTGAAATTTTGTGTGACTAGACGTTTGATGTCCCTGCTCTGTCCTTTGCTATGTACATTTGATTAGATGAACTCAGCAGCCAGATGAATACTTCAAATTTGTGAAGCTGCAGTGGTCACACTCACAGTACCACATCCAATACAGTTATCACATGCAACCTGTTTTGAAGATAAACACAATGATTGTTGCACTCTTCAAAAACAAAATAAACAAAACACTGAGACAGGACAGCCGTCCATGCATTCTCTTCACAAAGCATTAGAAAAAAACAGAAAAAGACATACACAAAATTTGGCATATCAACCAAAACAATGGAAAAATAAGTATAACAACACAAAGACAACAAAACTTTGTGCACGGATACGAACAGGGATAACTTTGTTTAAAAATCTGTAAATATACTTGCTCTTAATAAACATAAAATATGTCATGTGATACTCTGTATCACACATTTCGACCAAGAAACACAACCAGAAACATGCAATTGCATTGAGGTTGGAAAAAGTTGGTGATGAATGTGAAATCCACAAATGGTTATATTACATCCACAAATGGTTATACATCCACAACCCGCTCCTTGCGTTTAATGACAACAGGAAAGCTGTGGGCTTGAAAGAACGCTCAGTTGTAGTGGGTCCTCCCACACTCACCACAACATATTTTACAGGTGTGTTTGCAGCTACTTTTGAACACATACATACAGAGTGAGGTGTAATAATACTTTTCAGTCCCACCTCCAGCAACATCATAACTGTATTTCTGTGCAATCTAAAGCCACCCATGCAAGCAGAAAGCACAAGACCAAAAATACAGTGGAAGGGACCATGTGTAGGTCAAACATGGAGTTCACATCAAAGGTCCCCCGCCTCCCTCACCCTCCCCCCAAACAAAACAGACACCCCCCACTCTCCATCAACATCATGCTCATCGACGGCAACTCAAAGTGGTGGGGGTTTACAGGGAGGAAAAAGTTCCCTTTGGAAAGTTTTCTGTAATTCATGGAGAAAGTTTCGCGAAAGTCAAAAACCTCTCAACCGCTGCTATTAGGATGTGAGGGGTGGGGGTCTGGGGGGTTGGAAATTTGTAACAAAGCCTGCACTACCTCTGCCTCCGACTCCGCCTGCCGCTCTTGTTCTTGCCGATACTGTCGCTGTCGCTCCTCAAAGTCTCGCAACCGTCTGTTGTACTGTTCAATCTGCTCTCGCAACAAAGCATCCTCGGCCTGTCGAAGAAAACAAAAGTTCACAATTAGCACGCTTCAATTTACGTAATCATACGCCAGCATGCAGTATGTCATCTGTTTCCCTCTCAAAGAGCATGAATCACGGCCGGGATTAGACGAGGGATTTATTTCGGCCCCAGCGAGTGGCGCTCGTTGTGAGGGGTATGACCGAGACCAGGTGCAGGGCCGCGGACTTGCGCGCGACATGAGGCCTTTCACCCAGCGCAAGTGCCGCTCGAGAGGAAAACAATCGCTCCAAGACTTCTCAAAGACAGCCCCGGGTGCTTGCCGGCATCTTGGAAGAAAGGAACTTGCATCACCTGGTCTGGCTGGGTATAATTAAACAAATCAGACAAGGGAAACTTATTAGACATGAGAGGCCTGTGTGATTAGAAGTGGGTGGAGGGCAGCAGCTGATCAGCTAGGGGTGGGGGACCCTCTCTACAAAGGCCAACCTGGGGGCCTGGCAAAAAGAAAGGAGGAAAAATGAGAGAAAATATTATCAGCTGCCTAGCTAAGAAAGCTAACAAAGAAAGTTTTAATTGGTTTGGCCATTGTAATGAACCCACTGGCTCCCTGAGCTCAGATGCATATGGTTGTTACGGGACCATTTGGCAAGAAAGATTGCAGGCAGTGTTTTAATAAAGGTGGGGAAAAGTGTAGACAGCTGAACAAGACTCAAGGTGCCCCACTCCCTTATTGATTTTTTTCTTTGTCTTTTTTGTTCCCATTGTCTGCTAAAAGTTTAATTTCCTTGTTTTGCCAGCCCCAAGTTATGAATTTTATGAGATGTAGTTGCCTGGCAGACCAGCTGACAGCCTGTAGTAGTGGAACATGTGCTAGGAGCTAAGTGTGGGCTCTTAGACCCTGCAAGACGTTTCCAGCTTGCTTCTGGCTTCTTTGTTCCCATTGTCTTGGACAGTTTCTTGCCAAGAAAGTGGCAGATGGAGGCAACAAGAGACCAAAGCTAGCAACCCCCTCCAGAACAGTGGGGTGGAACAGAGGAAGGGTGCACCTGAAAAGCAAGTGTGCAGACCCACAGGGGGCCTGAGACAAGAGGGGAAAAAGATAGTGTAGAAAGGCCACCCAACCCCCTTTCTGGCCACCCTCATATTATGTACCCTACTGCAACATATGGCCCTGGTCAGGCCAAGTAAGGGACAGCCCCCTCTGCCAGCAATCTGCCCACAGCACAGCAGCGTGCCCCTGACACAGGCTCAGAGCATTTATCTCCCCTTTACTGCCTGCTGGTCTGGGCTGGTATGGCTCAGAAAAGCTGTTCAGTCTTCACTCTCTCACTCTACCTTTCTCTCTAAGCCATGTTTGCCTACTACTTGCATGCAGGTGACTCACAAATGACTGCTGATTTCTCTTGCTGATATTCTTAACAGGAAAATTACCAGTTTTCAGCTCTTTTTTCACCATTTCTCCCTGTGATGGAGGCATCGGGCTTCAGAAAGCGTGGTGAAGGGTTGGGGTGGGGTGGCGACAGAATGCTCCGGAGAACTCACAGATGCTGCAGTGTGGGGATCTTTGATTCCCTTCCACCAAGGGTTTTTTTCATCACTCATTCACACCAAGACTTTGTGTCATCTGTCCCCATCTTAAAACCAAGGCCACCACAATGGGGAAGGAAGCTAGTAGGGAGAGGGGGGTGACTAATTTGATTAAATGACTAAGAAACGCAAGCCACATCCAAGAAAACTTGGCAAGAAACTTCACCACAGAAGGTGCTTCCCCTGGACCAATTTCTAAAGTGATGATAATCATAATTGATCTCTGAAATTAAAATGAGGGACGGACAAAAAAGGACGAAGAAAGAAGCGTGGCAAGACATGGTGGTGGCTGTGTTTGCTGTGGCGAAGAAAAACCACATCCTTGGCAGCGATAAAAGTTTTTGTGGAAGAATAGCATTATGCGGCCATATGCCATGTGGTTTCTAAAATCCCTCCTCAAAATGTTGCATGAGATCATATCAGAGAAAACACAAACCTCAAACTTTAAAAAGAAAAACAAAAAGAAAAGAAGAAGTCACATACATAATTTGAAACACTTGTCAACACAAACCACAAACTTTTTCGGCACACGTTGGGGGAATTCCGTATGAATCCATTATCCATTGTTTTCTTTGTCTAAACGTTACTGCAGGGAAATGTGCCGGTGAATCAGATGTCTGATGATGAAAAAAAAACAAAAAAACAATCTGTTCCCTCAATACAAGTGTGTTGTACAAAAAATAAATTGCCTTCTGTTTTGAAGAGAAAAAGCAATTGGACAAGAGGATGTTAGTGTTTTCACATCTTTTCTTCCATATTTTCCTTTGTCTTTTTTTTTTTTTAAGGGGGGAGGGGGTCTTTTGCTAATGCACAAAAATGAGTAAGTTATCTATGCATTCTTACAACAGTGGCTGAGTTTTGCCCAAGTATTTGTGTGGAGTATCTTGGCAATAGTGGCCTCTCCTCCGTAGCATACTGGAAAGCCTGGTTTAATATATATTTGAAGGAGAAAAAAAAATTGTACTTCACAACTGAAATGCTTTCCAAGATGATGTTATTTAAAAAAAAAAAACCAAAAAAACTAAATGCGTGCAGAATAAATTTTGGTTAGATCAGATGTTACTCCAAATCACAGAAGAAGAAAAAAATCTGAAGCTATACAATGCAAAAGGAACAGATTTTGTTGAACAATTAAGGCGAAAGAAAAAGGCAGCCCAAAGAACACAAAAGAAAAATTTATGTCAGCCTGTTGCCAAGAGACTTGTGGACACTGGAGGAAAAATGTGTTTTAATATGAAAAGCCAGTGGAACAACATTAGGAAGGAAGGAAAAAAGGTGTGTGTGTGTGGGGGGGGGGGGGGGGGGTATGTGGTAGACAAAGGTTTTCAGTTCCAGCTCTTCAACTCAGAAAGATGGCAGATGTTGCGTAATATCTTAAAGACTCTTTAATGGCACCTTCCCACCCTGCAACCTCTGCCAAACATCTAATGAACCATGACAGAAAATGCGTGTGGAAGGGAGGCACAGTAACATCTGCAATTCAGATTCCTGTTGAGTGAGAAAAATAAAAAATGAAAAAAAAATAAGTAGACAACCCAGCGAAGGATCAGATGCATAAAAATCTGAAATCTCTCTTTCCATGGCATGAATAAGAATAAGAAAAAAGTTTCTGAGTGTAATTTTGCTCAAACTACCAGTATTATGTGGATGGGCCACATAACAATATGAAAACATGGTGGCGAATACAACAGACACTGTCTGCCTTATGCCCAAAATAAAATTAGAAAGGTCTGTTGGGACTATCTCAGCAACAACAAAATTTGGTGGGTAGGCCTTCAAACCTGGTTTTTTGTTTTTGTTTTTTTGTTTTGTTTTGTTTGTTGGTTTTGTTTTTGTTGTTGTTGTTTTTTGTTGTTGTTTTTTTTGTTTTTTTTGGGGGGGGAGTTTGGGCGGAATGAATGAAAACAGTGTGTATTTGCGAGGTCTTAAATTCTGAAATGTAATTTTTTATGGCACTTTGGTACACACTTCTATGTTTCTCAAAAGTACATTGCTTCAACTAACTCCATGGAAAAATCCCAACCCTGCCACTGCTTCATTTTTTTTGTTTGTTTGTTTTTCGCACCGTCTGTTGTTATTTTTCTAGTTACCCAAACAAAAGTTTACGTTCAGGGGTACTCTTAAAACACAGTTGTTCAACTTCTTGTTTTGATGCGAATCTGTTTATACTTTTTTGTGCATGTGTGCAGGGGCTGCGGGGGAGGAGATGAGGCATTTGTACAGCAGACGGATACACAGACAGCCCTCTCTTTGCACAAAAGGAGGGACGGTTTATCTAAAAGCCACACCACAACATTACTTACCTCAGCACGTTCATCATCAAACTCCAGGCACCCTATACCGTCCAGCCGCACCAGGTCCACCCACCCCCTCCATATTACACAGACGCCGTTCAGGATGAACTGTGACTTCAAATGAACCTGTACAAAGACAGAAAAATTTGTTAACTTTGCGGTGACTTTATGATTTATCTTACTGTAGTCTTGGCAGAAAACGTCTCATGCGCATTTTACACTAGGACACTTGAGCGATGTTCAGATTTGAGTAATATTCATATGGAACCAGATTCTGAGCCCTCAGTAAATTATATCGACGACCTGAGAGGAACACACATGGCATTAGTGGAGAGGGGGACTGGGAGAGTCGATCTTGCAGAGCATTGGACTTTCAATGACCTGGTCATGAGTTCAAATCCTAGCTGATTGCTCAACATCTGTGCTGGCTTTTTCCTCATAGCCTCGTCATTGATATCACCCTTACAAAGTGGAAAAAGGATATTAAATTTGTAAGCAGCAAGCCAACCAACCAATATTTTACATGGCTGCCATGCGCAGAATCAGCAAAACCAGCAAGCGACATCAACAAAGAATGGAGTTCGAACAAACAAAACACTAGAAGTCAGCTGGCTTGAGTGATCAGGAGAAAATTTTGCGCATGTGCTGGAGTTTAAAGATCTCCAGAAGAGCAATTTATAGAAATAAAATTGCTTTTAAAGTCACACATTTTAAGTAACTACTGCATGGAAACACAGAAATTATTTAATTCAAGAGTACAATATCTAAAATTACTATATATATATGCACGACAGCTGTAAATTATGAAGTGAAAACAGAACAAAAGCTGAAGAAAGGAACTGAGCCCTGCATCTCCTGTGGACCGGAAATTCAAATAACATCAAATGCCACAGGTCTGGTGAACATATTTTCTTACTTCACAAACTGAGCACTATGGCAAGAGCCTTGTCAAATGAGCTGTCATGTGGGCTTATTCTCTTGGTATACATGTCGTGTCAGTAAAAGGTCTCCACGGTTTTATAAAATGGAACCACAATATCGACGTATGTCTGCATTATTCTAGTCCAGTTTACAAGAGTTCATGAAGAAAATGTTTTGATGGGAGCCACAAACATGATGAAAATGTAAGTAATTAAGAGTAATAACTGGGTTTTTGCTTTGTATTTCAGTGGTATTTTGAAGGATTTGGTTTATTTTTTTTACTTTTCTTCTTTTTTTTTTCAGGGAGGGGAGCATCTCCAATGACTGTAGCGTACACAACATGACATTAAACTGTATGCAGTTGCCAGCAATCCTCCTTAACTTTTGGCGGGCCAACTGTGAGCAACTGAGTACATGCCCATACAATGCAGCCTGGCCAAGCCTGTGCTGTACTGCTAACACTAACAGAGGACAATCCCTCACCAGAAATCTGGACTCCAGCTGGTGTCAAAACTTGATGACTGCTATTACTGCTACAACACTGTACCCCACAATCAAAGCAAAGCCCTACCCCTCACTGTTCAAGGGTAGTGGGAGGTGGAAGTTGTGGGTGGAAATGACTCTTTCATGTCAAGGCGACCACTGAATGGTGTCATACATCATTTTCTTTTCATGCCCTGCCAAAGCAAACTTTTTAAAAGCATTTAGATGATTCTGAGTTTGTCGTTTGATACAATGGGCCACTGGCGAACAGGCAACAAAATGTTACACGTGATATGATGACTATGAACAGGCCTCTACATCAGTGGAATGTCCTGGCAGACCGAAAAGAAAGAAAAAAAAAATGTACTGAGGCATTTATCCTCAACCACGAAGGCAATAGCGCAGATATAATAGGACATAATTGTAAGTCCGCCTTGGTGAGGAGGAAATCAGACATCCGAAAACTGAATTGGTCTATGATGCGGATGCAAGACACAATGACTTCAGCGGAAGTTCTGTACGGTTTGCTGTGTAGCTGTATTGAGCCTTCACAACAGGTGGCAATGTGCGAACACGTGCTCCTGTCCCATCCTCTGATTGTACTCAGATCGAAACATCGCTACACGCTCGAGTAACTCGACAAAAGATCGACGGACAAAACCCACGCGACCCCTCCTATCTCACTGAGACCCGCAACTCCCCGTACGCTCGCTCTAACGGTTTCGTCACAATTACGCAAACACTGCCGACAAGCCACTATGGCGCGGACTGTGACAACCATTCTGTCTCCTCTACCTTCTTCACTCAACCTTTCCCAACATCTTCCGTGTTGCAGACGACAGTTGACCTCTGGTCCGGCTTCATCAGCTGACCGGTCATCTTTCTCCTCCAAATCTGTCCGCCTGAAGGTGCGAAAATTCGCACTTGTAGCGTTTTCCGTGAGACATGGCGAAGAAAGCGTCGGTCTGCCAAGCGCCTGGCGAGGGGATGGGAAACCCGCGAAGCTGCAAGGTCAAGGGAAAGGAAGGGCGAAGATGACCTAGATAGGCAGCCAGTCGTGGTGAGTGTGTGCAGCGCAGAAAGGGAGTTCCCCGGGTCGGCGTATGTAGGTCAGGGGATTCGCTGGGGGTGGGACGGTCAGTTATCTGCCAGCTGTGCTGGCGGGGCCACAGGTAATAGATGAGTCACTGACCACCTCCGCCGGTTGGTAAACGGCCAGCACTACGCCAGTCAGTGCCAGTTCATGCCGAAACAATGTCCCCGCCCGCAGTTCGAAACCTGGGTGCGACCCTACTCCTCCGGCTGTGGGGCAAGCAAGGAGAAAAGATCTGGCAACCAACGCAGTTTCCGCAGCATTAGTAACAAGCCTAGTGTACGCTATACATTCACACTAAATGAAAAACGCCTGTTAAAAAACAACAACAAACGGAAATGTGCAAATTATGGCGTACCGGGAAAGGTGGAGTTTCTCTGAGCTCTTTATTTGGGGGCGTCGGTGTAGCTCCAAATATTCCCGGCATTCATAGCAGAAGTTCACGGAAGTCCGAGTCCTTTATTTTGTCACGGTGTGCCGGTGTAACAAAAAGAAAAAAATAATCGAATGCAACGCAACAAACCGCTCACAAGCTGTTCTGCACACTGCACCTCATAAAATGGCTGTAACAACCTCAGTGAGCCTACGACCTCATTTGACTCTAAGACTATTGACTTGAGTCGTCACTGAATGAATAAACCGGCGTGCGCAACTATTTATTAAGAGATGTTGAGACTGAGGCGAGGTGCAGCTGCAGGGGTGATGTAACATGTTATTCTTCGTCAAAGGACGTGGGCCAGCTGACGGACATTATCACCCGGAACTGATGGAGTGTCGGAAGAATTTCTCTCTCTCTCTCTCTCTCACTCTGGCTCTGGGAGCCGGAACAGCCGAATGGTAGCACGGAGAACTTTCGGTGTTCGGGTCGTGTGTTCGAATTCCGACTGGGGCCAAATATTTACGCTGGTCCTTTCCTCGTTGGCCCGTCTTTGGTATCACCTGTACATGGTGGAAAACGACGTTCAACTCCCTACCACCACCACCTCTCTCTCTCTCTCTCTCTCTCTCTCTCTCCTTCTTCTTCTTCTTCTTTCTTCTTCCTCTCAGTTCTTCTTTTTTTTCTGGTTCACTTATTTTCATTTATAGGCAGCCAGTCGCGGTGAGTGTGTTATTTTCTTCCTTTAGTGCGTACAAGGGCAACTGAGATGGCAGAAAGACGTGAGGCCTACCTCTTTTTATCGTCAGTCAGTTGTAAAATAAAGTTCCATTTTATTTCATTTTTCTCGTGATCAGTGAGTATAGACCACCGCCATTACTTGTTCAAGTTTTACGTCTTACGCTCTTACCAGACGGAGCTGCATATCCGTGGGAACAACAGTAGGACAAACGTCCTGGCTGACCGCAAACGTATAGGACATTAATTTTGTCCGTGGTGCAGAAATGATAGGACATAATAGGCGACTCCACTCGGCAAGCCCCGAGACCAAAGCCCCGCCCCTTTCTTCTGCCGTGTATTGGCAAAATACAGTACGTCCATGACGTCATTGCATGGGAAAAGGGGTGATTTCAAGATGGAAGAGATTGACGTAACGGTCTTTTTCCTCAAATGCCGTCAGTGGACTTACTGCTTTCTTTCCATGTCTCAGTCATATCAAACTACACGTGCTTCCCTCGTAGTATCTGGCAAAAAGTTTGCCGGACCATGCCATGAGTTGTGCTCATTATGCCACGATTGGCTGAATTCTGGGGGCTCAACCCTTTCGACTGACAGGGGCGTAGTCGTCCATTACGTCCGCCTTAGTCCAAAAAAAAAAAAAAATCGGACACTTTTGAAAATGAATGGGTCTGTGACGGATGCCCGACGCGGATATGAAGCTTTGGGATACCTTGGGCATTTTACCGTAGCCCGACCCAGCGTCGGGGTCCAGGACGCTGGGGGTGGAGTGGGGAGAAAGGAGGGGGGACGGGGCGGTTGTGTCCCGCTCGTGCGTCTCGGCAATGTTGTCGGAACGTGTGCAGGCCGTCTCGTGTTTCCCGGGTCCCCCCGCCCGTCATAGCGTCCCCCGAGAAGTGCAACAATCAGCTGCCGTTGTCTTCAGGGAGCCAGCGCCGATCGTACACCTTCGGGACCGTTCTGTATCTCTTGTCAGCATCTCGGCTGAAGGTTTAAGTTCCTGCCCGGCGCACGCCGTGAGTTTGTTGTTTCAGATTTCAATGCGGATTTCATTTTCCCTGACGCCGGGGACGATTTGTCAGAACAACGATTGCGCCGCCCTCTGTAGAATCTAGGACACTCGCGTTCAGCCTCTTTGATACCGTCAAATCCGAAAATCATAAGTTGATGTTAACTTTACAATTTTCTCTCTCCTGCCACGAACAAATGGGGTCGCCTGCACGAAACAATCCTATCGCAGTGATCTTACTTTTTTTTAAAAACAGTCTAGCACTATTTCAGAATTTCAAATCCATTTTTATAGCACAGTTAACGCACGCTAACGACAGAGGAAAAGACAGACGTTAGTTGGACTCTACGAGCGAGACACGTGTGTCACTGTGTCGCAGGTTCTCGCACTACGAGGACGCCACGTGCGCCTGTGTGTGCCATATAGGCCGCAGGAGCCTGTGCTAAGTGCTAGATGGTCGCTGCAGCTTTCACACACACTTTCAAAAATCCATTTCACGATTTTAACCGACATCCGAATGGAAAACTTCAATTAACAAGGTAGTTAGATCCATATACTGCGTGGGACTAGGAACATGGGAAGCCGATCATGTTTGACAGTGAAAATGTGAACTTGTTCTTTTTACTGTTGTGAAGATATTTTCAAATGGAGTGGAGTTTGAGAGCGATCTTCGATAGCTTACTAGGAACGTTTTCTGCAGCTGCTTCTAACACTGTTCTTTTCTTCTTCAGTCTCCTCTTATTTTCCTTCTTTTTCTTCTTTTTTGTCGGCACATAGTGTTGGTTGCTTCAGTACATGCCTGGCGGCGTGGGCTACCTCGTCTAACCATCCGAAGAAGAGATTAATAATAATAAAAATAATAATATAATAATATAACATTCTTATATAGCGCAGTATCCCCACAAGGTGAGCTCAAGGCGCTTCACAATTACCGTCTAAACTAATAAGAGTCTCTAACACACACACACACACACACACACACACACACACACACACACACACACACACACACACCCCTAGCTGCCCTTTCACCTGCAACAGGGCTCAGAATGGGTCAAAATCTGTGGTGAATCTAGTTGTAGGACAGTCTGAACAAGAATGTTTTCAGTTTGGCTATGAAATCAAGCAAATCAGATGCATTACGAATGCACTGGGGGAGAGAATTCCAAATTACAGGGGCTTGGTACTGAAATGATCTTTGTCCAAAGATTAACTCTCTACTGGGCGCTTTTCTCATTGTGACTGCTTTTGACGCACACATCACTCCCACTCATTTGACGTTTTTGACTCACGTGTGTAACAAAGTGAGTCTATGTAATAACCTTCCGTCGTCTGTCTGTCGTCTGCCTGTCGGTGACAAACATTAAACTCGGCTTTATCTCAGGAATTACGAACAGTAGAAACATCAAACTTAGCAGGATGGTAGTTGATGACAAGGTCTTTCCGAACTTATCATTTTGAATGACCTCCCTTAAAGATCAAGGTCACTGGTTCACGGTGCAAGTTCCAGAAATCACGTTTCTTCTGTTTCTCAGCAACCACAAACACCGACGAAGTTGATATGAAAAACTTTCATGTGTACAATTAGGATGACATTGACCTCAGAGGTCAAGGTCTCAGGGATTGTGTGAAAGTTTCGGAAATCAAATTTTTGGCACATTTGCCTTATCTACATTGAGAGTTGCTTAGAATGCCTCCTTGAGTGACCTTTAGTAAAGGTCAAGGTCACACGTGAGCCATAAGGGCTTTGCCGTTCCAATTATATGCTAAACCAGCACACCGAGGCTTTAAGTATAACCAAACGATAACAACAACACTGAACTGTTGTGAAAAAAAAAAATGCTTCCTTGTGTGGAGAGGGATTTGAAATGTCTGGGGTTTGCTGACGGTGAAACAACAAGTAATTGACTGTCAACTCCAACGGTTCCTCCTTACGATGAGACAGCGGACATTGAGTTTGCGTGCGAGTCCGCCACGACGCTTGTTTAAAGCATCATCACGACCGCAAACTC
Organism: Batillaria attramentaria; assembly: GCA_018292915.2. NCBI lineage: Eukaryota > Metazoa > Mollusca > Gastropoda > Batillariidae > Batillaria > Batillaria attramentaria. Next base: position 1,461,758 of record JACVVK020000038.1, on the reverse strand, counting down.
TGTCGTACCCACCCGAAACCGTCTCGGCTCTCCTTCATGTTTGCCCATGTTTAACAGCAGGAGTTATGTTCTCTTGCCGTTGACGCATGATACAATAGAAAATCACGTAAAACTGACACTCCCGGGTCACGGGAGACAATTACTTGTGGCGTCACGTTGACAGAGACAAATGGAAAACGATTTTAACGATTTAAAGCAGAACTACCTTTCAGCAGCTAAGGGGAACTGATATTGTCAAGGACGATTCTGTAGGCTGGTATAAAGGCAGTAAGGTTAAAAAAAAAAAAAAAAAAAAAACGCTAAACCAACAAGGAAACTTAAAACAATTTGCACCTCTGTGAATGCGTTTATGGTTTCAAGTTATTCATTCGTGACGGGAGATCAGAGGTTCAGCCATGCATCGCCCACGGCCGGGGAGGGGGAGGGGGGGGGGCGGTGGGTGCCTTCGATCGTAGGTTGCGCAGTCCATTTTTGGCTCACTTGTGTAACAAAGTGAGTCTATGTAATAACCCTCCGTCGTCTGTCTGTGTGTGTGTGTGTCTGTGTGTGTGTCTGTGTGTCCGCAGTAAACCTTAACATTGGCCTTTTCTCAGAATCTACAAACAGCAGAGACACCAAAATTAATCTGCTGATAGACAGCCATAAGACCTTTCAAAATATACCATAATTATTGACCTTGACCCAAGGTCAAGGTCACTAAAGCTGTCTGTTTGGAAAGTTTACATTGGCATTTTCTCAGAATCTAGAAAAGCCAGAGACATCAAACTTTGCATGATGATGGACATTGACAATACCTTTACCGGCCTGTCTATATTTAGTGACTTTGAGTCAAGGTCAAGGCCATGCAAGTTGTTTTGCGGAAAGCCTGATGAAACCTTAACATTGGCATTTTCTCAGAAACAACGAACAGCAGATGCACCAAACTTGACACGCTGATAGGCAGCCGTAAAACCTTTCAAAAAATACCATAGTGATTGACCTTGACCCAAGGTCAAGGTCATTAAAGCTGTCTGTTTGGAACGTTTACATTGGCATTTTCTCAGAGTCTAAAAAAGCCAGAGACATCAAACTCTGCATGGTGATGGACATTGACAACATCTTTACTGACATACCTGTACTTAGTGACTTTTGGTCAAGGTCAAGGCCATGCAAGCTGTTTTGCGGAAAACCTTCCGAAACCTTAACATTGGCATTTTCTCAGAAACAATGAACATCAGAGACACCAAACTCGGCAGGCTGATAGACAACCATAAGGCCTTTCAAAACATACCATAACGATTGACCTTGATGCAAGGTCAAGGTCACTAAAGCTGTCTGTTTGGAAATTTTACATTGGCATTTTTTAAGAATCTAAGAAAGCCAGAGACATCAAACTTTGCAAGATGATAGACATTGACAACACCTTCACTGACATACCTGTATTCAGTGACTTTGAATCAAGGTCAAGGCCACACAAGCAGTTTTGCGGAAAACCTTCGAAAACCTTAACATTTGCAGTCTTTTAGAAACAATCAATAGCAGTAGCATCAAACCTGGCTTGCTGATAAACAGTATTAAGACCTTTTAAGAAATACCATTTTGAATAACCTTGACTAAAGGTCAAGGTCACCAATAGCTGTCGCATTGGAAATTAAAATTGCCGTTTTCTCAGAATGTAGGGGAACCAGAGGCATCAAACTTTGCGTGATGATAGACATTGACAAAACCTGTATTGGCATGCTTGTATTCAATTTCCTTGAGTCAAGGTCAAGGCCATTCAGCGTGTTTTGCGGAGACTTTAACGTTAGCATTTTCTTGGAAACAACAAACAGCAGATGCACCAAACAAGGCACAATGATAGACAGCAATGAGACCTATGCACACATACCCATTTGAATGACCTTGGCTCAAGGTCAAGGTCATTACAGCTGTCTGTTGTGAAATTTTACATTACCACTTGTACAGAAACTACAAAAACTAGAGCTGTCAAACTTGGCATAATGATAATTACTGATAAGCTCTTCACTTATAGATCTCATTTGAATGACCTTGACCTAAGGTCAAGGTCATAGAAGCTGTCCTGGGAAAACTGTTATATCGCCATTTGCCGTTTTCTTAGGAACTATGAACACAAGAGACACCCTACGTCAGGATAGCTAGTGATAGGAGCTTAACAAACATACTCTTTTTAATGACCTTGACCCATCTCACAAGTGAGCCAAGGAAGCTTTGCTCCTCTAGTTCATAAAGTACACACGTCAAGTGTGTATATCTTCAGTGAAGCTTGCTAGAGAGGTTGGTGTTTACATGTAGTGAGTTAGTCCGGGCAACCCATGAGTGATCGGGGACGCCACATCCTGGGCCCCTCGATTACTGAGAGGGGAAGCCCGGCCTAGTAGTGAGTTGACTGCAGTTCATGGCGGCAGGTCCAGGCATACTCAGTAGAAGAAGAAGTACATGTATTCTATAGGCACTTTACCCAATTCCATGAATCGGCTCAAAGCGCCGCGAACTGAACCCAGCACGCACGCTCACGTGAATCACACGCATTCTCTCACACACTGGACATACACACATTACAATCACGTGGTGCGAAGGGTCAGTTCAGCTATTTAAATTTCGGAATATTAGACTGAATTGCATTCAGTTATATTTCAAATTTTGTGGGCTGAACATTTCCAAAGTAGAGGGAGAAGCCGGAGTACCCGACGATCGGCCCGAATGAACGGGGCCACATACGAGAAGGAAAAAATTCTTTGCCCCGAGTGGGAATCGAACCCCTGACCTTTCGCATTGGTGACAAGTCTCTTAACCACTAGACCACCAACCGCCCCAACTCACTCACAATATTATGGAGTACTACCATTGAGCAACTAAGGAGAACCCCAACTGTCGAGGATCATTCTGTAGGCTTGTATGTACAGTACCTCAGCTCATTGGTTTAAACAAGTTTATTGCAATACGGTTTTTCAAAGTAAATAAACAATTTCTGAGCATGAACAAGCTAGGCTTATAATAATGCTCAGGGGTCAACAAACAAGTGCACGTTCACGGTATTGCAATGGCGGTAATTATAGTAAATTAGAGCTGAGAGAGAGAGAGAGAGAGAAGGGGGGATGTCGAAGTGTACCAAAAAAAAAAAAAAAAAACTCCGCTGGGCTGCGCTAGGCTCTGCCAAGAAAGTAACGTATAACTAAAACCTGGCTCTGCCAAGAAAGTAACGTATAACTAAAACGTAAACACCTAAAAACGTGCTGTACGAATTATATAGTCCTGAACATTAAAGAAGATAGTACAGTTTTCTTGAGCAGACAGACGACAGTTACCGTGAAGGAGCGTATGTATGTCGGAATGTTGAGAAGGTAGTGTGTAGATAGTAATCCGACGTATATCAGGTCATTATTTTTTGTTAATAATTTATGAGTAGTAGTACTAAGTAGTAGTAGTTAAGCCCTAAATAACTACTACTACTACTACTACTCATAAATTAATTATTAACAAAAAATAATGCCGCTAAAACAAGGAAACTTTAATGGTACAGTTCGCATCTGAGTGAGTGCGTGTGCCTCACGTGAGCGCCGTACGTGTCGGGCTCAGCAGTACGTGGCGCTTTAGGACAAGCCAATCCGCGTTACGCAGAACAAGAAGTTCGGACGTACACCGCTACAGATTTAGATCTAAATGCCAAGGGAATTGACCCAGCGCAAACAAAACAATCAAATTACGGACTGCCACCCAGTTTGTGACACCAATTTGCCCGCGCACGTTGAAAAAGCATTAGATATAATACGGGTCATTACCCATCCTTTTCAAGAATGACGAATGCAAACACAGTGAATTTAAAACTGACTGAACCTATGCAGACAACATATGTATGAGATTACCAAAACAAGCCAACGTAAAAAAAAAAAAAAAAAAAAATTACACAAAGGCGGCCAAAAGGTTATTTTGTTTTGATGTCGCCCTCTCAGTACTAAATGAGCACAGCAGACCGTAAAAACAATGTTTTTCACCACGATCTTCTGTTGCGCACCATAAGCGGCTGCCATGGGCGCGACTGCGGTGCTGTGAACAGGGCCGATAACTACGGAGATACTGTAGATGACGCCCACAACGTAAGCCTCGACGCGGCGGGACCATTTCAGTATCGATTTCAAAGCGCGTCAACATTATGCAAACGCTCTGCTGACTTCTGGAGTACCGGGTTTTATTAGTTGACCTGTTTACAATTGGTTCTTTTTTGTTTGTTTGTTTTTCATCCATGGGCCCGGGGGCGCAAAAGCCAACCGGTGTTGTGGCTTTTTACTCTTTGGAAATAGGTGTAGTTGAAAATTAACCTAGTTTATTTGCTTTTTGCTGTTGTTCTTGTTGTTGTTGTTGTTGTTTTTGTTTTTGAGAATGATTTTTTTTTACTACTTTATTGTCCGTTTCGGGAAATTCGGGCTGCTTCCCCCGGGGGAAGCGCGTCGCCGCGGTGCAGCGCCACCCAATACATTTTTTTAAAAACAATTTTGCTGGGGGAGGAAAGCCGGATAGCCCGGAGAGAAACCCCCGATGAGCAGCCCGGCAGCCAGGAAAAACCGGTATCACATATCACAAGCTCGACCTGGGGCTCGAACCCACGCTTCATCGCCATGACATTGGTGACGGCCGTTCAGTAGCGCAGCGGCTATATCCGACGCGCTCCCTATTAGACCACCGCTCATGATAGTGACGGGAGACAGCTACAATGTAAGCCAAAGTAATTAAAGTCTCGGTACGCTTGTCTGGCATACCCGAACGCGCTTAACATGTGCATCAAAACCAATCACTTGTGTCAAGATAGGCCGATATAAAACTACCGCAAAGTCTCGCGTCGGCGTAATATTGCCGTAAAGGGTTTGTTTGTAGCGAAGGCGCTGGCTGGGCTGGTATGCTCACAGAAACATTCACGGCCGGATGCCTACCGCCGTTGAAAGAAATCCGCATGTCTCTGATATAATATTAGAAGTCGCAAAGCTTAAGCAAACGGTCGCCATGCCCCAATGGACCATCAGCTCTTTCGGCAAACACACTTAGATTTCCCAGCGTAAGTGGCATTTTCGTCCCGTTCACTGCGCACGCTGTTATCTTAAAGAGAGAGAGAGACTCGACTCGACTCGACAGATTTTATTGATTCCGGCCATAGGCCGCTATCACGAGGGTGAACAAAACAGAACACCAACGCTGAAAGGAAGACACTGTAAATGTCCTTGTTGTTTGTGTTCATGTATTTCATGAACACAAACAACAAGGACATTTACAGTATATTAACACCAAGTACAGATGAACAGTCACAATGATCTATATCACACTTGCAACAGCGAGGCGTGGCGTTTGAAAGCAAAACAAAAACAACAACAACAACAACAATAAACAACATCCAAACAAACAAAACCCCCTAGGAATTTCGCCCAGCTGATAATCTTGTCCTCGCTATTGCTTTTCAAGATACCGACAAACTGTGACTGGTCCAAAGCAGGTTAAAACCTGTCCGGCCCTCAGCTGCGTGAAGACAGGACTTTCACATAGCACGTGCTGCTTGGATTCTATACAGTCAGTACACACTGGACACAAAGGCGTCCACAGACTGTCATTGTCAGGCTAAAATATGAAAATAAAAATGAGAAAGAGTCAGAGAGAGAGAGTTGGGAGGAGGTGGAGCAGAGTCCATACTGACTCCATATGCGATTGTGCGCATAGTAGCTCTGTTTCATTGACTCAATGGCAAGCAGCGCAGCCTCAGTTGGGACTGGGCCGATCCTTGTGCTTTTTGTTGTACACGTACTGTACAGTGCCCACGCTCCTGTACACTGAACGGGCGGCTTTTTGCTGTTGAATGGCGTTTTACCAACTGCGTCGTATTGTTTTAGTCGCGTGGTTAGTTACTAATCACAAAATACTGTTACACTGGCAGGGCCTTTTCCGGTTGTATTTCCCGGCTGAAAATAATGAAAATGCAGCGTGAGTGTCACCGGCATGCACCCACTGAGCACCCATAAAGGTTGATTGTGGAAATGTTAAATTGCACGTCTGTTTACTGACAACAGTCAGCGAAGTCGTTCAATTTTCGTGGGAGTCACAGTGACGGCTGAGGTGTGGGTGGGTGTGAAGGGGGTAGGGGGGGGGGGGCTGATGAAGCGTGGTATGACTGACGACGTTCCCATCTTGTTGGCGAATTCAGGTTTTGGCGCAAGGGGGTATCAGATATCAGAACTTTTGAGTTGAGCGCTCTTGAGTGAGAAATGCGATTGACTACAGGCTGATCTGCTCTTGATTATCATAAAGGTATCGTCTGTAACCATGCAGGTGGTGCCAAAGGCATATCCCGGAGCTTGCTGCAACTATAACCGACCCCAGTAGCTCAAGTTACAACCGACTCCGGGGTCGCGCGACAACAACGACCCCACAACTGTGGCTGATTGGTTGATTGATTCCGCGTGAAGTTCTTTCCTGGAAATAGTGTAGTTCAGCTCATGTCCCCACCCTGTGTATTCGTCACATTTTCCCCTGAATGGCTTCTAACCTTTATCAAGAACAGTTTTCGGATTTTTTGTTGTTGCGTTTGTTGTTATTGCTTTTTGTTCTCTCTCTCTCTCTCTCTCTCTCTCTCTCTGTTTATCTTTTGCTTGTAATGTTTGTTTTGCGTTTCTTTATTATTGTAGAATGTAGTGAGGACTACTTGTTAGAAAAACAGAAATGTCTACAAGTAGTATCCTAATAAACGTTTCATCATCATCATCATCATCATCATCATCATCTGTGTGTGTGTGTGTGTGTGTGTGTGTGTGTGTGTGTGTGTGTGTGTGTGTGTGTGTGACACAACTGATTAACAATTTACGATTAACAATTAACAATTCAGCCGAGTTAGTCCTTTGAGACCCAAGCCAGACAGACAAGGCCTGGTTCTGGTGTCGCCACACCATGCACGTGATTTCACGCACACCTGCGCACTTCGTTAACCGTGTGTACACGTCTGACCGCACCTACGCTTATCCTGACATTTGTACACGTGAACCCCCACAGACAGAAAATACGGCTATAACCACACGATCTACACAAAACAAGCTCCAACAATGTGCCAGGAAATAATCTCATTTGCGAAAGCTTCGTCTGAAAAACAAGCCCACACTTCCACGGATCCGGCGTTCTAAATACCCTGTAGAGCAGTTTTGCTGTTTTGGCCATGTTGAGTTGTATTTCATGACGTAAAGGCGCGCCCTGGGTAGCTCATCGAACTACAGATACTTGTAACAGGACTTTGAAGTCACGACTCTGAGGGAGATCACTCTCGCATTCTTTTTATTTTTATTAGTTTTTAAATTGAAATAAGAAATTGCATGCCCGGAAACGCAAACAACCTTTTCTGTAATTTATCTAAACCTTTCGCAGAATAATAATAGTGATAATAATAACCTCCAGTGTCTTGCGTGAAGGGGAGTTGAACGTTCTGAAATTTACCCCCTCACTTTCAGAAATACCGGCGGAATGTGCATCCTTATGGGAGCGGCCATTGTGGATTTCGGACAACTCTCTACACTGATACAGAGTTGTCCTCCGTACATTCCATGACAGTTTGCGTCTGAACTGCTGCTACGATTAAACAACAACAACAACAGCACATAAGTTTCTGTTGGTATTACTTTGTGGATTTGTGAACCTAAAACATCACTTCAGTGTATGTAGGCGTGGTTTTCGTGTCCAATCAAAACGAAGGTGACTGACCTTGCCTGGTTCTCTGTCGAAGTTGACGAACTCTCTCGTGGGTACTCTGTCCTCCGCCCTGTCTGACCACGCGTTGGCGGAAAAGTGAAGCTGGAGGTTGGTGCCCGTTGGAACAAAAGCCTGAAACAAGATATCATCATCATCATCATTGATCATTATCATTGATCACCATCACTGATCATCACCACCATCATCACTGATCCTCATCGTCATCGTTGTCGTCGTCGTCGTCACTGGTCATCACCATTGTCGTCAATCATCATCGTCAATTGTCGTCAATCGTCACGAACCAGGAAGTCACAGATGACACCAGCTTGCGAAGGAGTATATCATGTTCTTTCCGATAAATCACAAAGTAATTCCGTGCTTTTTTTTTCCTTTTTTTCTTTTCTTTCCTTTCATTTTTTATTTGTCCTCTTTGTCCTTGCCGCATTTTCCGTAATCTAAGCCGGCCACAATTCAGTTTGTCCCCACAAAGCCTGCGGTTTCAAGAGATGAGTACTTGATACCGTGCTCCATGTAACGTATACCACGCTGGTATCATTTGAACCCCCCCCCCCCAATCTCTCTCTCTCTCTCTCTTTCACACACACACACACACACACACACACGCGCGCGCGCGCGCGCGCGCGCGCGCGCATTTGGTTTTTTTGGTAGCGCTGTAGCAAACAGATTAGCAGAGCTTTTTTTTTTTTTTAAAGACTGGAAACAGTGTTCAGCAAAGATTTATGATCACTATCAATTCTCCGTAACCTGTTCCACATTCTTAGTCTGTCTCAGATATCAAGGTTTAAAAAACGTTTTTTTTTAACCGGAGCGGGGGGGGGGGGGGGAGGTGTACTTTTAACTTGAATACAGAAACTGAAACTGTTGCTGGTGGTTGTTGTTGTTAAAGACCCAACATTTAACGTTTTTATGCTCACTGATCGTTCTGTTCTGGTGCTGTCTGGCATGAAAAGCACTTAGACACCTGCACAGTGACAGCATCTCAAAGATTGGCATTGAGCCAACAGTAGGGTACATGGACTGCGTGAGAGGTTTGTCGGCACGGCCGTCACTCGCTGAGTAGGAGAATTTGAAATTTCCACCGCTCGCGTAGGGTGTTCACAGCACTGTAACCGATTTGCGGGCTTTATTAATAATAATAATAATGAGTTTTGTATAGGCGCTTTACCCAATTTCCTGAATCGGCTCAAAGCGCCGCGAACTGAACCCAACACGCACGCATTCTCTCACACATTGGACATAAACACATTACAATCACGTGGTGCGAAGGGTCAGTTCAGCTATTTAAATTTCGGGATTTAGAATTGCATTTATTTTTCAAATTTGGTGGGCTGAACATTTCCAATGCAGAGGGGGAGGAAGCCGGAGTACCCGGAGAGAACCCCCGACGATCGGCCCGAATGAACGGTGCCACATACGAGAAGGAAAAATTCTTTGCCCCGAGTAGGACTCGAACCCCTGACCTCTCGCATTGGTGACAGGTCTCTTAACCACTAGACCACCGACCGCCCCATTATTGGGTGGTACATGAAGATAAAGTATATTGAGCGTACAGGCGCACTCAGTCACAAGCGAAACTGGTCCATAACATATATAACGTGGGTTCTATGACGCCTAGTGAACATCAGGAAATAACGCGTTAAAAAAAAAAAAAAAAAGTTTGGCGGTACATCACATGTATATTCGTCCTCTCTCTCTCTCTCTCTCTCTAGTATGGACGGGCTCAGATCGGACTTTCTCTCCTTGCCAGTGCGTAAGATCGTTCACGGCAGACCGGATCGTTTTAGTATACTATAGTTTACAACAACAACAACAACAACAACAACGACGACGACGACGATGATGACGATGATAATAATAATAATACTTCTTGTTGTTGTTATTTTTATTATCATCATCATCATTATTATTATTGACAGTCCGGGCGTACTTTCGGATTTTTAGGGTCGTTTATTTCCTTGTGCCGAAAATGGAAACAGGCGGCGCAGGGCCGGCGTGATGCGGCGCAGGTTATTTTGGGGCTGATTGCGGTTGTTAGACGCGACATGCGGGATCGAGGCAGGAAGACGGGCAAGACAGAATTTGTCGCCACCAGGAAGGAAGCGAGCGCGAGCCGTGTGCACGCTGATGAGTAGGGGGCCACTGAAAATGGTTCAATCACGTTTCCGTTAAACCGGTCACGTGATCGCAACAGTTTCGGTTGGACTGAAGTACTAAACAAAAAATCCCCTGTTTGTTCCGGTGGCTAGTGCATCGGAACTGGCCCGATCGGTGTGAGGGACGAAGATTAACCCCGGTCACAGTGAGGGTTAAGTTTTGCACAGACTCCACTGCTCCCGTTTCTTCATGACTCTGTGTTGACCTCTATATATACATGTGACACTTGTCCAACACAGTCACTGAAAAGCGAAAGGTGGTCGACCTGTCAGTCCGTCTAGATTGAATAGTGTTCGGCTGGACTCAGTGTTCAGCTAAAGTAGATGCCCCTTATCCCTGTATTCCAGATGCCCGCAAAGGACGTCTTTAATCATTTGTGGATACGTTAAACACAAACTAAACTATCCTAACTGCAATACACTGTGATGACTTCCGTGGTTTTAACCCGGCCAAATGACTAGTCAAGAGAAGTGAGTTATCTAACTCAAACCCTTCCCACTTACGCCACCTACCCAACACCGCCACTCCTTCAAATAGAATTAAGTATTAGCTATGTACAAATGCCCCGCTTGAAGAACTTAAGTGATGTGAACAGAATTATGTGTTCAGGTGCAGTAACGAGATATCTGTACAAGAACAGTGCTCCCCTTGAACCGATATTCAGTTCTCGTTAAATGACAGGGTACAACTGGCGCATCAGGTTCGAATCTCAATAGGACCAAAATATGTACAATGTATGTATTTTTCCAGTGACCTCATTTTCAAAACACCCATCCACACTCCCTCACATAATGATACACCTTCGCAGTTTTCAGTTCGGAAGCATGCAATGGCGGCCACAAAATCGCCTCAAATCAGTGCAAGTACCTGTCCTCACCCTCCAACCATTCAACGACATTTATGCCAAACGTGCTAAGAATGCAGGTCCAGGTAACATCATGGAATAATATTTGGGTTCTCCCTCAGCTTAAACCCTAAGGCAGACACAAGAAAACACGGACCGCCACACAATGCAAGATCGCCAGGTATGTCGGCCATGTTGGAAGGTCCAGGTTAGATCAATGACAGTGGCGCAGTGGCACTTCGGGTTTCCCGTCAGTCTTTACAAATGACACAGGCCGGCTTTGGTCAGTGTGTGTGTGTGTGTGTGTGTGTGTGTGTGTGTGTGTGTGTGTGTGTGTGTGTGTGTGTTTTCGCTCTCAAGGTCAAGCCACGGTAGGGTAGGGCCAGAAACACACCAACAAGATACCGAGACAGGGTCAGTCGGTCATGAATGAACGGTGACATACATCCTGCTTGTCGCATCCCTCTCAGTCAGTATTGACCCATTTTGACGGGTTGTTTGCACGTCGCAGAACCTACTGAAGTCAGTGTGGACACAGCAAAATGCTTACGTTGAAAATGTCATTCATAAACCGCCACTAGACACTGGGCGGCCCGCGCGCGATATGATCAGAAACCAGTAACAGGCCGGCTCATGTTGCGTTTTCTTCGCCGACATCTTGAAAATCACCTGAACGCGTTGATTCCATGTTTGCTGGACTTCGAGAAGCCAAGTTTCGTTTGGGAACAGTTTCGCTTCAGTGTGAGTGCGTCTGTACGCTCCAAATGATAATGGTATGGTATGGTATGGTATGGTATGGTAGACTTCTCCTCGGCGCACATATCCATCTCTGCTAAAATGCTCGCGGCGCCGCAGGGCTGGAGGACGAAGCAGTGAAAGCCTGCTGTCGCTAATCACTACTTTATATGCAAACCTCCACCCTGCTCTAATCATACCCAGAGACATACACAGAGAGACAGGAAGGTGGCTCTTGCAGCTGCTTAACATCCTTTGCTACCCTAGTAACCAGGTCGCTGTGTAAATTTCAAATAACACAACTCTAAACGCTCCGTCTGCCTCCAAATGACCCCTGCGCGTTTTGAAACAAGGTATCCAACCATGGGAAACAAGTATTTTTGCCCCAAACAAACTACTGATGTAGGAGATAGAGTTTAAAGTTGTCATGTTAAATTTCTAAATTCGAGATTCTGCACTTGCTACAAAATTACAGTTTCAAATACTGACTTACTCGGACCTTCTGCTTAACCAAAAAAAAACACAGTGACGTTTTCAAGTAACATACATGAAGGAGTAAAATCGCTGGTCATTTGGACAGCAATTGAGCAAAGCGTTATTAAGGAAGACAGTGTGCCGTAGCCTCGCATATTTCCGAAAGTGCCTTTGTTTCCTATCTCTCTATATATGTCTCTGATATATCCAAATGATTAGAAGAGCTCTGAATGCGAGAGAGTGGATCCGTCAGGAAAAAACAAACAAACTCCTACTCATTGGGTTGACCGTGTCGCAAGCTCCTCGCACAGTTTATGTGTAATCCGCGCTACATGTACCTTTCTGTTGGAGCAGGGCTAGCATTTGAGATGCTGTCACTGTGCAGGTGCCTAAGTGGTGCATTATCAAACAATACCAAACGAGTTCTGAACGATCTGTGAGACACCTAGACACATTCCTGTGGCCTACATTTTTTTTATCAATATACATCAAATGGCAATAACATAATCTGTGCCTGTATCTGTCTGCACAAAATTTCTTAATATACAGCCTTTAATCTTTATTCAAAGGAACTCTCGTCACACCGCCTTTTTTTTTTTTTTTTTGCATACTTACGGAGGGACGGAGAGCACATAGCATTGATTGATTGACTCATTGACTGGTCGACTGATCTGGTTCTCCCGGTTATTGTGCTTTTCGTTTTAATTATCAGTATAGTAATTACCCCCTGATGTGACAAGATGTATGTGTAATTAACTTCAATAATTTATGGTTATGTTTGTGAGAGCCTGGACTGACCAAAGAAACATTTCCCAGCAATGGGAGTAACATTATAAAGTTATCTTTATGGTTATCTTTGGAACTGAGAAGTATTAAGACCTTTGGACCAGCTGACACGGGTATGTCACAAGACTGAAACTCCGGGCGCTTTTGGAAAACATCTCAGTCAAGGTCATTCACGTGATTATCAGCCGGTTCTTAATCATCAGATCGAAAAGTGTGTGTGTGTGTGTGTGTGTGTGTGTGTGTGTGTGTGTGTTACAGCGCACATGCCCTCACTGAGTCAGTCACAATTAAATTTACCCAGTGCAGGGCTCACGTGGTGTCTGAAAAGCACTGAGACGGAAATGAAAACCGCAAAACACAAGTCTACCCCGGACGTTCTTAAAACTGGGGCGGGGGAGGGGTGTGTGTGAAGGTCGTTCTTTTCAGCACGAGACCAAATTTATTTGCAATCAGCTGATCTCACACGTGCTGGCCGTTAAGGGTGCAAAGGAGGAATCCACCCTCAAGGGGCACAAATCGCTATCACGGGGTAAGACAGGCCGTTCGCCGCCCTAGGGGTACCGCCCACACACACTGACCCTGAAATAGCTACACCTCATTCAGCAAGCTCCGCCACAGGTAAATACGCCTCCTCGCTGGGCCTTGGTTCAGGCGCGAGTTGGTGACTAAACCAAGCTGACTGTTTCTAATCACCTAACGAATGCCGACAACATACAAGCCAAATTTGCTCCTGCAATAATGACCGCGTTTAAGATTCCCCATCCCTAAATAAAGGATATACTACGCCCCGATGACGTCATGTATAGCCAGCATTCACTGATCATGGTCAGTCGGTGCTCAGTAGTAGGCAGAAGGTAAAGTGCGTGCGTGAAATAAGAGACGCACTGTTGAGTACTGCGGCCAGGTTTTACCATGTTATGTGCATTTACATCTACGCCACAACTGCATTCAGACAACGTATTCAGTCTTCATAGGAGTGCGAGAGTGCAGTAACAGTTCCGCCTTTCTCCTAAACGACTCGAAGAGGTTGAGCTGTCTCCCCAGTTGTAATGACTGAACATAATAAAGTTCTTCAATCTTAAAATCTTTGAATCACAGAACTAGTCTCCGATTTCCATCCTACACTTTACACACCTCACTACAACACCAGTACTGCAGTATCGTCACAGCCTATGGAAATAAGTCGGGAAAACTTTTACCCATCAACCAATGAGCCGAGCATGGGGCCAGTAGACGAACGTAAGTGATAAATAAATAATTTGTCTTTTTTTTTTTTTTAAATCACGGGGCTATTCCGTCAGTCTCTGGTTTGCATCCAACATTTTGCGCACTGACTCCAGCACACTGTCATGGCAGACTGAACCCCATCCACCCGCTACCAAACCACAGTCGGTACTCAAAGGTTTACCTATCAACAGATCAGACCAGACAAGCAAAACAAATTTGTTCTTGATGGACACAGTAAAGTCGTTTGACTTTGAATTTGAATTTGAAAGCGTAATTGCGTAGTACATATCGGGTATTATTATGTCTTCATTTCAGGTCAGTGCGCACATCACCTAGGTGATTGAAACGTCCACTTTCTGACACACCAAACCACAAGCATTTTGAAGAGAACATTACGCTGCCTCGCCTGCTGTGAATGGGTGGCGTGATACCACTGATCACTAAACTCCATTAAACGCCTAAAATATCCGCCGTAGGTATACTCATACTGCCGAAAAAAGTTTGTTTCTTAATTACGCCGTTAATCAAGCAGAGGTTGCAAGATTCGACAGTGTTTTTACGCTTCACTAACTTGACTGACCCTTCAAGCTCATTTGAGAACTGTGTCAGAATGGCTGTCCCGGCCACAGAGCACGTGACAAACATCTATTTAACCTACATGAAGCTTCAGGTTTTCTTTTTTAAACTCTGCGACTGTGAAAGGTGACACGGTTACACAGTTTCCAGAGCTTCGGAAACCTAAATAAAACTTGGACTGAGCCGGCCTGCGTTCACATCACTGAACTTTTAAACACCGACCGAAACTGTGTATCATCGTAACTATAGCACGAAGCACATGTGTTGTGCACCACGAAAACAAAGCTTGAAACAGCGATGTTGTTTGTTCGGTGTCTAACGGCAGACTAAAGTGACTACGCAATAGGCCAAAACCTGCTTGGTTATTTAATTTTGTTTAAGATACTTTTTCCGGGGTCTTGTCGATCTTACAAGTCTTCAAACCCTTCTTCCACAAATCTGTTGAGTTGACTCCACACACAATACAATTTACAAGAAGCCAGCAGCACGCAACAGGTTCTGCGTCGGAGATAGCTCATTTAGGCTGAATGCCAAAAGTAGGGGCGGCCTTTGCTTACTTCAGGTGTACGCCAAGTGGGAAACCTCTCGACCCTGGAGGGTGCAAGTTTCGGGAAAAACCCACCTCGACCGAGAAAGAGGGCTCGCCGGCTTGAGATTACGTGTGCCCCTACTACATGTGCCTACACATTCAGGGCTCCAGCTGAGCCGAGTTCATGAGTCAAGGCTCAACAGGGAACTGGGTCATAAGGGTTTTGTTCAGATAAACTTTCGCTTCCGTATTCCGTCCGAGTCTGCAGCTGGCGCCTGGTGGCTTAGTGTAACCAGAGACAAACATCTATGATGTAGCACGTATACGTCTCTGGTATAGCCTACGATTTTGTTGGAGTGAGTGAGCTTTAAGGGCTTAAAGCAACAATGAAGACTAATCAAGTTCAGTCGCGGCTGAGTGTGCCTGCACTACTTGAAAAAAAAATGTAACGTTGGATAAATGATGCTATGGTTAAAAGTCGATTTTATGCCGTCGTCGTCGTCGTCGTTGTTGTTGTTGTTGTTGTTGTTGGTTGTGGTGGTGGTGGTGGTGGTGGTGGTGGTGGTGGTGGTGTGTGTGTGTGTGTGTGTGTGTGTGTGTGTGTGTGTGTGTGTGTGTGTGTGTGTGCAATGCAGGTGCGTAAATGTATGATAAATTGTGGCTGGATGCACCCTTCCTCATTTGAAATGATGCATTACTAATACTAGCATCTTTATCTCTGGATTTTTTTTTTAACCATTACTGCGTCTTGCCACCATTTCGGGGGATAGGCTGCCAGTGCGTTCTGAAGACTGAGGGGGAAAGCGTTACTGTTGTATACGCCTACTTGAACTGACAGTCCATGCATATTGTTAAACACACACACACACACACACACACACACACACACACACACACACACACACACACACTCACACACACACACACACACACACACACACACACACACACACACACACACACATTTTTTATATTTTTTACCCGGTGTATGAGAAATGGGTGGTCATGAAATCATGAGTCGGAGTTTCGCAGAAAAGCTCGGGTATAGAGATAACAAAAAAAGTAAAGATTCCTTTTGTTTTAAATCTGAACTCAGTGGTAGAAAATCGATATTGTGGGCGTTGAGATCTTGAGTCGCATTCACAAGGGACTGCGAACATTATTTCTACACAACTGCGGGATCACTCAACCGTGAACAGCGATAAAAGCGGAAGCAAAGCGGCACCGTTACAAATCATCAACGACAGGCATGTCTACATTCCAATCTTATTCATCGAGCAAAGCAAACCCACCCCCTCCCCGGCTCCCCTTCCACCATCTCCTCCTCAACCCCCCCCCCCTCCTCCTCCTCCTCCCCCTTCTTTGCCATCAGATCAGTCGCCCAGGGGTTGAGATGTAGGAGGTGGCACGACCAATGCCACACACGCACGGAATGTGAAACTTGCGGTGTGATATTCCATTCATACCCGGCAGATTAGTGTTGGCTTGGAGGTGCGGCAGCGAAAGCGAGGACGTGCAACGCTGAGCACCACGCATTGTGCTTCTTTGTGAGTTTTATTGCATGGCGGTGAATTCCTGCACACTGAAAGAACTGAATCGCTGTGAAGAGATTAGATCAGTGCAGTTGCAGCATTAGACAGCAACACTTCCCCCTTCCTCCTTCCTCATCCCCCCCCCCCATTTTTCCATTGTCAGTCGGTTACACGAAAACGGTGTACTACCGGGTCGAGTATAGCCGCAACGCCGTCAACGGTTACTGTGCTTTTGCTTTCAGTGGGCTCAACGCAAGTCTGTCGGTGCTTGTACTGATTTGTGCATGTCTGGGTGGTGTGATGAGAAAAACGACCAACACACACACACACACACACACACACACACACACACACACACACACACACACACACACACACACACCACACCAAAAAAAACAACCAAAAGAACGATATGTGAGCCGAAAATTCTTAAAACCTCTATGTTCGTAACGACGCTGAGATGTGAACCTGCCGCTTTCGAAACTCTGATGCTTTTTGGCAGACAGAAGGATACGACTTTCTTTGAGCGTACAGTCCATTCTTGAACAGAATGGGACTCGAAAAAATCTAATAAAAATAGGCACCAATCAGGGCCGTCTAGCTGGTCCTCAGTCCGCAGCCAAACAACGTCGTACGCGGTACGCTTCCAGAACAAGAGATTTTATTTCAAGATTTTATTTTCCTTTTTCCCCTGTTGGGGTATGGAGGATACAAAAAGAGAAAAAAAAATCAAATAAACCAAGACCACATAATTATACACAGAACGATACGACAGAAGATAATTATATGTACAACATACACATAATCTACACACCGGACAGCGCAACCATCTATGAAACCTCTGAAACAGCTCTTTCTTTCTCTCTCTCTCTCTCTCTCTCTCTCTCTCTCTCTCACACACACACACACACACACACACACACACACACACACACACACACACACACACACACACACACACACACACACTATACCGTCCTCGCTTTCAAAAATGTTGCTAGAGCAAGGGCAACTTTTTTAGATTTTGATCCCAACAGTTACATAATTATGCGCTGGCCAGAGTCACCACAATGGTTTGAGATGTTATATTGTGACCCAGGTGACTGATTCCGAAGCACGGAGTCAGCGCATTCTACGACCAGTTTTCCACACGATGTTGTATGCCTGTCATACGTAGGGGAGCCGGGGTGGCCGAATGGTAGAGCGTTGGACTTCCAATGCTCGGGCCGTGAGTTCGTACCCCGGCTGGGGCCAAATATCTGTGCTGGCTTTTTCATCGTTGCCCAGTCTTTGATTTCACCCGTATGTGGTGGAAAAGGACGTTAAATTCCCACCCAGTCACCCACTCTATGGTATGTATTGAGACTTTAAGAACTGTGCCTTTAAATGATGTGCATAAACTTATGTGTCACAAGATGACCCCTGTAGCTTACAATACTGCCAAAACATGGTCTGCGAAATACTGACTGATGCCAACCGGCTGTCCTCCCACGAGTAGGCGTTTCTTCATAATACGCGAACCAACAAGTGCATTACAACAACACAACTCAACTGGGTGGCACAACTTTTTGCCGCTGACTGTGTCCGCCAAAACAAACAGTACTTATGCAACGATCTTGTCAATCACGAGCGACGGTAACTAGACCTTGTCAAACAACACGAACCGTACGATTTCCAATTAACGACTTCAAAAATTTTACGTAAATGTACTGACCGTATGACGCGGTCTAGGGCTTCGTGATGGCGCATTAACGAGGGGGTGTGGCTATTCATTGTGACAGCCGGCCAACACCTCGTCTCTCTCGTGAAATTGACGTCTGCGCTTTTGTCCGATTTGTGCGCAGTCAGCAGATCTGGTGCCGTGCCGGTAGATGTGTATGTTAGGGGTGTCAAAACAACGACAACGAACCCAACCTTGACAATAAAGTTACTGCATGTAGGTTACTCGTTCACGCTGATACAACTGTTACATCACACTGTCCGGGTGATGTTTTACATGTGCCGGCTTGATGACGTCAGTTCGTAATCTGACACACTCGACAAATGATTGCGTAGACGAGTTCCGAAAGCGTCAAATAAGTGGTAATTAGAAGCGGTTGTTTTGTTTGTTTGTTTTAAGGTGTTTTTTGTTAATGAAAAAAGCTTAACAAACGGCGCAGGTTTCAGTCATTTCAAATAACTTCGCTATGCTCCTGTAAAACATGACACTCTGTTGTAGAGTAAACACAAAACGATACCTGACAGTAAAGAAAAATTAGAATAAAGAAATGGCATGGGGTGACATTGTTGTATCTAACCAGCCCACTTGGTGCAGAATTTCAACGCTATTGAACACGAACCACCGAGAAAAGTGGGAATCCGTTTGCGATACCTCGCGCAAGAAATATTGCCCTCAGAGAATGATGCTTGGATTTCTTTCACAGGTAAAGAACAAAATGAAAATATAATCAGAGGAACGCAGCTGACCGCATCAGAGAAAGAGGAAGAAAAGAACAACTCGGGGAAGGAAAAGTTGCAGAGCATTCTCACCGTCCAGAGCAGCTCGTTTTTACTCGACATAACAAAAGCAAATATAAGAAAACCGCACTATATTCAGTAAAGTTCAGGATTTTACCACTCTTCCAGCATGTTGTTAGTTATATGTTACTGTCTTGACAGAGTCTAGCGCAGCCCAGCGGAGAATGTTGTTGTTCTTGTTTTTGTTGTGAGTACACATAGAACCCCCCCCCCCCTCCCTCTCTCTCTCTCCCTCCTGTACAGTTAATTCATCATAATTACTGACCAGTTATTTTAGCGTGCCATTGCAATACTCAGTATCAATATGTATTTGTTCCATCCTGAGCATTGTCATAAGTGGTGCTTGTTTATGTTCATTGGTTGTTCACTTGTCCGACTTGTATTGCTATAAACCTGTTTAAGCCAGCCCAACAAAACAAAATGCAGTTTAGGCGCTCAGCGCGGCCCGGTGAAAACTCACGTGTTCTCTGGTCACTGAGCCGTCACGTGCGGTCAGGTCAGTTTGAGTTGGATTTGAGATGGCTGAGGTCTGAAAACTGAATGGCATACGGGTTTTTTCCTTTTATTTTTAATCGATTTTATCAGCGCGATTCAAGATTCAAGATTCAAACGACTTTATTGTGTCCATCAAGAACAAATTTGTTTTTTGACCAGGGGCATGAGTAAATAAATAAATTAAAGGGTTGATATTTAAAAGCAGCTTAGAGTCATGGGTGAAAGACTTTCAAGTCCGTACAAGAGCGTAAAGGTGTGCTCATAGGTTTTACTGAGGACGCTTCGCCCACTGTCCGTTTCGCCCACTGACTGTGAAACACGCTTCGCCCACTTTTCCGCTTCGGTCCAATTGATGTGCACAATCCACACGGATCGTGATATTTCAGGATACAAAACGTGTGTGGACAAAAGGTGTGCAGGGAAAACGTGTTTTCCTGTTCGAGATGTGAGGTTAAAACGTCATTGGTCAAAGAGTGTTTGGGCAAACTGTGATTGACTTTTCACTGAAATTTAATTGTGGGCGAAATGTCAGTTGTAGCCGAAATGAAGGGAATGTCGGTAACGACTCTTGCTAAATGTACGCTGATGCCAAACACTTGTGTAAACAATTAAGATGTTAATCTGCATTTTCCATGCGGGGGGGGAGAACAAAAACCAACCGCAAGTTCAAAGCATGCATCGCGGAACCACAAAGACACCGACTTCGCCTTACGAGGAAGCTAACTAAATAAACATCTTACACTATCTCTGAACACTAAGCAGATTAGGCAAGCTGTAAGTTTTAGGCTTGTATTTTGAGCTGTGAGTGACGCATAACATGTATTTGCGCGGTTAGTGAAGGGTTACATGTTAAGACGCGATGATTGGGTGGGGCCTGGTAAGATTGCGTAATATACAACGTGTAAGGCGTGTGATATCGACGTATATCTACCTCTGTAACCCGGGGAGTGGGCTCCTGGAATACAGTGGACCGGCTTACTCGTCCTACTGTGGCAGTCTAACAGGTTCTACTGAATCTATCAAACGCATACATCTGTGTACGAAATTCAGTCTGCACGATATCAAGTTGTTTTTAGTGTATCGGATGTCTCGTGTAGCTCAAAGAGAGAGAGAGAGAGAGAGAGGTTTGGTTTGGTTTCAAACGTATTTCAAATCTTCATGCCACGGATGTTTTGAAAGAGTGTAAATCTCTCTCTCTCTCTCTCTCTCACACACACACACACACACACACACACACACACACACACACACACACACACACACACACACACACACACACACACACACACTCACCGTCGACTTCCTGTGCGAAACAATTCTTTCAATGTACACAAATGTACATATTCGTGAACAAATAAGATACACTGTACTAAAACAAAAGACTTGACTAAAAAAAGAAAAGGAAAGAAAACAACAAAAAACAACAACAAAAATAACGGCAAAACAAACTAACAACAACAACGACAAAACGACACGGACACAATCCACATATTTAGTGTCCTAACAATCAACCAACCAAAAAGTCTGCAGTCCACTTGACGAAGTAGACTTGTGCACGGCGCGGTGGCCGTGACCGACTGAACACCATCTCTTAGCGACACTGCATGCATTTTGCTATTCATACGTTCTTCCTATTCTTCCTCTGGCAGGCTCTTCAATCACGGATCTTGCAGAAACCACGAGGGTTTGTCCTCTACTGCACTCCACAGACACGGATATGCGCGTTATAAGCACATTACGTCAGCAAGGCATCCTAGTTGAACGCATCATAGCCTGCGTATGGCGGCTCTCGCGCATTTGCCGCACTGAGTGGCCAAACACCAAGAAACCTCGGTTGTAGAAGATTGAGGAAGTTTCAATGTAGGGTACTGACGAAATAATGGAAAGTGTTATATAATGCCCGCTTCAATCCCATCCTGGTTTTATTCAAAATATTTTTTTTAAAACCTGTACCGGCGATTCAATTTCCTTAAAAGTATAATTATATCACTTGTTCTTACAGTCATCAGTTTCATATCACTCACATTGCCACAGTCGAAGTTTTCCTCCGCAACAGAATACGTGCCGGGTGCATTATTATTATTTCTGTTATTAGTAGTAGTAGTCAGTAGCAGAAGCAGAAGTAGAAGCGGGTGTGTGTTTGGGGGTTTAACGTCCTTTTCCACCACATACGGGTGATATCAAAGGCGGGGCAACGATGAAAAAGCCAGCACAAATATTTGGCCCCAGCCGGGATAAGAACTCACGACCCGAGCATTACAATTCCAACGCTCTACCATTCGGCCACCCCGGCTCCCCAGAAGTAGAAGTAGTAGTAGTAGTAGTAGCAGTAGTAGCAGTAGTAGTGGTTGTAGTAGTATTGTTGTTATTATTGCTGCTGTCCTCTACTCTGTATTTTTGTGCCCCTAAAATTCAGTATAAGGACAAGACACCAATCCCATTCTATCCTTTGTCTCCGGCGTTGTTGTTTGTTTGTTTGTTTCCTTTAAAAAACAAACACCCCATTGTGTGTGTAAATACAATTTACAAGGATTGAGGAAGTAGCAGATGGACTGCAAACTAGATTTGACCAATATTTTGTGTTTTAGGGGGAAATCCGTGAAATCACTTGACCCTCGACTTTTCTTGTGCTCAAGCGGGAAATTTTCGGAAATAATTGAAAATTACAGTTCACAAACTGGTCAAAGACAAAAAGGTACCAAATTTCTGTTTGTAATCTTCGCATTTTGATGCGGTCGATTCATTTCTACATAACGTAGATTTCACAATGGTATAGACTGCATATAGGTATCTGATGTCATTTGGGTACATTGTATCATGTGCACGCAAGCGCGAGAGTCTCGGAATGGAGCAGCGAAAAAAAAAAACAAAAAAAAAAAACTGTCTTTGATGTAAAACTAGCAAATAACAAGGCACCACAGACTGCACTTCAGTTTTAAATACGCGTTTTATTTATTTATTCGCCTTCTTTCTGAAGGGTACGCTTCCTTTTGAGCATTTCGCGCATGCCCGCCGGCAATACTCAACCCGGCGGATACTCATGCAGTCTGTATCATAACAAAGCAACATCTGAACACAGACATAAATGAAAGTTAACCCAAAAAGGCAGTACATAGACATCAATCCCTGTAATGACCTGGCCCCATATGTAAAACTCGAGGTTAGTTTAACCCACGGCTACGGGCCTAACCCAGACTAGGACAAAAGCAACCCCAAAACAAAATTAAATCAAAAAAAGGAAGTGAAGAAAAGTAGGAAGAAAATCCTTCTCTAACGTCTTAGGCACCATGGTGAAATGGACCCGCTTCCTGGTTAAACAAACAAACAAACAAACAAACACCCAGAAAATTTAACCCTAGAGCTCGTTTAGTTCGAGGTTAGACTCTAACCCTGGGCTAAAATCCCTAACCTCGACTTTTACATTCGGGCCCTGAGCTTCAGATGGGTGGGTGGGGGTCTCGAAGTTTCACGCGATGTTAAAGACGAAACAACGAGGGAATTAAAAGCCAGCGTATGTACAAATATCTGGCTCTGAAACCCGAACTAGAAATTAGATATAATCAAGTTAATAGTGTCAACAGTAACGTGCTATTTTTTCCTTTGTTTTTGTTTTCATTCTGACAGATTTCAGGACGAAAAGGTCATTGAAACTCTACCAGTCCGCTCAGCTAGATTGAAAAGAAAGAAGCATCTGCCGGCATGTCTTCAAATGTCGAATTACGCCAAATCAGATTTACTGGTTGACATCAGTCGCTGGATAAGCTGTCACAGGATAGTCCGTTCCATTCATTGAGTTGTTAGAAACAGAGTCGTCTGCAAAAACTGGAGACTGATATCAAATAACGGTTTGTTCAGTGTGCACTCCTGACCTTTACAAAGCGGCCGACCTTTCTCTTTAAATATCAGAATGGTTTATGTACTGAATAGTGGATAACGCGGTGAATACAATGTCTGTCTGCGCGGTCACACACACACACACACACACACACACACACACACACACACGCTCTCTCTCTCTCTCTCTCCCTCTCTCTCTCTCTCTCTCTCTCTCTCTCTCAGGAGATACAGGTTTGATTTGATTTGATTTTAAAAGAGAGAGAGAGAGAGAGACACTGAGACAGACAGACAGACAGAGAAAGAGACAAAGGTAGGGAGAGAGAGTTTAGTTGTTTTTATAATTAAATTAGAAATTGTAGACGGGAGAATTGCAAAGCGAACACTTGAAACTAAACAATTAATTTCAGTCTGGGCTATAACAAATAATAAATAATTGTTCTACGAGATGCGTATGTGCTGTCGCAGCGGAAGGAAACTAACACTAGGCCTCAGGCAACTCTAGTGGTGTATGTAACAACAATACCTATGTATTTTATATCTCCTGCCCACCCCCACCCCTCTCCCCGCCCCCTTTGACAGCGAAAATGCACAAGGTTTCAGTTATCTCTAATTTCACGTTGATGTGGTCTTAGATATAACTAAGTTAAACATAAAGTGGGCGCATGTACATAGTTTTGGTTGTAACTAAGTTCCATGTTAAATCAGTGTTTAAGTCGATATATATAGTATGTATATTAGTTTTGAATGTTTCAAATGTTATGTTGGAGTCAGTCATGCGCGCGCACAGTTTTGGTGATAACTAACACGTTGACTGTATGATACTGACGTGAACATTCATTCCAGTTCAAATATTCGGTTACTTGAACACTGAGTGCATCCAAAGAAAAGCAAAGGGTGGCCAGTGACTGAACAAATAACGGCGCCGGGCGTGTGCCGAAAACTCACAATCAAGTTCGTTCGTTTCACACTATTATGATTGGCGACTGATTAACTGAACAGCCGGTGAACATGTACGCCAAAGCGGACAGTCAAAAAGCAAGTGTCTGATATCGTGCGAGTTACAAATGCCGCGGGTATAACTGTTTCTGAGGGGAAAAAAAAAGTTTTTATACGGACATTTGCATTGAGTCAGTGATTGTAACTATTTGAGTAACCCAGACAATCAGCCGACGGCCGGATTGACAGCCGAAAAGTGTACCGTCGGAAGAGCACGCGCACGAAAGAAGGAAATAAAAACTGATATCGCATAATGGGCCATGTGATATGACCGTATATTACACGAGTACTCACCAAATCGGCGTGTCCCTCTCTGCACTCTGTTTGAAACCGCAACTGGCGTTCGTCGGGCGGTCTGTCCCTGAATCCTGTGTACCGAACCTGAAACACAGCAGCACTTTGTTCCACAATTCTGTCCATTGCTCAGTCTTTGGGTAAACTCTCCTTGACGGCTCTTATTGCACAAATACGAGTATAATCAATGTGCAACACTCCAACTGGGGGCAAACTTAAATCCACGCAAACATTAATTAATTTTGATTTTTTTTTAGTGAGACCACTCAGTGGTGCTCAGCCCCAAACTTACTTGATAGGAATTGAGTTAGGTTTGATGACTTTCACATTAATGACATCACTGAGGAGGTGTTAAGCAAGTCATAGATCATGCTGCTGAATTTCGGCCGGTATCGGTGAAAGTGTTTCAGTGATAGAACATCGTCATTTCAGGACATTTCTGTACAAATCTCTCCATTGTTCTGTCTTTACGTGAACCTCTAACTCATTCAAACTGCTAACACTTGAAACGTTCAGTTTGATGACTTCGGCAGTCAGTAGATGTCACAGTTTAGCAAGCTATAGACTGATCAGTCAGTCAGGCCACTGAATTTCGGCATGACTCGACTGAAAGTGTTTGATAGAACATCGTCATTTAGTACATTTATGAGTCTAAATACCCTTCATTTCAAACGAATGTACAGCTGTTTGTCTAATTTGGTAAAATGTGCGGATTTTCGACAAGAAACCTATGCGACTCTGAGTTCGGCATGTCTCAGTTCTGACATGATAATTTGGCCGGCACTGATTCTGTCGTAACACCTCATGTGCTCGCTTCACAAGACTGCGGCCCAAGACTAATATCCAAACATCTTCACTGAATGTGGTAGGAGGTGAACGTTTTGAAAATACCACGATGGATCTTCTGTCCATACCCTCCGAATGAGACAAAGCATTTCTCGTGAAATGTTCACACTAATTAAGGTTTGCCAAACTGAATTCGTCCCTATCAATGTAATCAGTCATTCGTTTGAAAGTAGTTCGTTTCTCTTCCGTTCCTTTACAAAGAACACTCATTTCATAATCTCCACTTAACGTTCTCGAAACTGTACATTTAACAGGAAATTTCTGCAAGAGGCGTATGTACGCACTACTGCAAGACTGGCTGGCGCCATGGTCCAGAGAAACAATGATTTACTTCCCCGGAAAACAACTAACTGGCAGATTTCAATAAAATTCTACGGGGCTCATATTCCCAGTACACATTAAACCACAAGTGACAGATGCAGCAACAAACAGTGTTAAGTGAATCTGTCCTCAGATTCTGAACAACTTGAAAAAGTTGAATTCAAGAGTGTTGCCCCGACAAGAAACTAGCGGTGCGCGTGTGACCTAACGGGTCTGCCTCCAGATTTGTCCGTCAGTTCGTCTGTGTGCACAGTTGGGGGATGTTCCTGGTCACACAATGTTCGCTAAACAAGTGGCCATCTCGTGGTCAGCCACTTAAAAGTCTGACTGCTTTCACTACCTTTTCACAGCAACTCATTTGGACGGCGGCGATTGTCAGTGAGTGTGGGTGTGACACTTGCAACTGACGCGCTCTATTTCACAGCCGCAAAGCAAAAACCGGAGCTTACACCGGTAGCTCTGTCAGATATAAATTTAGAAAAAGCAATCCTTGATACACATTTCCTTCATGTGAGAATACTTTAAAGTTTCTTCCTCCTGTGGTGTGAACCGCCGTACGTGTTGCAGGTACAGTAGTCAGGTCATTCCTGTGTTCAGCTGAACCGTCTTGAGAGACCGGGACGATACACCACTTGAACAATTTGCATTGTAAATCACCAGAAAGTCCATGCTGTTGCTATAATAAAGTGTTTCCATCCCACGATGCTTGCAGTTTCTGTCAGTGAGGTGAGAAATCTTCCATTCATCTACCTTGAAGCACGCACTTTTCTGGGTCCACTGACTTAGTCTTTGAAACCAGTCACCGTCTGACCTAAGCACCGGATTCGGCGGTAAACTGACGGACTAAGAAACACCGTCTGTGACAGCGGCTTAGGATAATGTTGACGGTGAGAACATCCTTGATACACACACCTTACACCAGTTTCACACTGCGGCAAAAGTCATCACCGCTGTCACTGATAATCCTACACATTATCAACACACACATACCAGGAAACGTCCATAGTCAGTTCGGCCACTACACTGAGTATGCACACACCTTACTGGCGAGATTAGAAGGCATTTGACGCAAGATAGAGCACAGCATGTGTTACAACCGAGTCGATACACGTAAATTTACCTGCCTCACACCCGGCTTTTCCATCCCTAAACTCCATGTGGCGGTATTTCCGTGATTATCCCCTACACACTACGAGTCTACTTGGCTAAGCACCATGTGCCAAGCCCATAACTTCACAGGGCGGCCGGCCCGAAACTTACCTCGCACTCCCGGCTAAGTTTTCTGAAAATTTCGTCGTTCTCGAACTTGGCTCTTTGATTTGACACAACCCTTGGCATTTTCAATATGTGTCTTGTCTTTAGCTCACGACACAGCGCGCTTGGTTCGAATGGTAACATGCTTCTGCCACCACTTCATTCATTCGTACTACACAACAATAAACGTGACTAGGCAAGGAAAGCACGGCCTCTCTCATTGGCTGTCCGAAAACTCGTTCGTGAAACTTCCGAGCTCACCCGAACACGACTATTCCCATATATGGTAAACTTCCGAAGCCGATCGTGCCCGATGACTGCCGACGTCAGAAAGACGTGTTAGTTACACGGAAACAGCCGAGGGAGATTCGGTTTCGCGTTTACGAAATCTTCCAAATATAGAGGATGATTAATAATTCATGGCATGCCGAGGCTTGCGAGTGGCCCAGTTTCCACACGGGCTGGGAAAATACGCGCTGGGCTTACTACGAGCGTTTTACGCGCGCCGCGCGCTCTGAGTCGGTGAGCGGAACACACAGGGGAAAGGGCAGCGCCAGTCCACAGTTCTGAACTGAGGGGAGCTCTCTTGGTCTCTCGCCAGCAGCTCAAGTCAGTGTTCAGGGACGCGATCAGAATGTTCTTCTCTTTGTGAAATAAAGTTTCATTGCGTGAATTCTCTCGGGACCATGAAAGCCAGATAAGTATATGTACATTCCCCTTCATCGTTGTTCTCTCCAGTCGTCATTTTTATCAAACAATAATAATGATGATAAATTAATAACGGGTACAAATAACGTTGGCACGACGGACGCGGGACAGTGTGCGCGATGGGTTCAGTTTTACGGCGCTTTGAGTCGAGCAGTTGGGTAAAGTGCCTACATTAATCATTTAGTGTTGTTATCAGTTGACAATAGATGTGTTGCTTTGTTTAAGTATTCTTCGCTACGCAGATGCCCCTGAAAAGAAATTCATGAATGATTTCTTTCGGCAAGAATTGATTTCATCGTAAGAAACTGCGTTAATTAAAAAAAAAAAGAAAAAAAGAAAAGAAAGATGTTTAGTTCCTGGCATGTCACAGTAAGGCATTGCCGACCTGAACACAATGAAATGATAATATATGTAATAAAAATGTGAATACTAATAATGATCAAATGTGTGGCATGACTACATCAGCCTCGGTGCCATATTTTGCTGGTAGAGTAAACTCAAACTAGAAAAAAAGGAGAAAATTAACAACCAATATGCGATACCGCATGTTTCATAGTTACACAGTGACACTGAAACGAATACAACATAAGGGGCCGGGCTGACTTGAAAATGCGACGTTTCTCTATTATTTTTCAAGTAATTCACTGTCAGTGGTCCAGCCTGCTTGGTACCCGAGATTTGGTAATTTCCATTTTAAATTGGAAAAAAAAGAAGAAGCTAGTACACACGTTGTGAATTGTTGACTATAATTATTCTTTTAAAAAAAATTAAAACAATATCTCTGGCACCAACTGTGTGTGTGTGTGTGTGTGTGTGTGTGTGTGTGTGTGTGTGTGTGTGTGTGTGTGTGTGTGTGTGTGTGTGTGTGTGTGTGTGTGTGTGTGTGTGTGTGTGTGTGTGTGTGTGTGTGTGTGTGTGTGTGTGTGTGTGTGTGTGTGTGTGTGTGTGTGCTCTTTTAGTTTTTACTTGTACTTACGTAGTGTACACTGAGTGATTTTTTTAAACTTCGGTTTTAGAATGTAAGGCGCCTAGAGCTCGCCTCCCGGGGATAGGCGCCCAATAAATATTATTATTATTATTATTACCAACTCTTATGATGGGCAGACCTATATTCTCGCGCCGCCGCTCCATACTGACACAGTTCAAAGTTTTTTTTTTTTTTTTTTAACAACAACAACAACAAAAAAGTAGAAGAAGAAAAAGAAGTTTCGCTTTTTTGTTTTACTCTGCTTAGAAATCCGTTTCCGTCCATGGCTTTTTTGTAACGTGATGCAGACTGATTTACTTTGTAATCCAAACTGCTGAATGGTACCGCTCCGTCACTGAGCGACTTTGCTGTATTTTGTGAAACACGCAATTCCATGGAAACTGCGTATTGAACGGAGAAAAAAAAAAATGAGGGTTGGGTGGGAGACAAACCCACACAATGTAATGTTCAGCAGCTCATCCAAGCATAACACAATATAAAAAAATCTACATACTGACACTTTGTACGGTAGAGGGTGGCGTTGTTTTTTTTTTTGTTTTTTTTTTTTTTTAGGGCGGAGAGAGGTAGCAAATCATGGAAAATCTGTAGGAAAGTTTGTTTGCAAAACACATTCCTTTGTGATTTACATTTTTGCATGCCCCCCCACTCTCCCCTCTTCCACCCCCCCCCCCCCCCCCATCTCTCACTCTCTCGGTCTCAGTTTTTATTTTTCTTATTTGTTTAACCTGACATTGACAGTCTGTGGGTTTTACTGTGTCACACTGTCACCACTGTGTCAAGCTGTTAATACCACTAGATGTCCCTAAGGTCTTCTCAAGTCACTTGTTCTCCAGCTTTCTTTCTACGAAGCCCTATTGGCTGGCGCAATGTTCCAAAAAAAAAACAACAACAAAAAACAAACAAACAAACAAACCAAAAAACCAGTGTCTCCTTGTCAGCTTCAGTTGTTGTTTTTTATGTTTTGTTGTTTTTGTTTTTTTTCAAAGAGTGTGAGTTGTGAGTGTCGGTAAGAGAGGTATGGAAAATTGTGACATGAGACCTCTCCACACACAACCCCAACCCACTCCCAATCTATTAAATGTCAACCCACAACACGTACAAATTATTGACAGACAGAATAAGTGAAGCGTTAAGTGTTTTCGATGAAGTACCTAAAAAGCCTGAACACGTCAGTAATGGAAAAAGTCACATGGGGTTTAAAGTTTTCGTTTGTTTTTGTAGTGAGTTTTGTTTTTGTTTTTTTCTTTTTTTTTTCTTTCCTTTTTTGTCGTTTTAAATATTGATATTGTTGGTCGGTGGCGTAAGGATACTGCCGACGATGTTTGCAGTGAAAGGATTGGGTACCTTTTTTTATTTCATTTACTCGGCAGATACGCCGACCACGCCACCTTTGATATATAAATTTGTGAAAACCAAAGGGCAAAATCAAAACGTCTTTCATCCATAAGGACGTGCTGAAATGTCGAGTTACTTTAATGTTTTTTACTCTCTTTTTGTTGTCCGTCCGCAAGTGTTTTGGTGCTAATCCTCTCCGGTCCGGCCTCCCCTCCCACCCCGACATTTTAGATCGGTATCTGGCGTTGTCGTTACATGCAAGGGAGAAGAAGAAGAAGAAGAAGAAGAAGAAGAACAACAACAACAACAATAATAATAATAATAATAATAATAATAATAATAATAATAATAAAGCAGAATGCAATTTTACGTGCACATAATATTATGTCATTTTCCGAGTGCCTGGTCAATATTCAAACTTCCTTGGTTAGAAAATGTAATGTTTCTCCTGATTTAGTATTTAATTTACATGACCCTTCTCAGCATCATTCGGGGGGGAACTGAAACAATTTTCAGCCCTTCTGTTTTTGACGTTTCGAACGCCCTGAAACATGCTAAACGTTATTCTACTTTCATCTTGAAACATTTTGTATTTTTAGCGTTTTCCAGCTGTTTTTCCGTCCTGTTTTTCATCTTGGTAGCCTTCTTCTTTCATTTTGAAACATTTTGTATTTTTAGCGTTGTCCAGCTGTTTTTCATCCTGAAACTGTGAAATTTTGATAGCCTAGTTTCTTCTTTCATCCTGAAACATATTGAACGTCCTCTGGGTCGCTGACATCTTTTATTTTCTACTAACAACCCGCATACGGACTGACTCATTTTATTTCTTTGGATTCAGTCAGTGTACGTTCCACAAAACTGAGTTCGACGCAGTACTAGTAATCGACTGAGCCGCTTTTAACAACTGACACGGGAACAGCCGGATGTTCAACTCTCCATTATTCTCGGCCCGCTATATATTGCGCATCAAGAATTCGAAGAACAGGGGGAAAAATGCAGTCGGCACTTCACAGAAAACTGACTGAAAAAGTGAAAGAAATCTGAGAACTTGTGACGACTGTGGGTGGAACGTGACAAGCCCAGTTAGTGTAACTGACATTCCACCGTCGGTGACCTGTCAGTTAGCGGGCAGACCGGAAACCCCTGAGAGAGCGAGGGTGCAGTGAGAGACCGAGGAAAGCAAAACAAAGAAACAAACTAACAAATAAAATCTAGTTTTGTTTGACTGAAAAAGCACCTCTACGGCTCAGTCCGACTGACCGCTCTGCCCAGAGAAACTTGAGTGTCAGTTTTTAATCTCTCAGTCGCAGTCAGTACTCTCTTTAGCTGAGAGCTCTCTTTCTCTTCGTAAAGTCGTTTTGCTGTCTTTCTCTAGTATCTTTGATCATCAGTCTGTGCGTGCGTACGTGTGTCAGTGTGTGTGTTTAAATTCATCTCGTAGCGGTGTTCCCCGCCCTTAAACATTGCCTCTATCCCGCCTCCTCAGTCCACCCCGCCTTTCACCCATGCAGCACAGGCAGCGAGAAAGGCACGAAAAGGGTGGGTGTGCTGCTTCGAGGGGGTGGCGGGGTGCTGAAAGTGTCGCGTGCCGACCTCTACGTCACAGCACGTGCCCATCAGTACCGCACGCGTCTCCTGCCAACTCAAGGGAGGCCACTGTTACGTGTGCGGCGGTGTCCTGACGGAGTGACGCCCTCCTTGAGCAGAGCAAGAGGCCAGCATGTAAACCACTTGAGCGGCTACTAACAACTGGACACGGTTTTTTGTATCGTTGACATTAGTCTTAAGTGAGGGAAACCAACAATTTTGTAAAGAATTAGTAGCGCCAGGGGAGATCTGGAGGGAGGAAGGACTGTTTTGAAGTAGGTGAATAGTTATGCGGGATGCTTGGACTTACAACAGTATTTGTTGCGTTAAAAGATTGACTGACATCAGTGTTCTGTGACTACTCGCACGTGTGGTACAAAAAGAACACTTTGTCCAGACCCACAGCAGAGCCGGGAGGCCTTTTTTCACCCAAGATCACCCCAAACGGTTTCATCAGTTCGGAGTCTTTCGAGTTACGAGTTCTCTCGATTCTTAGTTTGCAGAGACTGATTCTGTTTGCACTTTTCAATAAATATTTCCCACCCTAAAAGAAGAGTTAGTGAAGTGGTTTGTTTTCTTTTCTATACTAAGTACTTGTATGATGATGTTTAGTCATACAACCCGAGGGAAACGGAACAGTAGGGGGCTTGAAGACACCCAGGCAAAACTATAACTGATAAACCTCTGAACAGATACTAAATAGTTTACAAACGTTTTCTTTTGATAAGCAAAAAGTAAAACAAACAGACAAACACTGAAACAAACAAAAAGAGCTTACAAACACTTTAACAAGCACTCAAACAAAACAACTACCAAGACCCCCCCCCCACCCCCCACAAAACCAAAACAAACAAAACCAAAAACAAAACCAAAAACAACAACCAACAACAAAACAAAAGCAAACAACAACCAACCAGCAAAGAAATAAACCAACAGCTATTCATATTTCCTGAGAAAAGCCAGTGTTTAAGTTTGTAACAGATTGACGACAGGCAGAGGGCTATAAGGGTGGGCGGGTGGGTGTTTGGCAGTTTAACGTCCTTTTTTACCACATACGGGTGATATCAAAGACGGGGCAACGATGAAAAAGCCAGCACAAATATTTGGCCCCAACCGGGATACGAACACACGACCCGAGCATTGGAAGTCCAACGCTCTACCATTCGGCCACCCCGGCTCCCCCAGAGGGCTATAACATATACTCACTTTGTTACACACGTGAATCGAAAACAAACAAACCACACACACAGTGAAAAGGAAACAAACAAAACCAAATACGTTATTGAAATTTTTATCACAAAAAAGTCAAGTGAGCGACCAGGTCATGTCCCTACGTAAGATAGGGGTAGCGGTCCTAATTTTAAGACTACTCTGATCTCACGTATTAACATGCGACCAGGCACATAACACGCCATGTTAGAGCATCAATCTAACATGGTCGCAGGCCAGTTTTCAGGCAACCGGGTCTGCCCCGAAGAGTTGAGGCGTCTATTTTTAGCCTGGGTGACCGTCCAACCTTGTGTTCAAATTTGCCACGGCTTGGGGTGCAGGGCACTGACATGGTCAGCGTGCAGCGTGCAATTCGGTAACAGCCAACCCATGATACTGTTTGCGATGCGCCGGTGTACAGGTTTTTATGATACCGCTGAGGAAGGTGCCAGCAAAACCGAAAGTGCAATAGCTTAGTTATAAGTTTCTCTAGACTTTTCTCCCCTTTCAAGCCATTTTCAAGCACGGCCTGTCTCTCAGATGCAAATGGGTAAGGGCGCTTTCTGTTTTCACGTGAAACTGACATTGGACAGTCAACCTGCTTTAAGCTTCACTTGCCATCCTCTCGGCCGGGATAAATCCAAGGATAATTGGGCGACAACTCGCGTGATGACACTGGGGCAAATTACGCTATTGCCCAAAAACATGCGCCAGTTAAACAAAATGGACGGCCGTTTCAGTCCCCGGTGCGGACCGTGCCGCTTCAAACTTAAAGTTCCTTCATGTGGGGCTTTTCCACGCCGTAGCACGCTGTTTGTAATGCGCTTCCTTGTAACCGAGTCTGTATTTTTGTTGTTGTTGTTCTGTTTCCTATAATAGCACTCTTTTTGTGTGTCATGTTTTTTTTGTTTTTTTTTAAACTTTCGTATGCTTTGCTTTGTTTGATTGTGTTTTATTTCTGTTGCTATGGTCTTTTCGGTTTTTGTTTTTGTTTATATTTTTTTGTTTTTCTTTTCTTGTTTTCTTTTTTTCTTTCTTCACATGCCCCCAGATGGTCTTGAAGAATAAATAAACAAACAAAACAAAAGTTTAGCCAACGGCCACCTTCCAAACTAAAAATAAAAAATAAAAAAAATCGTCGAACCGGAAAGGAAAACTGAAACGCTTTAGGATTTCCCGTTGTCGGTTGTCGGTTAGAACGAATGGTTCCATATAAACAAATAGATATTGTTCATTATATATGTATATATGATATATATGCTCATATTTCAGAATAACGGCTTTAGCTGAGAGTACTCGTCGTCAAAACTTTTCAAGTGGCAGGACACCGGAAAAGCGCCCCGTCCGTTTTGTTTACCCCCGTGTATAGCAGCGTTGCCACTAGTGCTTTTGCCGGGTCACTTGTCCACTTGTCTCGCGCGGCTCCGCCCTCGTCAGTTTCTCGTGTCCTGGTCATCTGATGATGGACAGGATCGCTGGTGATACTGATCCTCTGCCTGCTGCTGACAGCCACCCATCTAATCCTGAACAGTGATCCTGATCTCATGCTCGGCGCGTGCCAGGCGTGAATGACAGGTGGAAATTGATAAGCAGATGTATCCACTCCACGCGACATACTAATAGATAGTGATTTTACGACTACGACCCTGATTGTGATACAGAGAGTGCGTGGCGGACCATCGCGTTTATTTTTTAAGACACGCTGTTTGTTTTTTAAGAGCAGTCTTAGAACGTTCTTTCTTGCAAAACCTTCCCGTATTTTTTTCTGTGCGGTATTTCCTTCTCGCTGAACTGCCAAATTGTATGTAAGCCGAGGGGATGTAAAATAGCGCGCGCGCGCGCGCGCGCGCGCGTGTGTGTGTGTGTGTGTGTGTGTGTGTGTGTGTGTGTGTGTGTGTGTGATCGCTTTAAGCGCAGCGAGTCCTTGGAAGTTGGAGAACAGCGCTCTATAAAAGCTATGTATTATTATTATTATCATTATCTAGTAAGTTTCACCAGGGTACCGTGGCCTGTCCATCTTTGTACAATGTGTGTGAGCGTCGGTGAGTGATCGGCTCATCGAGTTCTAAAGAAATGCGCCCTACAAATACTACTACTACTACTACTACTACTACTACTACTACTTATTATTATTATTATTATTTCGCTGGCATGAAGTGCATTGTACGTGGCCAATCAGATTTCTTTGTCGCCATCACCATAACAACGACGTCTTTCACGATTACCTTAGGTCAAGTTGCTTCTTTTACAAATGTCAGGGTGAGAATGTAGGTACACGTTTGTATACTACTGACAAGATGTAGTACAACATCTCACGACTAAAAAGAAGAAAGCCTTGACTGCTCGAGTTGGAAGCGCGGCTTGGGCCAGATATTTGTGCTGGCCTTTTTTTTTCTCGTTGCCCTGTCTTTGATTGCGATCGCCCGGACATGGTGGCCGAAAAGGACGTTAAACACCCAAACACCCACCCACCCACCCCTTGATTGCTCGAACGACACCGAAAAGGCAAGAGTTTTCACTTGTCTAATTATATTATCATACACACACACACACACACACACACACACACACACACACACACACACACACACACACACACACACACACACACACACACACACACACACACACACTCGTGTCCATCTATTTAATTGCCCCATGAGGGATGAATAAAGTAATTTGAACTTGAACTTGAACTTGAATCTATAGTAGTTGTATCCCAGTGGAGTGAATGCCCATCTATCTAAGTAAATAGTTTTTGAGAGCTGTATAAAGTCGGATATTGGAACGTCGTATGGCCGCCATAGTCAATGCTCGACATGAGGGCCAGATGGTCGGGTTCTTGTCCACAGTAATGTCCAGCTCGCGTGTCGTGTACCTATCCCGGGCACGTGCCACTCGGCACCGAGTGTCCGGCCCGCATTCAGCTCCCGTGGTGGTCACTCCTCCCTGGGGCAGCTGAAAAAATGCATCCTGTGTTTTGCTTCGTGCGAACAGAAGGCGAAAGTCAGTGGAAGGTGAGACGAAGGGAAAATGGACCAGTGTGTGTTGGCGGGGATCCGGGAGAGGTGAGAGGGGGGCGCCCGGAGGGAGGGGTGGGGGGGGGGGTGAAGGAAAGAGGGTGCACGGGTGAGTGGAGGATGGCGGGCTTAACGTCCTTTTCCGCCAGTTTACATGTCATACCTAAGGCGGACACACCCTGAAAACCGCATCAAACTTCATTCAAAGCCCAACGTTGCCAAGCAACCACAAATAATGAAACGTTCAGTTTTTGTTTTTTTTCGGCGCTTCTTTAAAGTTTGAAGGTTTGATTTTCGAGTCAGTATGCATTTCGACCATGTGTGTCGCATGTGTACACCAATCAAATGGTCACGACACAAAAATTATATCTTTTGGGCGGGGGGGAGGGGTCGCTGATCAAAGTTTGGCAGAGAGAGAGAGAGAGAGAGAGAGAGCACTTCACTTTTTAATCTGCATTTTTTCCCATCCCGCTGGCTATTACTTTATGGAGATTGATCTGTCATGGCCGCCAGCCGGACACTGGTCACTACGTGACTCCGGACCTCCCGTCCTGTTTACCCCGCCCTCCCCATCACTACCCCAGTCTCCCCTGCACGTGCTTTACACGCGCCCTGCACGAGCCGACACCCGCCGCCAACTGGACAGCGTGTATCTATCCACACGCATCTCTTTTGATGGGCGACGCAGCCTATTTTCCCGGATCATTGCCGCGTCATGTTTTCCCAGTTTGTCATTTTGCCGGTCGCTGAAGGGGTCCCTCTATTTACCGGAAACGCCGGAAACACCAATGGAAACACCAGCACCAGACTGAGGTTTAGGGTTAGTTCGGGGTTAGTAACCTAGGTTGGAGGTGGTTTAGGGTTAGTAACACAGTTTAAATGAAGTTTAGGGATAGTTTAGGGTTAGTAACCTAGGTTGGAGGAGGTTTATGGTTAGTAACAGTTTTAATGAAGTTTAGGGATAGTTTAGGGTTAGTAACCTAGGCTGGAGGTGGTTATGGTTAGTAACACAGTTTGAATGATGTTCAGGGATAGTTTAGGGTTAGTAACCTAGGTTGGAGGAGGTTTACGGTTAATAACACAGTTTAGGGATAGTTTCGGGTTAGTAACCTAGGTTTGAGCATGTTTAAAGTTATTAACATAGTTTGAATTAAAATTTTGGTTAAGTAACTTCGGTTGAATGTGGCTTAGGGTTAGGGTTAGAAGCCAGAAAGACTGTGGTGTAGGGCTAGGGATTAGGTTGAATTTTTTTTTTCTTTTTTTTGGTATTTGAGCCAGGCTAAACGCGTTTTAGATCTTTGTTTTTCACCATCATTTATGTTCGTGGGTGGCTTTTGTGCGCGTTTTCACTGTACCTTACGGTGATTCCGGTAGTGTTTTCTGTGTTTCCAGCTAGTTAGAGCTTTACGCCGCGCAAACCACAAAGACTACCTCACGGCTGGGTGTTTCCGGTAAATAGCAGGACCCTGTCATTTTGCCGGTCAAGCGGCCAGCGGTGCGCTCCCTCCTTCAGTATCCCGTGAATCTGTTACAAAGTGACAAAGGGCATGGACAAGATACAAACCGTGTCAGGGTCAGGCGGCCGGCGGGCCTGACGTGAATAGGAGGAGCATGGATTATGGAAATGAACATGCAGAGTTGTTTGTCATGTATACACTATCACACGGTGTTGATCCAGGTCTATGGGATGAGAGGGAAGAGGAGTGTGGGTGGGGGATGGAAGGGGGGGAGGGAGGTTAGGGAAGCGGCTGCAGGACAGGGAAACGGGGGTAGGGGTGGGGTGTGTGTGTGTGTGGGGGGGGGGGGGTCACGTGTGCACTAACAGACTGGAGATGGGGTGGCCCGACGTTGAGTCTCCCCCCTCCCCCCCCCCAAAAAAAAAGGACCAAAAAACAAACAAAAAACCAAAACACAAAAAACAACAACAAAAAACAAACAAACTAAAAACAACAACAACAACAAAATCAAAACAAAAAACACCCCCCCCCTCCGCCAACCCCCCACCTAAAAAAAAAAGAAGGAAAAGAAACAACAACAACAGCAAAACAACAAAAACCCTAAAACAAAACTGAACACAGCAACAAACAACAACAACAACAACCGTTCATCAGTTAATGTAAGACGACAGTTACTGTTATAAAACCCAAACATAACCGACAGTGGCCTATTATCCTACTAGATTTTTTTGTTTGTTGTTCAAAGTGGAAAATATTCTGACTCAGTGTATAGCAGAGGAACAACGATGTGAGAAAAAGACCAAAATATTATTCAGGCGGGATAATGAACCGAATCTCAGACAAAATAAAAAAAGAAAAGAAAAGAAAAAAAAGGGCGACCCTTGCGCGGCCATACGTGCAAATTACAGCACCAAAAATGACCCTCTTTCTTCAAGACCTGGACAAAAAAATCTGAAGCCCTGTTACCATAGGAAAGCGTGAAATTGGGCCGTGCACAGTGCACGTGAAAAGACGCACGTGCTGACCTCGCGTGAGTTACTAAGAGGAACAAACGAGGGCCTAAGAGGAAATGGGGGCTCATAATTGGTTATCTCCTGATGATGTCCTCGCCGCTGCCTCTCAAGGAGGCTAAGTGCAAGACAGAGGTGGAGGGATATGAGAAGGAAGCGTTAAATAGGTGGGCGTGTTTTGCCCCCAGTTTAAGCACTGATTACTTCCCTTTGCTTTGAGTACCGTCCCTTGGTTGTTTCGAGGCGATCTCTACCGGTGCGGGGCAAAATTAGGCTACAAAAGGAACTTGTTTTAAGGGGCCCCCAGTAGGCCTTTGGTCCACCCAGAACCGTGAATGCCGTTTGCTGCACAATTTTCTTTGGAAATGCCCTGGGCACTCATCGCTCTCTCAGGCACGCTCAGAGAGAGAGAGAGAGAGAGAGACTGAGAGAGGTGTTTATTAGGATAATACTTGAAGGCATCAGTCTCTGCCTATCTTACAAGTAGTCCTCACTACATTCTACAATAACACAGAAAAACACACAAAAAAGACATTACTAAGCTAAAGTTAAACACTGAAACAATCTAGACAACCGAAAAGGCGACAGAGAAAAAACAAACAAACAAACAAAAAAAGAGGTTACAGACAACCAAAATCACTGACAAAAAAAAAAAAAAAAAAAAAAAAAAAAAAAGCCAGTGCAGAAGGCTCTCGGGACTACAAAAGATGGTTATACTAAAGTTGGTGATTTGTGAAATTGTGGTATTTAGATTCTGACGACCACGGTGATCATGCAGAATCAAATAAGGCTTACAAACAATGGGAGATGAATATTGTATACACACCATTGACCATTGGAGTTTTAAGACTGATGGAGAGAGAGACAATGACAATGACAATGACAATGATCCTTTATTTATCAACGGTAAAGCTATTGGCACAATTACCATTTCCAAACTTGCCGTTGCTACTCTAAATTACAAGAGAGAGAAAGAAAAAAAAAAGACAAAAAAAAAATCAAGCAGCCAAAACAAACAAACAATCAATCAAGGACAATCACGAAGCGAGGTGGGTGGGTGTTTGGGGGTTTAACGTCCTTTTCCACCACATACGGGTGATATCAAAGACGGGGCAACGATGAAAAAGCCAGCACAAGTATTTTGCCCCAGCCGGGATACGAACTCACGACCCGAGCATTAGAAGTCCAACGCTCTACCATTCGGCCACCCCGGCTCCCCCAATCACGAAGCAAACAACCAAATATAAGCCAAAACGCAGAGAGAGAGAGAGAGAGAGAGAGAGAGCTGATGGAAAACCAACTGAGCCGCAAAACGCCACACACCGTCTAGTCCGACTTATCTGGCCGTCGAATGGCCACATTTTCGGACAAAAGTTTATCGCTGCTAAAGGGCTGACTCGAGCAAATGCCAAATTCATCATCATAATCAACAACAACAACAAAACAACAACAACACTGAACAACAACAACAACAACAGACGTGAGAACTGAACAAAAGTTGAGCCGCTGTCGTTCAACAGAGGTGGTGTGGGTCGAGACCTGAACTGACGATGTGGGACCATGAGCCAGTGACAGACTGCCCCTAACGACTAATCTGACAGCGGCAATACGCCCGTTTTGTGCCACAAAGTAATTACGATACTTCACAAGACCATCCTTTACCAGTAACTGGCAGCCCTGGGGGTGAGAACAGTGACTAAAATGACTACAGTGACTGCAGGTTCAGGGTGGGGGATACGGGTAGCTGTGCGGCTCGCGAAACTGTCATCCCTTTGGCGGGCGGCATCAGCGGATGGTTCACACCTGCGGCGCCGGCTGAACTGCGGCTGGTACTGGCCGACTGAGTCATTCGTTTAAAGGTCTTCACGCCCAGCTTTCACTTTCATGATCTGAAGAAAATGTTCAGTCCGCAAATTAAATGTAAAGATAAATAATGCAATTCTAAATTCTGCTATGGAAATATTCAGTCCACAAAATTTGAAAATAAGTGCAATTCTAAATTCGAAAACTTAAATAGCTGAACTGACCCTTCACACCAGGTGATTGTAATGTGTTCATGTCCAGTGTGTGAGAATGCGTGTGATTCACGTGAGCGTGCATGTAGGGTTCAGCCGGCTCGTGGTGCTTTGAGCCAAGTCAAGAAATTGGGTAAAGCGCACACACAACACATACACATACACATACTTATTATATTATTATTATTATCAGAACAACGACAACAACAACAACAGCAATATACATACCACCATCACGAAAACAACAACAAAGAGAGAAAAATCATCCAACCGACCAGACAACAACGAAACAGCGAACCACTGAGAGACATAGAAGAGATGAATGTCTGTGAGTAAATGCTTAATGCTGGCCTTTTTCTTGTTGCCTCGTCTTTGGTGTCACCCATGTGTGGTGGAAAGGACGTTAAACCCTCAAAAACCCACCCACCCTCCGAGCAAACGCTGGGAGTCGGCACAACCGAGCGGTAGCGCATCAGTTGGATTTTCCGGCAAAGCTCGGGTCGTGAGATTTGTGCTGGCCTTTTCCTCGTTGCCCCGTCTTTGGTATCACTCATGTTTTTTGTTTGTTTGTTGTTTTTATCGTTGAAAAGTAGTTTTATTTAGTTTGATTTAAACATGGTTTTATTTCCACTGACCAGTTTACACAAAACAGTAGTCTTCAGGCGGTGGCAAAAGGCCAGATGCCTGTATATAGCCTCCGCCTGTGAACATACACAAGGTAGTACGGCGAATACAACATAACAATAACAACTTGTGGTGGAAAAGGGCGTTGAACAGTCAAAAACCCACCCACGTTATGAGTAAACACACGGTAAAGTGTGTGCAGTCGCATTTAGACAATTCTTCTCCAGTGGCACGCAGCAGTGGATTCATGTCAGTAGAACCAAGGCACGAAGAGACAAAAATAAAGATCTTCATCAACACTTTCGTTTGTTGATATTCCCATTTCTGCTTTTGACAAACTCACTACAGCCGAGAACGTATACGGTCTGAAACTGTGAAAAAGTTGACTGCTCATCGACGCAGTCGCCTTGGAGACTGTTACGAATTCTAAGCCTAATTCTAATTACGAAACTTAATTCGAACAAAACTCCGTGGGGTTGAAGACCTTTAACTGACTCTAACTGTTTCCGTCAGCGCACCCATACTGAGAATTTGACACCACGAGCGCCATGCTACCCCCATCTTCTTTAGGGTCGCTCCAGGCTTGCGCAAGTCACCCACAGCCAGTGAGTCCCACACAGTAACGATACCAATTTTCGCGCACTGCCGTGTTCTCCACGTCAAGGGGTTACGTCTGCTGTCGCCAGGGATGACAAACATCAGCTTGAACATTCCCGCGAGCGGAAGGGAGGCGACTCCGACTGATTTCACAGAAATGGTGGTGTGATGATAGATGCCACGAAAACAGCTCAGAAGGACCTGTGTGCATACGGGGAGCCGGGGTGGCCAAATGGTCGACCGTTGGGTTAAATCACTTTTTAACGGCGTAAAATCACAGGTTAACTGGAGTTTCATGCAGAATTTCACTCGTATTCGACTCCTATAAGCTCTTCTCAAGCATTCTAGCAGTTGGACTTTCAATGCTCGGGTCGTGAGTTCGATTCCCGGCTGGGGCCTAATATTTGTGCTGGCCTTTTCATCGTTTCCCCGTCTTTGATATCACCCGTATGTGGTGGAAAAGGACGTTACCCCCCCCCCCCCCCCACCTGTGTGCATACCTGAAACGGTAGCATTAGCAATCGTTCTGAGCTGTTTTCGTGGTATCCGATTTAAAATTTCTTTCAGTTTTTTCTCGTTATAAGAGCATCCCCGTGCTGAGCAATGTCTTCCACCACCGCTTCTAAACGCCATTTTACTGCAAAAAGTCTCCGAAGTCGCTCTCACCGCAGCGTTGTTCGAAAATGAAACGAAAGTCGCGCCGGCTAGAGCGGAAGTCAGGTTCAGCTGTTCTTAAAATAGTAACAGCTATGGCCGCGCCCATGGGTTCCGGAAGCCGCGCCGCGGAAAGTTGTGAATCGTCACACCACTTAAGACGCCTGGACAGTGACAGCGTCTGTAATGCTGGCACTGAGCCAACAGAAGCGTACTCGATGACGCGGCGACTGACCACACTGAGCGGTCCCGTAGTACTAACAACAGTCGTAACTCGCGCAAAGCGTAAACATTCTATCGCAATAGGAGTTGTACTAATCATCAAGATAAAGTACCTCGAGCGTACAGGCGCACTCACGAGCGAAACTGTTCCAGAACGCAAATAAATCAGTGTTGTTGTCAGTCGTGTAACTGCACTTCAGCTCTTGCTTTTGTCGTCGTAGTTTTTGTTTGTCGCCGTTGCTTTTGTTGTAGTTCGTTTATTTGTTCTGCCAGGTATACAGTATCGTGGGAAGCCGGGGTGGTCGAATGGTAGAGCGTTGGACTTCTAATGCTCGGGTCGTGAGTTCGTATCCCGGCTGGGGCCAAAGATTTGTGCTGGCTTTTTCATCGTTGCCCCGTCTTTGATATCACCCGTATGTGGTGGAAGAGGACGTTAAACTCCCAAACACCCCCCCCCACACCCCTATACAGTATCGTTTGTCTTGTTTCGTTATTTTAGGGGCCTCGTATTTGCGTGTGTGTGTGTGTGTGTGTGTGTGTGTGTGTGTGTGTGTGTGTGTGTGTGTGTGTGTGTGTGTGTATTTTACGTACAGATTAGTGAGACAGCACTCAGTGACAAGCAAACGAATCTAGATCGATTTATCGATAACAGTGTGCAAACATTTTCTTTGTCAGGTGTACCTAGAGATCTGCGGTGGATTCAGTGATCGTCTGAACTCAAGCTGTCTCGGTCTGTAGAAGCAATGTGCCGATCGGTAACTACTAGATGTTCAGTAGTACTTCGCTGTTCATTAATGATGCATGTTGCTGAACAACCAATCACACCACGCAAGACGTCCTATCAGTGTGGAAATTTACCCAAATCAGTCAACCAATCAATCACACCACGCAAGACGTCCTATCAGTGTGGAAATTTACCCAAATCAGTCAACCAATCACACCACGCAAGACGTCCTATCAGTGTGGAAATTTACCCAAATCAGTCAACCAATCAATCGATTGAAGTATAGAAGTATAACGAAGTATTTACAAGGAAAGACACAATACGATGCATTGCAAGGATACATTGACCGCAGATACGTGAAAGACAATCGTTTAAGTGTAAATCATGCACTGATCTATCGAATCACTCAGCCACACACACACACACACACACACACACACACACACACACACACACACACACATTTTGTAACTAAAGTAAGACACTTCGCAGTTAAGTGACCCCATTGACTGAGACAAGTACAACGTACTGATGCATGCACACGCACACTGACACACACAGACACACAGACACACAGACACACACACACACACACACACACACACAGACACTGATACATAGAAGTGGTTACAAGAAATCGGAAGTCCGCCGTTTGGTCACGAAATACTATAGTGACTGTCAGAGTACTTGTTTGACACGATAACGTAACAATGCCAGCTTTATGTCAACGCGCATCCCGGCTTCTCGCTAGCCGGCAATGCTTCTCGGTTATAACGGAGTTTGATCAGCGTTATTGAACGCGACAAGCAGAACACACTATCCAGGCATTTTTATTCTGACGCTTGTCGACGTTATGCCAACAATGAGCTTCACGGTTCTCGTCTTCGCCGTCAGATGCTCTTGGATTTCAGGCAGAACCGTACCCTTCTCGTTATGAAATACTGTGTCAGTTACTGTGTGCATGCCGTTTTCGCTGTTCATTGTTCTCAGTGATACCCGCAACTATATCACATGAATGGGCCAGCGTTTCTCATAAGCGTTGACACGAAGAGATCACTTGATTACGAAGTTCTTTGTTTCCACAAAGCGTTTCTCGTGTTTACACGAATAGATCACGTGAGCGGTATGAAGTTCTTTGTTTCCACGGGTTTGTAAACTGACGACACAGGTCACAAGTTCATTGTCATTTGTGAAGGTCCCCTCAGGAAACCTTGAGGTTCATT
Source organism: Batillaria attramentaria (assembly GCA_018292915.2). Lineage (NCBI taxonomy): Eukaryota > Metazoa > Mollusca > Gastropoda > Batillariidae > Batillaria > Batillaria attramentaria. Next base: position 1,417,237 of record JACVVK020000038.1, on the reverse strand, counting down.
GTCTTTTGTGAAGGTCAAGGACTCGCGATGTCCCACAGTTCTTTGGTTGCTGGATTCATTAAAAAATAATTTTTTGCTCATTTGTTTAACTAATTAAATTCCATTGAATGTGACGCTTGCCCCGGCCTGGGTAGAATCTCCAGGCGCCATTACAATAGGAGGTAAAAATTTTATTTAACAAGGTAGTTAAATACATACATTTAGAGCCCCCCTCCCCCCCCCCTCCGGCCCTCCCCTCGGCACATACACGAAACCGATTCTTCAACTAAAGTAAGACACGTCGTAGTTAAGTTTGTAGTTAATTTAGTTCTGTAGTTGTTTACATCCTGGAAGAGGCTGCGTGACGGAGACCAAGTACAATGTAGTGATACACGAGTAAGTCGGGCACTCGATCATCAACTGAATACCAACAGCACACTGTGACCCGGCTTATCTCATATGGAATCCGGTGGTGAACTTGGTGTGATTCGCTGTTGTCACGTCAAAATGATAAGGGTCACTCACGATGGAAGATGTTGTTACTGTTTTTATCAGGTTGCGAGAACAAACACTGACACAATCATGTTCAGCATGTGGTGTGATCGCTAATGGGGAAGTGCAGTGTCAGGGTGGGCGACTGGTTTTTGAAACGAACAAACAAACAAACAAACAAAGGTCAAGGAAACGGTAATGACTGCGAAGTGGTTATACGTTAAACAAATAAAAGCGACATGAAAGGAACAGAAACCACTTAACTTTCACAAAGGTCGGACGGCACGGGTCAACGTTTCGGCTTTCGCCTTCCGGCTCAGGACACAAACAAATGGGGCATAACTTCAGCAAACAAAAGGTAACTCTGCTGACATACTGACATACACGGCGCGGGAAAAAATAATAAATAAAATAAAATAAATAAATTACAAAAATAATATATAAAAAAGTGAATAAGAAAAGAACTGAAAAGAATAGTAAAAAATAGTAAAAACATCACAACACCCATCCTTTGGTGACAGAAGACCATGGACTGTGTGTGAAAAATGTTCGTGAGGGTTATACTATGGTTTTCCGTTTATACCACCGGGGTCTGGCTTCCCGGCCAGGTGCTGAATAATGTGTGACTCCATATCTCGTCTGTCCGTGGCGTCAGTCGCCGTGCATAATCTACCATTTGTTTGTATCCTGAGGAAGGCGAAAGCTGAAACTCAGTGAGGCTGACTCGTGCCGTCCTTTGTGAAAGTTAAACAAAGGTCAACTGACCAGAAAACCGAGTGCCCCGCCTTCGTATACACACGCACGCACATACATCGAGTGTGCACGCTAAAAATCCCACGTTCATCTTTCGAAGAAGAGAAGGCTGTGGCCGGTGTCGTGGTAAACAGAAATACTGTCGCACGCACCAGAGTGAATAGTAGCAGGGTGGAGGTTTGCACATAAAGTAGCGCTTAGCGGCAGCAGGCTTTCACTGCTTCGTCCTCCAGCCCTGCGGCGCCGTGAGCATTTCAGTAGAGATGGATATGTGCGCCGAGGAGAAGTCTACCATACCATACCATACCATACCATACTAAGAGAAGCTGATCGTAGCGATGCCATCACTGGCAATGCTGGCATCAGTGCAGAGCGGACTGTGCCCTGCCTGTCGTACAAGAATTCTGGCGGGTTGCCTAATGCGGCATCGTTGCTCAGTTCAACAGGCGAGATGCCACAGTGTTAACGGCTGACGTACAAACGACATATACTAAAACGACTGATCTAACCGCATCTCAGTGATCATACTGCCAAGCGATAGCTTGCAAAACATGGTCATGCCATCTGGACACGAAATGCACGGACTACTATATACGCGACACTCGAAGCTGTTGATGCACCTTTTCGATTTACCTCTGTGTCATGGTCACTGACCGACTTTTTTTCTGTGGTCAGTGAAACGTTCTTCCGCTAGTGGTCATCGAGTCTCCACGCAGTAGATTCAGGCAAATAAACTAATGATGAGGACATACAGAATAACCCAGTAAACGTATATAAAGTATATAAAAATAATGCCGCTGTCTCCGTTGCATCATGCATACGAAAAGGATTAGAAACTCGGATTTGTTTACGTCGAAAAGTGCTACGTTGCAGAAGCAGACGAATTTACAAGGGAGGTAATGCGGTTGACCGACTAACGATCGTCCACCTTCAGCAAGGAAATTCTCGCAATACAATACTAGATATTTACGGACATTTGACATTAAATAATCGGTCCAAATATATAAAAATATTTTCCTACGATATATGCCATTGTTCTAGTTTTATTAGTTGGTTTGAAATTCAGAAAATAACAAGAAAGCTCCTGGAAAATGTAAGGTGACCGTAACCACATTCCGATCAAACTTTTTGAAGATACCACTACTCGAGCTGACAAAAACAAAACAAAAATGGCGTCGACTTTGAGCTGAGTGTGTAAACAGATACAGTGACGATATAGAATGTGCATCTGAGGCTCCAGCAGACTCTTGATAACCCGCATGGTTTAGCCACAGACACCACAGCCATGCTCGATCTTGAAGTTGTGCCGGAAAGGTCACTAGGAAACGAGCAATGGGAATTTGTCTTGGGTAAGTTCTGACCTGATTCTTCTCCGTTGAAGGTTCTATTTATGCGCATAACGTCACCAAATCAGCTGTGAGAGTTGGTGACACCCAAACAGTACTATGAGTAGTATTACGGCAGATATGGGACCTCTCAAAAACTGAAACAATGCATTAGTTTAAAACAACCGTGAACATTTGAGAAACCAGATTCTGTTGTTTTCTTTTGCCGATCATAGATTATTCGGTGCAAAGGTGAAATCAATAAGTTTGTCACCAATGTGTGTTCTCCTTTTCTCGCACGGGCCTGACAAAGGAGTTGGGGGGAAAATTGGGACATCTTAGGCGTAGGTGCACTTCGCAATAAGTCTGCCGTCATGAATTGACCTGTTACCAGTGCTAGTGTCACTTGAAAGTGTAGGGTAGGAGTAGGACTGTATATATATATATTGAATCAACCAAAACACCATAAATATAATGTAACCACGGACGTTTCTTTCAGTGCACTTCACAACCAAGATGGTTTAAGTGCAACGAGCATTTATTGATTATGTATAACCTTATTTTTAGTAACTAGATGAGGTCACACTGTTGCTAGGGTGCTGCCTTTGTGTGAATATTATGTGTCATCACTCAAACAAATGGTTGGATTGAATGCTGCTGAACCTATGGCCAAACGTAATCAGTAATGTGGTACTGTGCCATGTATAAAGATAAAGTGTACAGTACATTGTAGTGTGTCATAAGTTAACGTGAGAGCGCAGGAATTCTTTATCTGTCTTTCTTTCTGCTCACCAACCACCATTCCTTCACCCACCCCACCCTCGTTTCTTGCCCATGATACAGAACACTTACGAAATATTTGAGCTAGATCTTTGTACAAGAATCTGCACCATGAAGTGTGTGATAAACAGAAATTTGAGAGCATGTGTAATTAATTACCCAACAGTAATAGGTCATATAATATGAAGTGGTCAGAAATATGACCTGAATCATGTGCTACTCTTGTCCCTCACTCTGTTTGGTCTGTGTTCAGTGCCCTAGGGGTTCTGAAATCACTGTACATGTATCAGCCAGGACTTACAGCCTTCTACCATTTGGCAGATTTCCACCTTTGGATAAAAACTTTCCTCCCTAAAGTGTGTTTCCTCCTCTGAAGCACTTAAAATCATGCCTGAACCGTAAACGCACCAGATTCAAAGATTTCAGTCTAACTGTGTAATTAAAAAAACAACAATAATTGTGCCGCAATAACTGTTTCCTCCTCTGAAACACTTAAAATCATGGCAAAATGCAAAAAAATTGCAGAGATTTTAGTCTAATAAAAAAAAAATTAAAAAAAAATACAGAGAGCATTCCCTGGACCCCCCCTAGCATACCGCGTTGACTCTGCCACTTTATCACTAACTGCTACTTCAGTACATGCTTTTCTTCCTTTTTATCATGGACTACTGTAAGCCCTGATAAGCATGTGGACACACCAGGGCCCGCATGTAAAAGTCAGGGTTAGGGAGTTTAGCCCCGGGTTAGTAATAGTGCCTAACCTCAAACTGAACTAGCTCTAGGGTTTTAAAAATTTTCTGTCTTTTTTTTGTTTTAAATCAGGAAGCGGGTCCATTCCAGCAAGGTGCTTATGCCGTTATAGAAGGATTTTTGTCTTTCTTTCTTCGCTTCCTTTTTTAAATTAAGTTTTGTTTTGGGGTTTCTTTTGTCCTAGTCTGGGTTTGACCCGTAGCCATGGGTTAAATTAACCTCGAGTTTTACATACGGGCACAGGAAAGCTTGCGGTTTGTGAAGCAGGTCATGAAAGTTTTGGTCCTTTGAAGACGTTTGAAGACCTTTCTGCTGGCGTGCATTGTACGCCATAATTATACATATATATATGTATATATATATATTGTTTTGATTCCGTAAGTTGAATGTTGTACAATTTTATATATTGACAAACAGATAAGCAGTTTGTTGGATACTGTTTGTGTTACAGGTATGCCGTTTTACCAGGCAGTAAATATTCTACGGCGACAGGACCGCTCCATAAAGGGTGTTCAGGTCTGGTACAGCGACCAGGTAATGTGTCTCATTTTGTCTTTCATGTTTTCGGGAAAATGCTTTAATGCTGGTCTTGCTGGAAAAGGCCTCGAGGTAGCCTGGATTATTCCAGGCTTGGCACTACCCACTAGTACCAGCGTTAAATTTCACACACATGCATACATGTGCGCACATGTATTTAAGCTCTGACACCCCCCCCCCCCCCAAAAAAAAAAAAAAAAGAAGAAGAAAAAGGTGGGGGCATGGAGGGAAAGGACAAAGCAAAACCTAACAAAAAAGGAACAAATTTACATTCATTCCAAGATCGAGGGAACAAAATTTTATCATCTTATTTTTTTACATTCAGTGATTTAACATAAGATATTTCACCTCCCTCCCTCAGTCCACCCCCTCTGCTTTCTGTGTGAGCCTTGTTTGTTTATTTCTGAACATGGTTCTAGTAACAACATGTTTGGAAACTGGTCACCAGACCGGATAGTTTTTCGTTTATCACTGTCGTGTTGAAAATTCACTCTGGCCCTCTCTGCTGTTTTCCTCTCTGTCTGAGTAGCTCTCTTTCTCTGTGTGCGCGTGTGTGTGCGTGTGTGTGTGTGTGTGTGTGTGTGTGTGTGTGTGTGTGTGTTTAACTGCCATTCTACTATTTTCTAGTCAAGTTAGTATTTTTGATTAGCTGGCCCACTACTACTGGCGGTACATCTGCTGCCAACAAAGAGAAAGGTACATTGTCCCCCACCTCCCCACCCCCTCCACTTGAAGTCCCCAGCCCTTTTGAATAGTCCCATACTAGGTGAATAGACAAAAAGTGGACTCTGTGAACCTGATTGGTCATTTCACATCCCACAGGGAGTATTGTCCTCCCCCCCCCCACCCCCACCATACTGGCCTCTTGATCAAATATATGCATTGACTAGCGGATAATACTGGTGCTAAATGTATGAATGGACTTCTTTTATGAGGGTAGTGGATATTTTAGGTTCTGAGTAGAGGGAGTTCGACAGATGCAAGCTCTAGGAGGGGGGGGGGGGGGGGAGGGAATTAGATCCAATTTTATGCCGTCCATGTTACTCCAACTCTGACTGTAGCCGAGGCAGCTATTTCTGATGTGCACACAATAGTAATTTGCCTTAAAAAAGCAACAAAAAATCAACACTACCTGCCCCCCTCCCAAACTGTAATTAACCTTGGTCGTTTTGAATTAATTTGTCTTATTGAAAAAGCCATAGAGGTACATGTAGTCTGGTATTCTGAGGTTAGCACTGCCAGGGTTAATCAAATTTTCAGAAGTGTTCTGTGGGAGCTACACCTATACAAACAAACAAAAACTTTTGAACAGACAGGATGTGTGGTGGTTTTTGCAGTGTATTTCCCACTTTTTTTTTAACAAATTAATTTTATTAATCAATTAAAAAAAAAATCTTCATTTTGTTTCTACAGAATCCCCTGCAGATGGACCTGGTTCTGAACTTGTCCCAGGATGGTATACGGCTGATATTTGACCCGGTCGTGCAGCGGCTCAAGGTGAGAACATCACCTGTGTCTGATGATTTTCTTGTGTTTTGTCGGTAGATCAGACAAAGACATAACCGTGTAATCCCTTTATGCTGCTTGCAGGTGGTCATGCTCTGGCCAGGTGCGATGTGTTTAATTGCTATGCTGCTTAACTCTTACCAGTTCGCAGTTTTTGGGCCCCAAAAAGTTGTCACGCAGTGTGTGTATGAAAACCGCCATAACATCAAAAGCAATTCTTTTAACTGTATTATATCAAATTAAAGGTAATTGAATGCACTTTACAATGAAATCAATTACAATGTGATAAAAAGAGTAAGTTAATTGCTGCAAAGGTTTAAACGACTTAATTTGATGGCCGAGTAACAACTTTTTTTCGCAACACTTACAATTACTTAGAATAACTTTTTTTGCTATATTTAGGTATTTGAAAAAAAAATCTGCTACTTGTAAACTGCATTCATTTTTGCATCAAATGAACCCAAGTTTGTGTAATTCCATGCACGGATACAGTTACAGTGGGGTTTTAAAAAAATGCACAGATTTTTTTTCTCTGTTTCTTGATATCGGTCAAACTCCGCCACAGAACCAAAACCAATCATCCAAACTATAAATATATGCACATCAAAATAAGGGTATTTTAGTGTGCTTTTCAGTGATACCAAATACATAATCAGTCACTTGACAAGCAGGCTATTGTTTGATTTTGAATTGATTGTTCACTTGTCTGTTGGAGTCAACACATGGTGGTTGCCGATTTGCGTCAAAATTCTCCTGATCAGAATTGTTAGAACTACAATCCTGGTCTTCTGATGAAGAAAACTCGCTCTCCGAGTAAAACTCTTCACTTGAGGACTCCGAGGAACTCATATTTCACAAGATACCGATAAAAATATTTGCTTTGGAAACGTGCGTCTCCCTGCTGAGGGAAACGGCGTCAGCACAAAGGTCACGTGGGAAAAACTCGGTCAGAAATGCGCGAAGTTTTACAAAATCGTACGTATTTTTTTTTAAACATCATTTAGAAAAAACATCACTTTATTGAGTAAATATAATAAAAAAAGGCGTTCAAACTAAAAAAACATTGCTGTTTGTGTAAATGTCAGTGCTGCATAGATACACACTGGCTCATCGTTCTTTTTGGAACCATGGCCCATTGCGCGAACTGGTAAGAGTTTAAGGCTCTGTGTTCGTAACATGACTGAGATTTGCAACTGCAGCTTTCAAAGCTGTAAGGCTGTTTGCTAGATAGAATGATGTTTCATTTGGCCATTGGCATTGTGACTGTTTTTGTGACTTTGTGGCTACTGACATTTGAGAAATATGGCTTTGATCCTACAGTCCATTTCGGAATAGACTTGGACTCGACGAAGCTTCTTAAAATACAGCCACCAGTCAGCACCATCTGCGGCCAAATAGTGTCGTCTGCTCAGTACGCGCTACACTTCTAGAACAACATATATACACTGGCCACAATGGTCTCAGGTGCTATATTTTGGGCCCGTATCTAAAAGTCGAGGTTAATTTAACCCACGGCTACGGGCCTGACCCAGACTAGGACAAAAGAAACCCCAAAGCACAATTAAATTTAAAAAAAGGAAGCGAACAAAGGAAGGAAAAAATCCTTCTATAACGGCTCAGGCACCTTCCTGGAATGGGCCCCGCTTCCTGATTTAAAACAAAACAAAACAAAAAAACCCAGAAAATTTAACCCTAGAGCTTGTTTAGTTCAAGGTTAGACTCTAACCCGGGGCTAAAAGCCCTAACCTTGACTAGTACATACGGACCCTGATGCACAGATTAAGCCCATTCGATGAAAAAAATTTCCACACAATGTTGTATGCATGTTTAACCTATTGAGCCTTTAACCCTAACAGGATGGTAGGATTTAGGAAATCGGAAGTAATGTGCAGCTGTCAGACAGCATCTGTGTGTGTTGCATTTTGTTGTCTGATGTATTAGATTTTAGCTGTGTCAACATTTGTGTTTTTTGTGCTTGTCTGTCCTTTGTCTCTACACATGAACCACAGTGACGCAATGAACAAGACGAGCAACACAATACAACATCAGACAACACAACACACAATACAATACAGTCATGTTTCATCACAGTCACTGAATTAGCTCGTTAATAAAGTTAGATCGGTTGATTTGCACACACACGCACGCACACACACACACACACACACACACACAGAGTAATAAATGAATTAATTATAATAAATGTGTATTGTATAGGCACTTTACCCAATTTCTTGAACTGGCTCAAAGCGCCCTGAACTGAACCCAATACGCATGCTCGTGTGAATCTCACACATACTCTCACACACTGGACACAACACATTACAATCAGGTGGTGTGAGGGGTCAGCTTAGCAGTTTAAGTTTCTGAATTTAGAAAATTTACATTTCTTTTGAATTTTGTGAACTGAACATTGCCAAGGAATACCTCTAGAAATGGACACCTTTGGAACAAGGAATTATGAAGTTATCTTAAGTATTTATGTAATACATGTAATTTAGATTGGTTGATACACACACACACACACACACACACACACACACACACACACACACAAACACACACTCCCCAAGCGTGCGTGTAGAGATGGACACCTTTAGAAGAAGGAATTGTGAAGTTACCTCAAGTATTGATATACTTGTAATACATGTAATTTAGATTGGTTGATTTGCACACACACACACACACACACACACACACACACACACACACACACACACACACACACACAAACACACACTCCCAGAGAGTACGTCTAGAGATGGACACCTTTGGAAGAAGGAATTGTGAAGCTACCTCAAGTATTGATATACTTGTGAAACATGTAATGTCGACTGACTGAAGTGAGCATATGAAGGGTGAGGGTTCCTACTTTTATCAGCATTTAGGGAAGGGGGGGGGGGGAGGGGGTTGAAGGAAAAGGAGGGTGGCAACAATCAGCCGTGAACCTGTTCGGTACCATAATGGTTGATTTAATCAGGTGTAGCAAGTGTGTGAAGTGGACAGACGTTGCATGGATGACCCGGGGCGTTGTGCTGCACGCTGTCACACACAGGCATTGTGAGGCCACACCCGTCTCTGGCACAGTCCCTTGGAGACAGCCGCTCACTTACTCTTCATTCTGCTCCATCAGCCGTTGATGGCACTAAAAAACCTGCCCCCTACTCTGACAGATGTCTTGTGGCAGAAAATGTTGGACTAAAAGCAAGCACACACACACACACGGATTATCGCTTCACTCATTCAACCGTTTGACCCGCTGAAGTCGAGAGAGTAGAAACTGATTGTAGTAGTAACGAAAGTTTCTAATGTTGTTAGGGTGAGGTGGTGGGGGCGTGGGGGGGGGGGGGGGACTGGGAATGGTGATTGCATGACTTACTGGTCGCTAAGTACTGAAACTTTTCGGAGCACATGGATTTTCTGCATCATTATCACTTTTGCACATTTCAAGCATCTGGTGCAAGGTGGATGGTGTCAGTGCCAGTATAGACTGGGTTAACTCAGTGGACTGAATCACATTGTAGCATGTCAGTTTGCTTCACCAATAACTTAATGCTTTGTAGATTGCATTCAGTATAACCTACGTAGGTTTCAGACCTTCAGTGGCACAGTGTATTGAAATGTACAAAGGTGACAGACGAAATGTTTCTTCCGTTTTCACAGGGCATGTAGAGAGGACAGACGTCACGTGCTGCCCAAAGTGTGTGTCTGTGTGCATTTCTGTTTGGTTATTACACAAGCAAGTTTTGTGTGTACTGGTGGGCAGTTGCTATCTGAATCACGCTTCAGTTTGTCAGTTGGACCCAGTAGTAATACTGACCTTTATCATTACATGTACTTTCCTCCCTTCCAGTTTTCCTGCTTCAGCGTCGTCCTCTGCCCATATCACTTCCCTCACTCATATTACACATTATCCTACATTTTGATTGGCAGAGCCTCGGGGGACAGCTAGAAATTAACATCTCGCGTTAAGTGATTTCCGTTGCACCGACTGGACTTAACAGTCGGTCCTTTATCCGTCTCTTTGTCGTTTCTCTCACACCTGGCTCTGTTTGTCTGTCTGCCTGTCAGTCAGTCAGTCTGTCTCTTTTGGTAAGGTCACAGTTTCTTGTTCTCCTTTTCCCTGTCTGAATCGGCATCTGCTGAACGCCACCTCCTTCTTTCACGCGTGAATGCGGATTCGAGGATTCTCGTGTGTTCGCATGACTGCCCACAAATCTGACAGTTATCCCCAATGAAATGATGCCTTTGGATGTCTGTCAAAAAAGTCTCAAGGAGCAGCACACGAAACTGTGGGACGTTTAAGGTGGGGGGTGACGGAGGGTGGCGGAGGTAGTCGCTGCTAGAAAAATTATCCCAGACAAAAGTTCGATCCTTTGTTTCTCTCTCTCTCTTTTTGTCTTTCCTCTGACGTGCCGGAAGCAGCAGCATCCATCTCCACATTTCACCCATTCAGTGCTACAGGGGGTCGCCACATACCAAGTACAGAACAGAAGGTACAAGAAAATCACATTCACGAAATCAATTTACCCGAAGCTTTCAGTTCAGGCGTGGTTTTTATCAGCTGTCGGCTGTCAATCCCCCCCCCCCCCCAAGAACCCGCCGGGGGGGGGGGGGGATGGGGGGGGGGGGACAACAGAGCTGGTACTAGTCGAACTGTCTCTACTGTCTCTACTTGGGTCATGAGTTCGATTCCCTCCTGAGAGTCAAAGATTTGGTCTTGCGGCATTGTTGTTGTCCTGTATTTGATATGTATAATCACCCTTTTGTGGTGGAGCAGGATGTTAAACCCTCTAGGTTCCTAACGCCGCTGAGACGAAAAACCGCCGTGTTCAGTCGAAGCTCTACGGCTGTTTGTAAGATAGAAGGATGTTTCATTTGACCATCGCGACCGTTGTCGTGACTCTGCGGCTTCCACTATTCGAGAAATACGACTTTCTTTGAGACTACGGTTCGTTCCTGAACAGACTTGTACTAGAGAAATCTTCTTTAAAAAAAAAGAAAAAGAAAAAAAAAGCCACCAGTCAGCTCCGTCTAGCTGGTCCTCAGTCCGCAACCAAATAACGCCGTCTGCTCAGTACGTGGTACAATTCTAGGACAACATATCCGCCGACCAGAGTCACCCAAATAGTTTGAGATGCTATAGTGGCCCAGGTGACTGATCCTGATGCACAGATTAAGCAAACTCGGTGGAAAGTTTTCCACAAGCTGTTGTGCGTGTCATACGTATTGAAACTTTTACTTGAAATTCCCAACCGCCCTATCTGCCCACCCAGCCAACCAACCAACCAATCAACCGACCCCCATACTCTTGTCTTGCCCTTTTCCACTGCTCACTAACGTGAACGCTGAACCTGTGGTCTTTCGTCTGCACTCAAAACAAAAGGGAAGCAGGGGTGCGATTCCCCGCAACAGACAGTGCACCGGAGCTGGTGCTGTGTGGTTGTGATTTGTATTGATGGAGTTGTGGAAACAACTGATAGTGGGTGGTCGTCGTCGTCGTAAGCCGCTGCCGGGTTTCGCGGTCGGGATGAGATAATGTTGATTCATTTGCTTTTGGCACGGAACGGCGAGAGTTGCCTCTGTGTGTGTGTGTGTGTGTGTGTGTGTGTGTGTGTGTGTGTGTGTGTGTGTTGGAAAGGGGGGGGGGTGATTGCGTGTGTGTGAGGCTGAAAATGTTCTCCCCCCCCCCCAAAAAAAAAAAAAAAAAAAAAAAAGAAGTGTGCTTCCTCCTCTGAAGTCATGCCAAAACACACCAAATTGCACAGATTTCAGTCTTAATTCCAAAAAGATTTCCTCCCTAGAAAGTGTTTTCTTCTCTGAAGTACTTACACTCATGCCAAAATGCACAAAATTGCACAGATTTTAGTATACTTTAATAAAAATATCCAGGGGGGAAATAATTATACCCGCGGACACCCCTAGCGTAAGTTTCTGCTGCAGACATGCGCTCGTGGCTTTGTGCCAGTTTGTCACTGGATCAGTGAATTCTACACACGTTTCCTCTGTGTGGATCATTGTAAGCCCTGTGTGTGTGTGTGTGTGTGTGTGTGTGTGTGTGTGTGTGTGTGTGTGTGTGTGTGTGTAGATGGGTGTGTACGCATGATCAGTAGCCGGTAATGGTAACAATGGTGTCAGTAAACAATGCTTGAACCAGCGTCTGTACAAGGTCCCTTGTAAAAGATACAAGCAGTAATCACCAACGCGACTGAGAAATACTTCAGCGTGTACCAACTGATTCATTTATGGTGTTGGGAAAAAAACAAAAGAAAAGAAAAACTTTAATTCTCTAGTGACACCTTCGACAGTGACTGCCAACAGCAAAGGTCCGTTTAGTGTGAATAGTTCCCACGTCTGGTTAGTTATTTAGGGCTTAACGCCGCCCAAGCTACAAAGACTAATTCGCGGCTTAGCAAAGTCTGCCTCTGCCAGGTCCTTAAAAGGATAAAAGGCTGTTCCGTAAAACAAGATGTAAACTTATATATATAAAAAATCTGCCTGGTTTAAATGAGATAAACATGTTTTTGCACATCCAAAGTCTATGAACCTGAAGCTAAGCAAGTCAGTCAAGGAAAGTCCATCATTTTAGGAGACTAGATTTTATAAAACAAGTTGGACTACTTCAAGAACTCGAAGATACTGTCTGGAGAGACATCCCGGAGCAACACCTTCAATGATGAAGCACAGTAATGCTTGTCACGGATCTCCATGAGATCCGTACATGAGACTAAAAAATGTTCAACGGTGAAAGGCTCCTGGCACGGAATACACCACGTTTGAGTTTTCGTAAAAGTGTGTGTGTGTGTGTGTGTGTGTGTGTGTGTGTGTGTGTGTGAGAGAGAGAGAGAGAGAGAGAGAGTCCTTTCTTTATCTCCTGTGTCCACCCAGGCACCACATTTATCATTCCTGACTGCGACCCCGCCGCGCGACGAGTCGCAGAGCACAACCCGTCACCCCCACCCTCCAGCTTCGTCCCCCACTCTCAGCCCTAAAGCACACAAATAACAATTAGAAGCAGTTTTTCATTCCCTGTCTTGAGGACTCGGTCATCATCGATAGTGTGTGCACTAGCACTATGATGGTTGTTTGAGAACGCTCGGCTACCATCGGCTGCGCTTTCCCACAAAAGGTATCATGTGTAGGGATCTCTCAGTTGTGGAGAATCGGTTCGGCCGTAAAACATCCGTTGACTTGCGTTCATCCGTTCGTGTGCATGTCTGCTGGTACCATGTAATAGGCATGTTTAGTAGGACTTCGTAAGGAGGATTTTCGCTGAGCAGAGTAACCCATTTACGACAGAGGTTGCGAACGGCTGACGCGCTTCGATTAGCTGATGGTACACTGTACCCCCATAACGTGCGAAGATTTTTAGGCTCACAGATCGTTCTGAGCTGTTTTCGTGCTGTCTAGCAAAGTAGCATCATCCCACTCAGACACATTGCACAGTTTTTAGCAGCTGAGTTTTCCTTTTTCGCTCGGCCATCAAAAATGCAAGTGTGCTGCATTCGGAGCTGTACTAATCACTAACTATTTTTTAGCGTACAAACGCAGCTGATCTGAAACAACGGTCTCCCTATATAAAGCCTTGTGATGTTAGGAATGGCACATTTAACGAGGCAGTGTTTGGGGTACACTGAGGACTTTTTGTCCCTTCTTCATTGGAGAGCACTTGTAAGGGAGGCCCAAGTTGTGTGTGTTTAGGGACTTGTCCATACCAGTGCTGTTGACCGACTGAGACATTGAAAAACGACCTGGCCCCTACCACCGAAAAATCACTGCGAGCTCGCGTGGTCACCGATGCCCGAGGGGTGATGCTTTGGTCACCAGCTGTCGTTAAGACGATTTTTTTTTCTCTCTCTCTCTCTTTTGCCCCATTTTCCCTCCTCCTTCATTTTCTTCTTCTGTCGTGTCCTTTGGACCGTGAACCAAAGATGTCCCTTCTTCTGCCAGTCGGTCTTTTGCCGTCCATCTGTTGACCCTTGGACTAGCGTGGTCGCGTGCGCATACAATGGCCCGCTCTTTAATCAGGGTCAAAACAACGACGTGCGCTTCAAGGGAAAAAAGAGCTGTGAGGACCTAGGAGCCTTTTTTTAGGGGTCTTATTGTGTGTCTACCAACGCCCTGTCGAAATGGTTGTGATTTGTTTCTGAGACTGTCTGATCCGTTGACCAACGCAGATGGGGTGGATGGACGCGTATGCATTTCTTGGTCCGAGTTAGGACCCCCCCCCCCCCCTTTCCATAGTCTTTCCAGCGGTTTTCTTTGAGGAGGCTTGGGGGGGGGGGGGCGCAGTGTTTTCTAGGCTAAGAAGAACGAATTCATCTGATGCGTCAACGTTTCCTGTGGTTTTTTGTGTTCAGTTTTTTGGCTGTTGTTGTTTTAACCGCAGTTTTGTTTCGTTTTTTTTTTTGTTTTTTTTTTGCTGATACACAATAAAACATTACGCTTTCCCCAGTGCATTTGCTTTTGTAACCACCTCTGCTTTAAATAGGTTAGGATAAGCGCGCGCGCGTGTGTGTGTGTGTGTGTGTGTGTGTGTGTGTGTGTGTGTGTGTGTGTGTGTGTGTGTGTGTGACTCTCTCAAACATTAAGTGACGGATACATTTTTAATGGCAGCCTCGTCAGTGCGACTTTTCCCTCGTGTAAACCAGCACTGCAGACCGTTTAGAGTTATGGAAATAAATCGATTAATGAAGAGACTGAGCCCGCTGTTTCATGCAGTTGTCAGTATCAGATGGAGCTTCAAAATGGGACGAAGGTTTTATCTCGTAAAAGCACCATCCGGCCTTGATTGTAATGTCCCGCAGTGTGTGTGTGTGTGTGTGTGTGTGTGTGTGTGTGTGTGTGTGTGTGTGTGTGTGTGTGTGTGTGTGTGTGTGTGCAACAAACAAATTAAAAACCAACAACAAAAAAGCAAACCCCCCAAACGAACACAAAACACCGGGAAAAAAAACAAAACCGACACCAAGATAACGACAAACAAAACCAGAGAAAATACACCTTCCACCCCTCCTCTCCCCCCCCCCCCAACACACACACACATAAAAAAAGGTTTACATGTTACATTTGTTTGTTTTCATGCAGTGCGGGCACGTCCTGATTAACCCATTTGTAGTTATAGGGACATGAGACAGCTATAATCACTGTCACTAACCTGATCGCCCCCCCCCGACCCCCTCTCCCCCCACCCCCTCCCCCACCCACCCGGGGGGGGGGGGGGGGGGTTCCCGGACTCCATCCCGGAACAAAACATTGGAAAAGTACCTGAAAATGGAAACCATTTACGTCAGAATCCTGATCTTTCAACAAGGGAGGAAACATCGGAAGTCTGCGAGCCTGGGATTCGGAGAAATGTTGGACAATTCCTGGCGTCCGAACCAAAAAGGGTTCCGATCAATCAAGCGACGACGCGCCGCGCCCACCAATGTTTATGTGCTGCAGGCGAGACCTGTCGTCTAAATCACAGAACGCAACTACACTTGTCTTTCCCTTTTCTCGTGTGAAAATGGTCACAACCGTGACAAATCCTTCAGATTTCACACGACATTGTGTTGCTTGTTTGTCGCTCTTCCCCAGAGATCCTGTTGCTGGATTAGGTTTGTTTCTTTGGTCAGTGTTGGTCGTGTATAAATAAAATTATCGAGACTTGTGTGCGCGGGGAGGTGGCTATGGTAGAAATAACCATTCCATCGAAGTCTGTACTGCAGTATTAATCGGACTAAGTTCACGGCGCTACAGATGGGAATGAATGAAATTTCAGGGCTTAAAAATCTTTCACCTTTCGGCTGATTTCCACCGTTGACGAAATATTTTCGTAATCCTCCAACCCCACCACCCCTCCCCTCCCCCCCCCCTCGCCGCCAAAAGTGTTTCCTCCCGGCTCTGAAGCACCTAAAGTCAACGCACCAAATTGCACAGACTTTAGTCTAATTCTAGAGAAATTTCCCCAAAAGATAGTGCTTTGTTCTTTTGCAGCATTTAAAATCATGCCAAAACGCACCAAACTGCGCAAAATTTAGTCTAATTAAAAACAAATATGTGTGTGGGAGGTGTGTGGGGGGGGGGGGCATGCCCCCGAACACCACTAGCATAACGCATAAAGATGCGCGCTTGTGACGTTGCCACTTCGTCACTACTAGTATATATATGTTACACTTTCCTCGTTTTGGGTCATGGACCATTTTAAGCCTGAATGATTCTGTGCCGGAGAGGAGCCAGCAGAGCGCTTTATTTTACTGGATTATCTTTCTTGGTGCGTGTCCTGATTTCATGTGTTGCTTTATGCGGTAGATTCAGTTGCCATTAATTCGGTCAGTAGTAATCACGGAGCTGTCATGTGGCAGTGAGCAGTTGCTCGGATACGGTATTCAAATTAACAACTACCAGACAAACGGAAAAAAAGGCTTTCAGTGTGGTTTAGGAGAGCACCGGATTGACACTTGAAGTGAGAAAGGGTCGCTGTTTTCCATCAGGGTGACGTGACCTGCCATGTCACCAGCCGGTGTGACCCGTAAGGAGGGTGCATGTATGCGGCATGTGGAGGTGTGCGTATGATTGGGGTGGGGGTGGGGGTGGGGTGTCGTACCCTTGGTGACCCCGACACGTGCCGACATGACCTCACACCCCTGAGGCCACGCACCGCTTACCGCTGACCCGTGGTCTTGTGTTGGTGATCTGCCTCCAGCCCATACACAAGGCCGGGAAGCACGCGAAGATAATGATGCGAGAATTACGTCACATCAGTGTATCAGTATACACAGTATTATTATTATTATTATTATTACACAATGGAAACAGTTTGTTCTACACCACAGTCATCAACCAAAGATTGTCTCAAGTGAAGAGCATGGTATATTATGTACATAGCTGTCGGCTTTTTAAAAACCGTTTCGTTTTGGTTGTCTAAAAGAGACTCCAGAAAATCGTCGCACAAATAATTATGGAACTTGCATTCGGAATTTGCGCGTTTTCAGTGATTATCATGGGACAGAAGCAGATGTGGTCGACGTTGAAGATCTTCATAACCCTTTCTGTTCACGTCTTTCATTTCTGCGGCGCGCTTTGTTAGAAACGGAAAATCCTCTCTCTTGAAGTTTGATTACTGAAAGCTTCTGCTCTGATTTTTTTTTTATTTTTTACAACGCGCGCAAGAGAGGCTGCAAAGTCGGGTGTGTCCGCTCCCTGATAAGGGTGGGCACACCGCGACTATTAATATTATTGACTCGGTTGACCCATACCTTTTGCCGTCTGCTGCTTGGCCCAGCTGCCGTGTCTGATTGGGGCGATTTCATTGCTGGCGAATGTCCGTTTTCATTTTTTGCATTGCCGCTCGGCCGTGAATGATGACAAAAAGTCAAAAGGTGGGCAGCTGCTGTGCATGGCGGTGGCGATTAGACCAGTGGACAGCGTAAGGGCAAGCCGATTTTATGTTGTTGTCGTGGTTGTTGTGAGGTTTGGTCGGTGGTTGATATGGGTTTCTTTTGTTCTGTGGAGAGCACGCGGAAGGGGTGCTGGTTTTGTGGTTGAGCGCGGACAGCAATTAATAAAAATCGTAACATTGCCCGTGTATCAACATTGGATTTAGTTTGTCTCTCTGTCGGTCGGTGTGTGTGTGTGTGTGTGTGTCTCACACACACACACACACACACACACACACACACACACACACACGCGCGCGCGCGCGCACACGCACAATCTCTCTCTCTCTCTCTCACACACACACACACTCTCTCTCTCTCACTCACTCTCACACTCACACACACACTCTCTCTCTCACACACACACTCTCTCTCTCTCTCACACACACACACACACACACACACACTCACACACGCGCGCGCGCGCGCACACGCACAATCTCTCTCTCTCACACACACACACTCTCTCTCTCTCACTCACTCTCGCACACACACTCTCACACACACACACACACACTCTCACACTCACACACACTCTCTCTCTCTCTTTCTCTCTCTCTCTCACACACACACACACACACACACACACACACACACACACACACACACACACACACACACACGCGTGCATGCACATAAGGATGAGAGAGAGAGAGAGAGAGAGTTTCCGTAATCTACAGATCAGACGATTCATTTGGGCTTACATCTGTACTACCCTTCTTTGTATGTTGCAGATTATTGAAGTTAACAACATGAGCAAAGTGAAATTGAAATACTGGTAAGTGTGCACTGTCCATCCCGCCAAGTACAATCGAGAAAGGTTATTTTTACATTTTAATAAGTAGCTGAACAACTTTTTTATTTTTTATTTGTTAGTCTTCACCCCACAGAAAGCTGTGAACAAACATGTACAGATGGTTGAAGCCACTGTCAGTTCGTCATTCTTTTTGTTTCGTCGCGATTTTGTTTCACCAGATAAGTTGTTGATTGTTTCAGTGGAGTGCCGTTCAACACGCCACAAGTGCGCCCCACTATAGAACAGATTGACCAGTCCTTTGGGGCCACGCATCCTGGAGGTAAAATTGTACTGTCTTTGTCACTGTCGGTCGCTTTTCAGTGAGTTTGTCCGTTTGTCTGACCAGCACTTTCTAATGAACCAACGATAAAGTACTTTCGCTCCCTTGGGAACCATGGTTTTATTTTTTTCTCGACCCAGCCTAAACGCACGCACGGGCGCGCGCGCGCGCACATACACACACCACAGAGAGAGAGACTGAGACTGAGAGAGAGAGAGAGAGAGATAACCAGCACACAGCTGCCGTCACTTGATGGTCCAGTATGATTGCATCAGTAATTGCTAAAACTGCTACACTTCTGCTGGTCTGTCCATACACAATTAACAGGAGCCAGGACAAAAACGATTCCCCCATTTGCATGTCCCAGTCGTTGACCTTCCGTCTGGCCAGACTGCCTTATCTGAAGCCAAACACGAGCGTTCGCCGGGCTGTCACCTGTAATCGCACTCTACCAGTGAAGATGAAACGTTGCCGTTAATTGGTCGAGTTCACATTAAACGTGCCCTCTAATTGGCGCGTTGTGTTTCAGCGTGTGTGTGTGATGACGATGGGTTCTTTGTGACATAGGAAGACGCAGCCTGTAGGCCCTAATCCTTTAAGGCAGACGCGGAGATAAGAAATCATTATGTGTCGTGTATCGTGCTCTTCATCTCAGGAGACCGTATGTCGATGGAGCAGTGTCGTTATATTATCCGTCTTCCCTCCCTCCCCCCCCCCCCGTCTCCTTCCACCAGGACGCGACCCCACCCCTATCCCTCAGTTCTCTCAGTCATATTTCCCCCTAACATCCTCCAAAACAAGAAGTGTTCTGTTGAAAATTGCTTTATGAACTTTTTGATTTTTCGGTGGTTAATGATTCACTCATGTTTGGATCGAGCCTTGCATACCTCACTGATGTTCATAATTTTATTGCCTCCGGGTAGAGCCCATGCATGAAGCATTGCTTCAGAATACTGAGAAGGGGAAAAAAAACGTTTTCGGGAATTGGGAGGGAGCAGTTTTGGATTTCATGATTATAGTTTTCGGTTTGTTTCCCACGAAAGCAGAAGTAGCCCTCAGCTTAGCAGGGGGTCCCCATTGCTTACGCGAACTTTCGCTCCCGCCTAATCGAGCCCCCATTTCTGTGACAAAACCTGGACGCCGATGAGAACATGTGCGAGCAATTTACCTGCGCCTGCTTATCAGAGCGGCATCACAGGGGCAGAATTGGCCGACAATGGCCGCTTGGTGGGGGGCTAAAGACATCTTAACGATTATCTACGTCGTGGCGAGATGTTGAGCAAACAGGAGCCGAGCTTTAAGGGAAGTGAATTTTGGACGGAGGTTTGTATTGAGAGGTAGCAGACTGCACATGTACGTGATCGTGGTGCCTGCTCGTTCGGTAGGCGAGTTGAGGTTCCTTTCGGTTCCTTTCGGTTTGACAGGTGTCCGAAGGGGTGGGGGTGGGTGGCGGGGGGGGGGCATTTTTGTATTACCACTGCCCCCAGCGGCAGACACCACCACTAACTTATTGTACTTCCACCCTGTCATGACCCCCCCCCCCCACCACTCCATCCAAGTACCAGTAATTGTAATGGACAGAAGTCCCTGCATTTAAAGGTAACAGATTGGCAGTTAAACGGGCAGGTTGTTTTCTCGGGGATCTTCAGAGAGAAGTGAATTAGTTTGTCCGATGAAGTAAAAGGGCCACCGTATGCGCCACCTGGAAATACTTAAGAGAATCTGTCAAAACCCCAAAACTTTCCTTTCCACTTTTCACTCCCTCTTCAGATAACAGGTGGTTATGGTGTCAAAAATCCAGTAAACGAAGGACATCCATGGTCCGTGGTTAAGAAATAGTCAGACTTTTCATAAAGATTTGGTCTAGGACAGATGGCCGATGTGGATTGAAGCCTTGTGTATGTTTCACTGTATTGCTAATAAAGAAGATACTACAATTTTTCTTTTCATATTAAAAAATATCTTTATTATCTCAGGTAAGAATTTTTTTTTTATGATGGACACGAAACGAACAGTACATGCAACATAAAATGGAAAACACATACACTGATATTTAACACACTTTAAAATCAGATGAAGATTTCAGTTAAATATCACCTAGATTACTTCTTTATATGCAGGACAGATGGATGTAGGTACGATATTCCTTATATAATTTGGTGATTTCACAGCAGTGAAATGGCTTTATCGCGATGCTAACAAAATGTTTACCGTTTGTTGCAGTGTACATAGCAGAAAAGCAGCTCTTTGTTCTAAACTTCAGGGGATTGTCATTTGACTTTCCCATTGACTCAAAGTTTGAGGTAAGGTCACAGTTGTTCTTAATTAAAAAACAACAACAAGCAACCAACAGCACAAAAACTGTACAATGTATTGGATATTACATATATGTATCTTTCGTGTCTTTTCAGGAAGGTCCACCCCCACCCCCACTCCCACCCCTTCCCACCCAGTTATTCTGTGCTTTGTTTCAGCAGATCTTCCTTTCTTGATATTTGTCTGGGTGTTTTTATTGTTTAGTCCATATGTTGTCTTGGAATTTTGCATAATATGACTTCCAGATTTTTTTTTAACATCATGATTTGTATATATTATTTTTGT
Organism: Batillaria attramentaria; assembly: GCA_018292915.2. Taxonomy (NCBI): domain Eukaryota; kingdom Metazoa; phylum Mollusca; class Gastropoda; family Batillariidae; genus Batillaria; species Batillaria attramentaria. The sequence continues at coordinate 1,396,021 of JACVVK020000038.1, read as the reverse complement.
AGAAGATTTCAAAATTAAAAACAACAACAACAACAAAAATAAAAACAAACAAAAAGAAAAAAAACCCACAGAATGTTACATAAAATTTGACTGCAAACATGTTTGAACAGAAACAGAACTGGTTTTGCTGTCCAGAAAACATGTCTAAATAGAGTTAACACCAACATAAGCTGACGAGTGTTCTTATACGATATCTTTCTAGGACACAGACTTATGGTTTCCAGTTTCAGTCAACATCATTGCAAACATGTACCAATGGTTGTTGCAGCCCAAGTATGCACATGGCCTTGGCTCGCTACAGTTCCCGAACGGGGCCTCACCTGTAGTGGCGCGCATGTGTATTTATACCGGCAGCAGTCTCAATGAGTGCAGGTAATGCCATTAGTAACAGACTAACAAACATGGATAGGGACTGTTTTAAAAGGTTACTGAAGAGTGATGACCTCAAGCGTTCAATATTGACGACATTAACTCTGACACTCCTGCTGTCATGTGGTTTGCTAGTTTTGTCCGTAGCCGTGCACTAAAAACCTGACAGCTGCACATTGAGGTAGTAATATGTAACTCATACGGTGCAGTGATGTTATGTAGGTGACTGCCGTGTCATCATTCATTTATAATATTCATTCGATTATTTAAGGGCAGCAACACATCACCCGCGATTTGAACTACCAAACTGCAAGCGTGGGCAGCCATGCTGGCTGGACAGCTTTGAGTTTTGTAGTCCAAGGGAAATAACTTGTGTTTTACCATTCATCAACTAGTTATCAGTATTGTGGGGCAGTTTTGTGGAGGGAACTTTTTCCAGTTTGTCCAACTTTGTTTCTTGAGGAATGAGTCAGTTAGCATGTCTTACACTGTGAATACATCATTTAAAAAAAGGAAAAAAGAAAAAAAGAAGAAAAAAAAAAGCCCTGTTAACTCTTTGACGACGAAGCACAATTTCTAACACGCGATTTCCTATAGGAAATCGCGTGTTAGAAATTGTGCTTCGTCGTCAAAGAGTTAATGCAAATGCACAAGTAAAGATGTGCAACAATTGAGAACATAAACTTTGTGGTTTTCTGTTGCAGGGCGCCTCCTCTCCCAGTGACATGTTTCCATGGCAACTGCTTCCTAGAGTGCCTGGAGGTGTTGCGGGAGCATAATGTGACAAAGGGAATCAAGTTCCTACTTATCACTGAAGGTGATAGTCTGTTTTCCCTTCTTCTGTTCTGTGTTGTCCTCCCTTTAGCAAAATTATGATGTTTATGTTGTGCATGTTCAGTAAGCCCCACTACTGGCGTAGAGCGAAGTTTGGCTGGAGTTTCTGGCCATGTCTTTTGTTTGAACTGCTCTTCTGGAGTGAGACACACATTTGCTGAAGTTACAAACACAGAATTTGTTTTTGGCAAGTTTTGGAATTTGTTACCTATCTTTAGCTTTGTGATGTACCGGTCTGCAGTTTATTTCTTTATTTTTTTGTATTTATTTATTTATTTGACAGGTAATGGGCAGGGCAAGGTGTTGGATCCCAGGAAGAAACTAGTGGAGCGAATCGTTCGTTTTGGGGACTCGTGTCAGGTGAGTTCCCCTTTTTAACCATGTCAGCCTTTCATAAGTTTATTCATGCTTTTAAGATTCACACCTGGAATGTGTTGTTTTAACTAATGTTCTCCTTCACCAAAAAGTGAGTATACGGTAACTGCCTGCTGAAACTAGACAGACTGGACCAAAGGTGAAAGATTGTATACCATATATAATGTAGGTAATCAGACAGTCATGCTTGCTCACACATATGTGGCCTTCCATGAGAAAACCTGGCTTAAGTGCAAAATTTTCAATTTTTTGTTTTTGGAGCCATCTTAAAGAAACAGCCTTGCTCTTTACAGTGCAAAAAACCCCCAAAAAAAAACAACTCCTTTTAAGAAATAATTTAAGGGCAAAAGTACCTGATTTTGGCAAAATCTCAGTATCGACCAGAAAGCACCTGCTGACCTTTCTTAGCCTCTAGCTCAGAACAGCGGCGTGCGTCTTACGCCGGGTTTTCTCGTGGACGGTCACGTATGTGACCTGTGCTCACAAAAGGCAACAGAAGTCGAAAATGATCAATTTTGAGATATGTATATCACTACACTCTATTGGTTATGCAGTTTAATTCAATATAAGAATGAAAGCTGTACTACTAAAATTGACAGGGATATCAGCAGTTGAAGTTGGCTACTCACAAGGCGGCCATACTGACCCCCGGCACTCTTTTCGCCTGTAGCGGCGTTTGGCCTAGTGCGGCTTATGGTCCCTTTCGTGAGAACGGGTCACATTCGCACACACACGCACAAACTGGATATGTTAGACAAGAAATTTGTTGCTTTTTCAGGATGTGGTGAGCGCGCTTGGGTGTCCCAGCAAAGTGTTCTGGAAGTCGGAGGACAAGATGAAGATCCACATGCCAGAGGCGCACAAACGCGTTCGCTCGCACAGCGCTGACTACTTCTATAACTATCTCACCATGGGTGTGGTGAGTGCATTCACAGTTAATATTTTTTCTCGGTGACATATTAATTGTACTATCTTTTTTTTTTTTTTTTTTGCTGCCCCAACTCTTTTGCCAGTTCCACTGGTGTTCCTCCCAGGTGATGGGTGCAATCCACGGAGGGCTTGGAAGCTGGGGCATTTTTTATTATGCATGATGATGGATATGAGGATGATGTAAAGATGATGCTATGGAGGTCCATGTGGTTTGGGACTGCGGGACAGGGCCGCATTCCACGCTTCCTGTCATAAATATCCCAACATTAACCAGGCCCGGGAACTACGGCACCTGCGGTGCTGGCTGTGTAATCATCCACATCATAAGACGTGTCATACCAAGGGAAACACCCCCAAAGTCGCACCCGTGAAGTGGGTGAAGGTCGACTGTGTGGCAACAGCCTCCCCATCGGGCCCTTAGCACACCCGCTCTGGGTAGAAGCCGACCTAGGTAGGAAAAATCCCGCTTGCCTTGGCTGGGACTCGAACCTGGGTCTCCCGGTCCATGGTCCGAAGTGCTAACCACTACACTATGGGGGCCGGTATTATTGTATTATCTTAACTTTGCTGTTATCCCCCTTGGTTTCGATAAATTGTTCCATGACAGGTTCAGGATGTGTGTACCAAGATATTCAGGATGTGTGTACCAAGATATTCAGGATGTGTGTACCAAGATATTCAGGATGTGTGTACCAAGATATTCAGGATGTGTGTACCAAGATATTCAGGATGTGTGTACCAAGATATTCAGGATGTGTGTACCAAGATATTCAGGATGTGTGTACCAAGATATTCAGGATGTGTGTACCAAGATATTCAGGATGTGTGTACCAAGATATTCAGGATGTGTGTACCAAGATATTCAGGATGTGTGTACCAAGATATTCAGGATGTGTGTACCAAGATATTCAGGATGTGTGTACCAAGATATTCAGGATGTGTGTACCAAGATATTCAGGATGTGTGTACCAAGATATTCAGGATGTGTGTACCAAGATATTCAGGATGTGTGTACCAAGATATTCAGGATGTGTGTACCAAGATATTCAGGATGTGTGTACCAAGATATTCAGGATGTGTGTACCAAGATATTCAGGATGTGTGTACCAAGATATTCAGGATGTGTGTACCAAGATATTCAGGATGTGTGTACCAAGATATTCAGGATGTGTGTACCAAGATATTCAGGATGTGTGTACCAAGATATTCAGGATGTGTGTACCAAGATATTCAGGATGTGTGTACCAAGATATTCAGGATGTGTGTACCAAGATATTCAGGATGTGTGTACCAAGATATTCAGGATGTGTGTACCAAGATATTCAGGATGTGTGTACCAAGATATTCAGGATGTGTGTACCAAGATATTCAGGATGTGTGTACCAAGATATTCAGGATGTGTGTACCAAGATATTCAGGATGTGTGTACCAAGATATTCAGGATGTGTGTACCAAGATATTCAGGATGTGTGTACCAAGATATTCAGGATGTGTGTACCAAGATATTCAGGATGTGTGTACCAAGATATTCAGGATGTGTGTACCAAGATATTCACGTTTAAAGAAAACAAACAAATAACAGTAAGGTGTCTTTCTCCTTGGTACTTACCTGATGACATATTGTCTCAGAGGTAAAGGGGGAATCTCCCATAGTATCATGTTGTCTGGTGTATCAGTAGGGGAAATACACTCTAGTGTGCTGTCCCATCTCATGCCAGTCAGTGTCAGTTGCTTTCCTTTGCTTTGGATTCATAGAAGGGATGTGTTGCTGGTATCTCAAAGTCCCACGTGGTAATGCCTGGAGTAAGGACAGACAACCCCTCCCTATGTGTATGAAAGCCCAGCTGATGCTCTCAGTAGGTTTTTACCTCTTCAAGAACAGATTACACTGTATACCGTATTCCAGATGGATTTTTCGATGGTAAAGCCACAACCAGAAGCTTTCTGCCGTTTTTTTTTTTCTTGCAGGACAATGCAAATAATTTTGAAGCATCTCTGACCTCTCTCTGTGTCTTTCTCTCTCTGTGATGTACATGCGTTGAGCAGTCAGTACGTTTGACAGGAGAGTATTTTGTTTCAGGACATCCTGATTGATGCCAGCACTCATGTGGTGAAGAAGTTCATCTTACACACCAACTATCCAGGCCACTTCAACTTCAACATGTGAGATGCTTCTTGTAGAATAATCACATCTAATTTGACCCCCCCCCCCCCCTCCCCCAACCCCCACCCCGGTATATATTCCGGGTTACCTCTGTGTTTTTTTCAGCATAAGAAAATACTGCAAGACCAGAGTTAAAACAGCTAACAAGTTGCTTTTGTGATAAAGTTAACGTTTGTGCTGGCTTGTGACAGTCACAGCTGTATCTCCTTGTAAACAGGCATGATTGAATTCGTCTGACCACAGGTACTGTCGGTGTGAGTTCAAGCTGCCAGTCACGTTGGAGAAGAGCAAGCCGCGACTAAGTCAAGGGGACGAGGAGGATCTAGTCATTACCGCATACTCCAAGGTCAGTCTCACATCTGCCGTACTCTGGCCTGGTGATACAGTCTGTAGGTTCATTTGTTGTTTTTTTAATAAGAGTTGTCTAAGCAATATGATGATGATTGGCCATTCGTACAGCGCTACAAGAAAACCTCCATGCAGTAAGCATGCTCACGGCTCCTTGGGGGGGAGGGGGGGGGGAGAGAGAGAATTAGAACTGAGAGAAACGATGCGTCTTGAGGTTCCGCTTGAAGGTCATGACTGACGCAGAACCTGACGTGAGGTGAGCTGGCAAGTTGCTCCAGAGGCAAGGAGCTGCACTCTTGAAAGCCAGTGCACCAGAGCGTTTCTTGTTTGTGCTGTCATAGTAGCCTGGGACAGCAAGTCTGGACTGGGAAGAAGATCACAGGCTGCGTGCAGGTCTATAGAGTGGTATGAGCTCAGCCAGATATAGTGGAGCAGGTCATTCAGTAAATGCCTGCCTTTGAAGAGAAACTGAAGGATTTTGAAATTATGAGATAAAATGGAAAGTCAGCTTTCATGACTATTGACAGAGGCTAAACAGAGAAACCCTAAAACACTGCTTCTTGGTATTTTTTGCTTGATAGTTACTTACCCTTCACTCTGCGCAGATATATTTTAGGCGAGTTCCAGGAAGTTAGAGGTTAGTTGCTCCCCTTTGCTTCGTTAAAAGATCCGGTGTCGTTGGTTGCATTACAGGTTGTAGGCAAGTTTATGGCATTACAGGTTGTAGCCAGTATGCAAAGTAAGAAAATATACAGGCAGAGCTGCCATGGGTTTTAAACGTTAAGTCATCAGACTGCTTCACCAGTTAATTTACTACTCTGCCATGCTGTTCTCAGTTTGTCCCTTTCATCTATATTTTGTCTGTTTTAATCCGGGGAGCTGGGGTGGCCGAATGGTAGAGCGTTGGACTTCTAATGTTCGGGTTGTGAGTTTGTATCCCGGCTGGGGCCAAATATTTGTGCTGGCTTTTTCATCGTTGTCCCGTTTTTGATATCACCTGTATGTAGTGGAAAAGGACGTTAAACCCCCAAACCCCCACCCACCCACCACTGTTTTAATCCTCCACTCCCGTCTGCACCAGCAGCGGTTAGGAATAAGTCATGCTGGGCATATGCTGTGAAGTGGTTTATTTGCGCCTAGGAGATGATAAGTTTCAGTATTTACCATTGTATTTACTATTAGCTTAGTATTTATGTTTGTTTGACCTAGTTTTAAATGATATTTGTTTTTTTTACTCTTTTCTTTATAATTGGGAGTTTGATAAATGAGCATGAAGGTGCAGCGTTTCCTTCATGTTCCAGGTTTATACTGCCCCATAGACCAGTTTGCATCCTTTGTCCAATGTCACATTTTTTTTTTTCCCCCATAGTGCAGGCACACTGAGCCGCAAATTATTCTTTGTTGCTTGCACGGCTTTAAGCCCTTAACTCTTTGACGACGGAGCGCAATTTCTGACACACGATTTCCTATAGGAAATCGTGTGTCAGAAATTGCGCTCCGTCGTCAAAGAGTTAAAACTTGCTCGCTCGCTCTGCAGTGCCGTTCGATCTGTACTGTTTATTGTTATTTGTCTTCCTGCATGTAGTGGAGCGATGTTCAGACCCTGTTGTTGCGGCCAGAGCAGCGCCCCGTTATCCTGAACCGTTCCTCCTCTACCAACACCAGCAATCCTTTCGGCTCCACGTTCTGCTACGGCGTCCAAGACATTATCTTTGAGGTGAGTGGTTTCGGAATCATAGTTCTGTCTTCTCTTTGTGGTCATACAGTTTCATTCTTCTGTGGTCAGTCAAGTAACTCAATGCGAGCAGAAAGTTTTTGAAGCTACCTCTGAATGCTAATAGAGTGATGCTCCATTTGGACATTGCGAGCGTTTTTGTAACTTTGTAGCCTCTAAGTCTAATATTAAAGATTTCACACATTCTGCACACAGTTGTGTGTTTTCCTTCATGACTGAGAGGTTGCAGAAACACAACCAGGGGCGGTCGGTGGTCTAGTGGTTAAGAGACTTGTCACCAATGCGAAAGGTCAGGGGTTTAAGTCCCACTCGGGGCAACAAATTTTTCCTTCTCGTATGTGACACCGATCATTCGGGCCGATCGTCGGGGGTTCTCTCCGGGTACTCCAGCTTCCTCCCACTCTGCTTTGGAAATGTTCAGCCCACAAAATTTGAAAAATAAATGCAATTCTAAATTCCGAAACTTAAATAGCTGAGCTGACCCTTCGCACCACGTGATTGTAATGTGTTTATGTCCAGTGTGTGAGAGGATGTGTGTGACTCACGTGAGCGTGCGTGTTGGGTTCAGTTCGCGGCGCTTTGAGCCGATTCATGAAATTGGGTAAAGCGCCCATACAATACTCATTATTATTATTATTATTACCACTTTGTCACAGAGAGTTGCAACCATTGACTGACCAGCCATATTGTGTCGCAGGTGATGCAAAACCAGCAGATTGCCTCCGTCACCCTCTACCAGCCCAGTCAGCCGTCCTGATGTTCCCTTGTCCGCTCGCTAGGTGGCGCTTCAGTACCGTGCGCAGGCCCACGTCCACATCTACCCTGTCCGGCGGCCTGACCACCAGAGGGAGACTCCGTCAGGTGCGGCCGTCAGCGGTGAACCTCAGTTTACTACAGTCTACCAGTCAGCTGTTCCATCACGCTCTACGTTCTGTGGTGGACGACCCAGGAGTCTACATGAGATACACTTCGTTTTGTGTGGTGGGGAGAGAGTAGTGTGTGAGTAGTGGGGATGGGGGTGGGGGGGGGGGGAGGTCGGTGTAAAGTGATGGATTTAGCGGTTGAGGAATGGAGGGGTGAGGGTGGGGGGCATAAGGGAATGAGAGTTAAGATTGAGATTATCGGTTACTGCAGCCATTCTCACTTTTTAGCAGGTTTTCTTGTGAACATTGTTTTATCTGACTTTGAGTTGCTGCCCACACTTGTGAGATAAAACTACACAGGAAAGTGTTATAGCAAAATGCTTTCTTTTATTTTTAAAGAGTTCAAAAAGTCAAAGTGACTGCAGTGTGATATTCAACCTCAAAATTAAAGCCTTTGTTGAAATTCAGTGAGTTTCAGCACCTTCGTAGGTATTTTCAGGGATAGTATGAAAGCTTGGGTTATTTTTGAACATTGACTCTTACACTTTCTGTCCTTGGATGACACCTGAGCTCCAAGCACTCTATCCTCTGTGCCATCAGGAACTCAGCAGCAGCATTCTGCAGCTGTAGGTAAATGTAGACACTAGCCTGTGATGTGCATTAGAGAGAAAAGTTTCATGTGTGGTGATGTGGACATTTTCAGCTGTCATTTCATCATGTGACGAACTGCTCCATTCATTTATTATACAGCCCTGTAACTCAACACTGTGTCAACTTATACTGTACATGTTGTGGTATACTCATTCTCATACGGTTGTCAAGGTTTTTCATCAACAAATCGCCATTCCGTCTTGCTGGTGGTAGACATTGCAACGCCGGTTTTGGCGTGGCTTTCGGGCGGTGTGTGAACATTTGTTACCCAGCAACACTCGCCTGTGGCCACACGCTGGTTTGTGGAGACTTGCTCAGGTTCTGAAAACAAGGAAAGTGTTCCGCCATGGGTAGAATTTCTGTAATTCATGTGAGTGATAGACAAGGATGCCCATCATATCTGTATTTCCTCAACAGACATAAGCCCGTACCTGCATAGTTCTTGGATTGTGAGAATCTTGATTGTGGCAGAAGCAAACAAGAAATCCCTGAGTAGTTCAGTATACAGTCTGCATCAATAGATGCTTTCTGATTGGCACTGATTTGACTGATGAAACCTCTGTAAACCATACAGTAAGTACTCAGACAAATGTGTGGTGCATGATGTCAAGTTTAACGTTAGGGAAGTACTGGAAAATTGAAGGGTAGTAAGACTTCTTGTTTTTAACAATTGCTCGAAGGGTATTGGTTCAGGTCTGTTCATACAGTGTTCCCATGTTCTTTTCATTTCATGATGAACTGGTCTCCCTTCTCCCACTTGAACTTGTGTACCAAAAAAATTCCTAAAAACATAAAAAGTGTATATATTCCTTGGTGTAGAAGTGATGTAACCTGTATTTTTAATCTTCTGATTTGTGATGTTGAAGATGTGTTGCCTACCACTTTCATCCATTTGAAATTTCAAGGGACTGCTACAATATGCTGTATTTGAATGATGAGAGAGAGAGAGAGAGAGTGTGTGTGTGTGTGTGTGTGTGTGTGTGTGTGTGTGTGTGTGTGTGTGTGTGTGTGTGTGTGTGAGAGAGAGAGAGAGAGAGAGAGAGCGCTTCGTGCTGCCATTCCTGCACTAATACCCATTAACCCAGTGCCACCTCAGAGTGACCGGTAGTACCACTGTCCTCATCCCTTTGTTGTAACTGAACCTCCTGTGGTGCCATCTGTACATGCCAAGGTGTGTTACTGTTTGCAAGGGAAATAACATCACTATACCAGATCTTGTTAGCCAACGCAAGTCACTTCCCTTTGCTTTGGAAAGGCGCTTCTGGCAGGTAGCCTTCGGTGTCATTGCGTTATATCTGCACCACCAATGCCTACACTCGTTTTTGTTATTTTTGAGCAAAGGAAAGCAACTTGTGCCAACATGCAAGAGTTTGAACAGTAAGGTTATTTCCCTTCGTGATATTAACATGGCATGTGTAGAAGGTGACACACGGAGTCTGCCAGAAACAAAGAGATTGAGAGCAGAGTGAGTCAGGCCGTTTAGGTGTCTGTGGGTCAATGGTATTTTTTTGCTGTCAGACTTCAGATCTCACCACAAAGGCAATTACTTGTACATGTTTTGTGTGGAATCGGGTATGTGGTTACTATGATGTCATATCTGTCAGCCATCCACCATCCGTCTCCCCCTTTTTCTCATGTTGCGTGTAGCACAGTAATGGAAGAACATAAAAAAGACATAGCTGATGAGTCGTGAGTATATTTTTCACCTCAGCTTCTGTCCAGAGAGGGGAAAAAAACCACTTGATTCTTCAAACGAACAGGGTGAAATAATTTCCTGTATTGGTTGGCTTAATTTTACCCAACTTTCGCTGTATGGTGCATTCATGATCAAGTGCGTGAGGTGCAGTATGAGTGTACCATTGATCGAAGTCAGAACCGTCCCACCCTTCACCCCTGTTTTCCCTCCCTTCCCCTGACGTATGTGTGTGCACAGTTGGGTGTGGGTGTAGGGGCATCAGGGGAATTAGATGTTAAAAAAAAAATGCAGCACAGTATGCAACAATTGACAGCTATTTTCACTCACTCGTTAAGTAGTTCCCCTGTTGTAAGATCCTAGATTGGGATGTAAGTTTGGAATATTCGTCAGAGCAAACTTAGTGCATACCCATTTCATGCTGTCGATCATCTGTGTGTGCTTTTTCCATTGCTTTCAGCGCTGTGTTGAAAATGCTCTTGAAATTCCTTGTCCCTCCCCTGTGAAGCATTTGCAGTTGAAGTGTACAGCGTATTAGAAGTGCAAGAAATTGTTAAAAAGGGGAAAAAAGTTTCATATGATTTGTTGATGTTTTTGAATCTTGGTGTTGATTCTATGACAGTAAGCACAGCCATGTATGTAAGGTTCTGTCTTAGCACAATGTGTGTGTGTGTGTGTGTTGGTGGGGGGGGGGGAGGGGGGGGGGGCGGAAACGGGGCTTCAAGCTCCAAAGCCTTTAGGATTTGACAAGATGTACAAAATACATTTATTGTGAATGATTGAATGATTTAGGGCTCAGCACTTGCACATAACTACATGTACCAGTTCCATCTCTCTGGCACTACGCAGTTTCATGTCTGCACCATATGATATGATATGCCTGTCTTGTTTTGGCCAGTACTGATAATAATAATAATAATGAATACAGTTTATATAGCGCCTATCTGTTTTCTACGAAACACTCTTTGCGCTCTCTCTCACACACACACACACACACACACACACACACACACACACACACACACACACACACACACTGAGTGCTGATGAAAAAGTGGTCGGACTACAGCTGATCTGATCTGGGATACAACCAATGCTTTCACACATCTTTACACATCACACATCAAACAGTTGTGGCATTTTCCTCAAGTTTCTCTGTGCACAGTGCAGAATTTTGTCTGAGTTGCGCATTTTCCTCTGCATATTCTTGCACAAAGCCGTTAGTGGAATGGACTGCAAGTGAGGAAGCCGTTGTTCCCCCCCCACCCACCCCCCCCACCCCCCCCCCCCCAAAAAAAAAAAAATTGGAGTTAGAATGTTTGGTGTAATTTATGTCCTTGTCTTTTTACGACATTTCAATTTTTGTGGCTCATCTTACAAATGGTTTTGCATTGTTAGCGGCCAACTTTCTGTGAAATTGTGTGTATCTGAAAACAGTTTTTAACCCTCAATATCGCATGCTTTTTGTCTTTCCAAATAAGAGTCTACCATTTTCTATCCAAATACTGTATGTTTGAACACTTCCTGTGCCAACACAGGGCCTGCTTTGCGTGTGTGTGTGTGGACAGTGCTCCATAGAGTTAAATCTTGTATGCATTTAACTTTCTTTATAGTTGCAAGCCCAGTATAGTCTGTGGCACTACTTAGCAAATGTGTGTGTGTATGTGTGTGTGTGTGTGTGTGGAGGGGGGGGGGGTATGCTTTTGTTTTGATGTTATCCACCCTGAAATTCTAAGTAATGTAAAAGAAAACAAAACAAAAACAAAAAGAGGAAATTTACAGCACTTTTGGGAGGCTCATGTTGGCTTTTGTTGTTGTTGTGGTTGTACACATCACCGCTTTTTAGCTTTGTGTTGCTGTAAATGAAACGTGTCTGTAAGCGTGGTGACATTTTGTTGGGAGATGATGGTGTGAACTGAAGGCTGCACCTGACTACACTTAACTGTTCTTCACTACTTTCATATCTGTATACATCATCAGTGTTTATGTGTGTGTCTGTTGTACATATGAGGCCACTACTTGTTCAGACAGATTTGGATTTATGTATCAGTATACACCGATTATGGTGTTCACCATGTTTATATATATATATATATATATGTGTGTGTGTGTGTGTGTGTGTGTGTGTGTGTAAGTTACTGCAGGACATTTGTTTGCCATAATCGGTCATGTGCCTTGATTTTCTTTCCTTCAAAAACATACACAACTTTTGAACAAACGCAGTGTAACTTTGAATCAAATCATGAACTTCACGGTAGTCTGTGATTATCTGAACCAATCTGACCTGCTTTTGGGTTTGTGAAAAGTGTTCCTTTGTCTGCTTTTTACCTTTTTCTTTTGGTGACAACTTCCCCGCTATCACTTTACCTGATACAATACAGTGTGGACAGTTTTTACTGTGAAATGACATATAAAACAGCATGTACATTCGGAAAATTTCTTACTACTGAAATTGCAAAAGCTTTTCCCCCTTCTTCTGTTGGTAAGACAGTTTTTGTTTGAGATCCTGAGTTTAGCTGGTGTGTACATGTATTGATCGGTGTATGATGTCTGAGGTATTTGAGGTGGGGCTTGTATGTCTTAATGCATAAAACTAACTCAGGAACAGGAAGAAGGAACATCATCTTATTTTCCCCACAGACTTTGGCACGATTTACAGTGTTTTTTAATTCATGTGAAATGACCGGCAGTGTTGCAGGCTTTTTTTTTGTGGTTGGTAGTTTGCAGGCAGTGCCAGTCAGTTTTAAACTTAAAAACTGAGAACTATTTTCTGATTTGTTTAGGCTTTTAAATTTGTTTTTTTAAAAATATTTTTGTCTGCTCCTTCATCCCTTCTGGTGTACTCTTGGTTCATTTATGCAGACTGATGAAATTGCTGCAAACACTGGTTTTACGTGGTTGAGCAAATTAAAAATGCCACTGGTTAGTTCTTTGTAAAACACAGTTAAACTGGGCGTTATGTTTTCTGTCAGCGTACATTTCCTGAAGCAAAAATAAGCTGGGTGCCGGAAAGTTGGTTTGAGCTGCTGATGTTTTGATGTGCTGACTAATTACCAGCTGCATATAAGAATTTTGGATTCAGAACTTGCTATGCAGTTTCTGTGTAGATACTCTTTTAAGTCTTTTTGTTCCTTTGGTAGTGTAGAGACTTGCGAGGTACTCGGGGGGAAATTATATGCATTCGTTATGTTTTGTTATTTTCAAACGTGTACGTGCTGCTTTTTTTTTTTTTTTTTTGCATTTGATCAGTTCAGTATGTGTCTCCTTATATTAACGGCTTATGGTTTACAAGTTGGTCAGTTCATGGTGAGGGTAAATGGCAAAAATGTGATCTTTAGGTTTAAGACAATATTTCAATCTTTAAGATAAGGTATGTTGTTGTTTGCTTCCATAATGGTACAGGGAAGAATTTGGCTGTCTTTTCAAGGCCTAAATAAGTAAATAAATCAATATATAACTTTATGAGAATCGAGGAAACACAGTGATATACAGGGGCGCTGGAAGATGTTGGGGGGAGGGGGGACAGAATCTCAGAGGGGGGAAACGCCAGAGCCAGTGAAGGGAAGGACGTTGCCCTGAGAAAGTGAAAAGCGAGGGGGGGGGGGGGGGGGGGGGGCGTCGGCGGCGTTCAGATGCTGCACAGACAAAAACCTTTCCAAACCAGTGAGCCAGTAAAAGGAAGGACGTTGCCGGAAGATAATGAAAAGTGGGGGGGGGGGGGGGGGATCAGATGCTGAGCAGACAAAAACCTTTACAAACCAGGGGGCCACTGAAAGGTAGGCCGTTGCCCAAAGAAAGTGAAAAGCGCGAGGGGAGGGGGGGGGGGGGAGTGATTATCAGACGACTTTCTGCCAAGTCATTTTGATATTTCATGCAACGGCTAAACTGAGTTCTCTGTTGCGTGGGATGACGGAGAGAGCAGGGGGGGGGGGTGGGGGGGGGGCAAGACCATGGCTTTGCCCCCCCTCTTGCCATAGTCACCTGATTTTCGGGGGGGGGGGGGGGGGGGGTGTACTCTTGGCCCCCCCTCCCCCCCGGTTCCGGCGCCCCTGATATATGCACATGGATTGTATTTAAAGTTTCAATTGTGCACATCTGTTTGTTGTGCTGCTGCAAACTCACGTTTGGTTATACATGTACTGGTGTGTCGCATTACTACCTTGTCCTACCTACGAGAGTAGTTTTGAATGAAATAGTTCATCAGCTAAATAAGTACACTGTAGATGGTAACAGTTTAATTTATCGTTATGTTGTATCTGTTGTATTTGTGCATTATTGATTGTATATCTTTAAAGTTGAACATTATCAAAATAGGAAGTGTGTTTATAGGGGCTTTCACCAAAACTAGCTTAACACTACAGGTATGAAATGAGTTAGTGATTTTTATGTTTTGTATAGTTGTGTGTGTGTGTGTGTGTGTGTGTGTGTGTGTGTGTGTGTGTGTGTGTACGTGCTTGAATGTGCGCATGCTCTTGAGAAATCCAAAGGCCCAAGTTAGGCACAGAAATCATAGTTTGCTTTAGTCTTGCCAGACAGTACTCAGTCAGGGTAGTTTGTAGCAACAGTATGTTGTGTGATACAACAGCTGGTTTATGTTGTAAGCGGGGCTAGTATGAAATAGTGCGATAAAATAGTTAGCTGATGATGACATGTTGGGTTAGACTGAAACTGTTAAAGTTTAAATTAGAAGTCCACATTTTTTAGTCGTCTGTGTTCTGGTGTTTATGAGATGGCAATGCAACTAATAACCAAATTTGTAACGCATCATATCTAGCCAGAATCAGGATTTTTATGGACAGTATGTACCGTTGATGGATGCCTCAATTACATGGAAAGTAGGGGGCAGCTCATTTTGGTTTTTTTCTATGAGTAAACCATACAGCTGGCAGTAGTAAAAAAACACAGTACCATACGGGAAATCAAAAACTAATGTTTCTCTCAAGAAGAGTCTGGTAAACAGTTTATTTTATCTGTATGTGCTTATGGTCGGTTCACATATGCAAAGCCATCAACTCCTCCCTCTAGTTCACACAGTGGGAGTGGAGTTACTGGCTCTGAAGGTACAGACTGGTTCATAATTAGGGCAATCTGCTCTGGGCAAAAAAAAAAAAAAAAAAAAAAAGTGATGTAGGCAATTTTCTGTTATCATAGTAGGCATCACTAAGGATTAACTTATTGCCCTGATTTTGTATCAGCGTTCTTTCAATTTTTAAACAGTGAGATTATCTTGCCATATTTGCCTGTTAGATTTATACTGCTCATGCTTGGCTTGATGTAGAAATAGCAAGTTCAATAGGATTACTTATGAGAAAGTGTTGTGGCTACTTAGGATACAGAAATTCTGAGTGGAATAAGTGTGTTGTTTACCAGCATGTGTGCCAACAGCGAATGTGACGGGAATCATTCTTGGTATCAGAAACCTCTGGTTGTATGCACTCATTTCACCATCAGAGCATTCGATTTTGACATCTTATTGTGTTTGGTATGGAAGAACTTATAGCCAACTGATGGAGAGCAGGGATGATAACAGATATATTGAATTCCTGGGTGAGTGAAAGATCTTGGAAGACAGATGATGTTCCATCTCCATGAAGTTTGGCACGTTACACATATGTATGTTATTTAATTATAGCACCCACGGCTGTGATCTCAGTTTTGGTTTCCATGCGGAAGGGGAGCTTCGTGTCATCAGTATCAATCCCTCATCCATCAATCACCATAGAGTTTTACAAACTTGAACATAATGAGTTGGTGTTTTGGTAATTTGTTCACTCATATGCCATAATCATGAGCATGCGGCCCTAGGTAATCTTACCTGTTGTCGAACTGGTACATTGAACACTTTTTATCATTCACTGTGCAGTTAGCAGAGTTGTGGCAGAGTGACAGGAGACGTGTCTGTCATAGCTCATTACAGAATTTGATGATATAGTGGACAATTGATTCATTGCTCATGATAGAGTTGCATTTTTCCAGTTTCAGTAACGGTGTTCTGTACTTTGACTGTGCACAACCATCTTTTAGTCAGCTTGTTGGTTTCCGGTTGGTTGCAGACTTTGAGAACGGGGTTGGGGTGAGGGTGGGGGCCGGGGGATGTGGTGGTGCTTGGATTGAATTTGAATGATGGTTTTGTATTAATGGCTCTTTCTTGATACTGATGTTTTACCATCAATAAAATCAGATGGTGTTCTTTACCACCCTGTGTTTTTCTCTTTCGTTTGTTGCAGTTTTCGGCTGCTGTGTTTGTGCTTGGTTCATAGAAAGTACTTCAATAATAATAGCATGGATATGTAGGTGTTTCATCTCAACTGGCTTAAAATACCAGATATTGTGCCCAACATGACCACTCAAGTGAATCACGTTCTCTCACCCACTGGACATCTACACATCACAATGATGGGGATGCTAAGGGTCAGCTCTGCTGATAAGATTTCTGAATTTAGAATAATAATAATAAGGACGACTTATAAGGCGCCTATACATGAAATAAGACAGGCTCTAGGCGCCGTACATCATAAATACATACACCACTTTCATACACAGACGCACAGGGAACATTCAAAGTTAAACAATAACTCACAACAAGCAGACTGACACGGTGTGGAAGGGCAGAGTAAATCAGTAATCAGTTTTAAATAAGTGGGTTTTGAGGCAGCGTTTGAAGCTGGCACTGGACTCTGTGTGTCTAAGTGGTTTAGGAAGTTGGTTCCAAAGAGCTGCAGCCTGAAAGGAAAAGGATCTCTGACCATATGTTTTAGTTCTTACTGAGGGGATGCACAGAACTTTAGTGTCAGAGGAGCTACGTAACTGCCTGGAAGGGGTGTAACAATGAAGGAGTTCAGAAAGGTAGGAAGGACCAGTGCCAGAGAGAGATACATGACAAATGGACAAGAGCTTGTGCTTCAGAATCGCATTTATTTTCTATTTTTATTGAATCTATCCAATTTTCGTGGGTTAAACATATATCCATACATACTTACATACAACAATCACAAACACTGGGAATATGAATCCGGTTTAATGCCTGCACTGTTCATGAATGACATTGCACAAAACAGACAGTAAGCCACGACACTTTGTAAATCGGAACAAAATAAGGAAAAAGCAACATGGTCTCCATACTAGTTGGGTCAGATTATGGTATACAGATATCCCAGGGTCAAAGCATTCATTACGATAGCAGAAATACGTTCAGTACGTCTTTTTACCCATCAAGCACAGAATCCAGAATACACACAAATACAAATGCACACGTCTGATACAAAAATACTGCAGTTTACGGAATTCACATGCATACGTTTTGCTCTTGATTTGTGTACATGTTCGTTGCAGTGAGCTTACCACAAGCTGTAGATGCCGCACAAGAAGACATCCACACGTTCACACACACACATTTGTCGTAACCTGTACATGCATACTCACTTCTTAGAAAACCAATCACAGCAAACAGAAGATAAAACTCCATGGAAACCAAAACTATATAACTTACAAGAACCTCTACCTACACTCATCAAATAGGAAGAAAAACCCAAAATACCTTGACGGGATAAAAATTTCAAACACACAAACATCTGTGACATGACGTATGAAATCTACTGTGCCAAGTAATCTGACAAGTAACAGCTGGCATCAAAATGAACTGATTCATGCTCACATGGATTCTCTGTGTGAAGATGAGAGATTTAACTTTCAATTTCAAGGAATGTTTGTGGAGTTCTAACCATGACTGCCCCAAAACATGTGTATGGCTAAACATGTATCAAGGTGCTACATAGCTGAACACAAGAAATTCATTCACACAACTCTCGCCCCTAAAAAAAAAAAAAAAAAACAGACAGAAACAGGCCTATAATTTGCTAAATCACAGAGCAAAAATAAAAATGTAGGCAGAGCCTTTACATATAATTTACGTGATACATATATATGTGTAAAAATATTGACTCACAACTCAAACTAAACATAAGTTAGCTCTGTAGATACGTACGTAGATCTAAATGTCAACAAGTGAAGAAAGTATACATGTAGCTGAAAAGTAATCGCAAGATACACCAACCACCCATTGTTATGAGGCAAAAGATATATTCCAGCTTCATCTATTCTTTTTCTGGTGAAGGATGGGATGGGGGGGGAAATCCTCTAAACAATAAATACTATTTATATTTCCAACGTACACGTACCAACTGTGCAACTGACAAAAAGCAACACAGAAAGCTCACGGAAAACGGTTACAACGAATTATAAAATCTTCATGTTTCACATACATGGTCAGTCTGGGCAGTATTCATTGGGTCAGATGTGAATATCTACAATTAGAAACGCACTGCTTTCAATAGCACAGTAGTTAAAACCGTCAACACTTCTGATGGCCCGATAAAAATCAACCACAAAACATAAAAAAGTCAACCCATTTACCAGTACGCTAATAATTTGATGTGTTTACTGTCAAATATTGTTTTTATTTCTTCTGCACAACCTGTGGCAGTACTGTCACTTGAAGTTAATGACTGATCCAGATGCCCATTTCAGACAGATAAGGGGCAGGGGAAGTAACTATATGACAAATGATGTCACATGTGCTGACTGCTAGTTTCTTCCCTTACAAATTTGTTTCATCTTGGTAAAGTCTATAGTTGGCATGACAATGCAGTTTGTTAGGAAAGTTAAAATGCACATTTTTTTTTTGTTTGTTGGTCTTTTGGCTTTTTATTAACTGTTCTACACACAGCTTGTAGCATCAACACGCAAGCACCAAGTCTCATCACGCAGACGCTGGGTCATCTCGCGCGAATGTCTGTGTTGATCCAGGTCTCATCCAGGACAAGCCGAGGTCGCGTGGATTGGCCGAGCGTTCTTCACTTTGACGTGCCTGGTGAAGGAAATTAAAAAAAAAAAAATGATAGTATTTGAAGTGAAGAAATAAATGCCCTGAAAACAAAAGCACAAATTAACCTTACCCGTCACAAGCATACAAAGAACTGTACGTCCTCTCAGGTTAAAAAAAAAAACCCCGAACAAACCAGGTTCATAATTTTTTACAGACCAAGTTACTCTGCTTGTTGTTTGACTGAATGTCTCTGTGTGTTGGGGCGGTCGGTGGTCTAGTGGTTAAGAGACTTGTCACCAATGCGAGAGGTCAGGGGTTCGAGCCCCACTCGGGGCAAAGAATTTTTCCTTCTCGTATGTGGCACCGTTCATTCGGGCCGATCGTCGGGGGTTCTCTCCGGGTACTCCGGCTTCCTCTTCCCTCTGCTTTGGAAATGTTCAGCCCACCAAGTTTGAAAAATAAATGCATATCTAAATTCTGAAATTTAAATAGCTGAGCTGACCCGTCGCACCACGTGATTGTAATACGTTTATGTCTTGTGTGTGAGAGAATGCGTGTAATTCACGTGAGCGTGCGTGTTGGGTTTAGCTCGCGGCGCTTTGAGCCAAAATATTTGGGATAAAGCGCCTATATTAATGCGCTTATTATTATTATTATTGTGTAGTATTCCTTTTGTACTGGTATGTCAAAATTTGTTTTACACACTCACACACGCATGCACGCACGCACACACAGAAAGGGACAGAACGTTATACCTCACACTGCAATCAACTTTCAGTGTATTCGCAACAAACAAAATAATAATAATAATAATAATAATAATGACGACTTATAAGGCGCCTATACATGAAATAAAACAGGCTCTAATGCGCCGTACATCATAAATACATACACCACTTTCATACACACAGACACAGGGAACATTCAAAGTTAAACAACAAGCAGACTGACACGGTGTGGAAGGGCAGAGTAAATCAGTAATCAGTTTTAAATAGGTGGGTTTTAAGGCAGCGTTTGAAGCTGGCACTGGACTCTGTGTGTCTAAGCGGTTTAGGAAGTTGGTTCCAAAGAGCTGGAGCCTGAAAGGAAAAGGATCTCTGACCTTATGTTTTAGTTCTTACTGAGGGGGTGCTCAGAACTTTAGTGTCAGAGGAGCTACGTAACTGCCTGGAAGGGGTGTAACAATGAAGGAGTTCAGAAAGGTAGGAAGGACCAGTGCCAGAGAGAGATACATGACAAATGGACAAGAGCTTGTGCTTCACTCTATCTCTGATGAAAAATCAAAATCAAACTGTTGCAGAAGTCTATGACAAATGCCTGACTGTTTTGTTTCACTATTCTGGAAATAAGAACCACACAAACTGTCATCAATTGAATGAATAACAATTTCAACTGACAAACATTTGAAAGAAATACTAGGCACGTGCATCTCAACAGCAATGCATGCAACAGAAACGTGAAAATTCCTATCATAAAGTCAATAAAAAAAATTAAAAAAAACAGAACTTGAAACAGCAGTCTGAACTAGATAAACTAACCTGAATGAAGGAACAAATACTTCCTCTCTGTTAAAACAAATTGGTATTATTGTCAGAAAAATGAAAATTCTGGTGTTAGTTCCTATCAAACAGAGAGAGAGAGGGAGAGAGAGGGGAGGGAGGAGGAGGAGATGCGACTTTGCAAAGTGTGCAAATGATGAGGCCAAATTTTTTTTTTTTAAATACATGTAAAAAATTTGATAAATCGTCACAGCAGAAAGTGAAGACTGCTATGGGGGAAAAACAAACTGAAGACCTCTGTGTGTATACCTTGTGTTTGTATCAAAATCAAACATACGATGTGCCACCTGCACTTAATTCAACTCAAACAGTCCAAGGCAACAGATACATGATCAGCTCAGTCAAATAATACCAGTGCAATACCAGAAAGTTATTTCTCTCTCTGTCTCTCTCACACACACACACACACACACACACACACACACACACACACACACACACACACACACACACACACACACAGCTTATCATGCTTGAGTACGCATGGTACAAAAAACACTGCAATTTTTTTTACAAAACAAATACAAAAATTCTTGAAATAATCCAAAGATGGTCATCATGCAATAACCAAAGTGATCTGATGCCTGAAGGAACAACAACAAAAAACCAAACTGCCTTCTCTGCTTTCAATTCCGCTGCCAAAAAAACGCAGACTGAAATCCAAACCCATTTTGCAAAAGCAAGCCAAAATAGATCTTAGGAAAACTTACTTTTATTCCATGCTCACCACCATCAAAAATGCTTGCCTACAACACACAATGTGACGGCTCAAATTTACCCAGGCATGGGAATTGGAGAAGTCAAAAAAGACCTGAAATTTTCGCATACTTTTTGTCAGCATGAAGAGGAAACCATTACCCACCTGTTCTGGGATTGTCATCATGTACAAGGCTTTTGGGCAGAGTTCACTAACTGGCTTAAAGATAACTGTCCTAACTGTTCAGCACTGATGTTATCCAAGACTCTAGTTATTTTTGGTATTGCAAAAAATGTCCATACTGATTCAGTCGTTGATTTGTTAATATTGGTTGCAAAATGTTTTATTTACAAGTGTAGACTAAAAGAGTTCCGGCCGGTTTTTACAGCCTTTACAAAGCTAGTCCGCCATTGGTATACTATAGAAAGATATAGATATGGTGTTGCTGGGCAATATTCTAAGTTTTGTAGAATCTGGCTTCCATATGAGGCATTAATCCAATGAAACCTCATCTTATCTGTGGTGCATGGCACCCTAAGGTGTGGATTTCTCTCGCTCTCTCTCTCTCCTGTTATGTGCGTAGTTGCAAGCCAGCAAGCTATGTGTGAGGGTATATGTATATGTGTACTTTGCCGGATATCAAATTTCCTTGTATCTTGCCCTCCTGTTTGTGTGTTTGTATGTATATATATGAAAAATGTCGAAAAAAAAAAAAAATTTCGCAGGGGGGGTGGGGGGGGAGTCAGCCTTAGTGCTGCCTACAAAAACGCATAATCTACAGTCTTTGGCTGTACTTTCCTTTTAGGTACCGCGTAACTCAAGCGGGCGGCCAACAACTCGGCGGCAATCCGTGAAAAGAAAAGCTTAGCTGCATTCTTTTTTTTTATCAACCAGACTTTTTTAGGCGGAAAAATTTATTTTTAGGCGGAAACCCAATTTGATTTAGGCGGAAATTACAGACGTTTTTAGGTGGAAATTTCCTTTTTTAGGCGGAAACCCAATTTCATTTAGGCGGAAATTTGCCTTTAGGCGGACAATTCCCATGCCTGTTTACCATGCTAATTGTTAGCACATTGCTGAAGAGCTAAAGAAGTGGTTTGCTTTGGCAGGATTCTGTAAACACACGCTCAACGTCTTCCAGCATTTTCCAGACAAACGAATGTGTCTTGAACTCGCCTGACACCTTCTTTTTTTTTTTTTTCTTTTTTTTTTTTAAACCAAGCTCATAAATTACATTTTACCAATCTTGTAGGACTGGTGTGGATATTATATTATGATCAATACCAACACCAGTATTCAGTACTTACCTTTGAGTTCAGCATCTGTTGTTTGACTTCCGTATGGACAGGGTCTGACCATGGACTGAACCTAACAAGATTGAGAACAGAAAACATGTTGTACATCACTTTGGGCCTGCTGGGATGCTTTCTCAATCCATCCATTTCTCATATTTTCCCCATTCCTTGCTTCATTGTAACTTCAGTACAGTTTTAGGCTGCTTACCACAACAAACACAAAAAGCAAAATTATATATATATAACAATCAATCTAACAAACAAATACATAAAACAACAACAACAACAACAACAAAAAACAACCCACATCAGTGCGCAAGCTCCGCAGAAAAGGGTCTGTATCCAAACCTACCTGAGTGCAAAAGGGTCGTCTGAGGTCGGGGGTTGCATCAGTCGCTGTTTCGCTGCCTGGACCGAATCTGCCACGTGCTGTCTGTACTGCTCCATATCTTGTTCATATCTACATAAAATGTATTGAAAAAATTGAAAATCTCATGTACATTCAACGCATTCAGATTTTGTTTCATGCAAGCAAAGTGACTGTGATAGAATATAAAATCACTTCAATGGAATAATGTAACGATAATTTTTTTTTTTTTTTTTTTGGGGGGGGGGGGGATGGATGGGGGAGGGGGGAGGGGTGGAGGGGGGGGAGGGGGGGTGGGGGGGGGGGCGGGGGGGGGGGGGGGGGGGGGGGGGGGGGAGGGGGGGGGGGGGGGGGGGGGGAGGGGTGTTAACATCTTTTGATGTGATGCTGTTTTCGTAGAAGCCAGTTCCTGGAAAGGACCATAAATTACTGCCAGCACCATAGTGTCGGTAGGAATCAACATAGTTCTTCCAAAGTTCTGTTATTTCTTAGAAAAAGACGAAAACGTCGTTATCACAACCAAGCTGTTACCTAGAACTTCACACACCACAATTCATAAAACTGGCAACCCGGTACTCACAGAGATGCTGCCTCTCCATTCAGCGGAGCCTTGGTTTCAATCTTGTAGAAGATCTTCCGTGCGTACATCAGCACTTGCCACAAATGGTTAACATTTCGCCTGAAACGACAAAGGTCGATTGCATAATTATGTGTACAGTCGATGTCTAAATGGACAATCTTTTCATCACAAACTACATCACTTTCTTACAAGTGACAATTTACTCGACCTGTCACAGTGGACTATGTGCTTGTAAAGACAAAGAGGACCACACATCATGTAAGACAAATAGACGGAAACTTTCATTTGTTCCCGTTGCCGTCCGTCTACTGAATAATCTGTGATGAATACGATGTGTGTGTGTGTGTGTGTGTGCGTGTGTGAGTGAGTGTGTTGCTGCTGCTGCTGAATAAGTGTTATAATTACAATAAGTATTAGGTATGGATGTTCTTATGCATGTTTTAATTCTTAGAGTAGTGAATTGTTTTTTTTTCTTAGTGATTTGTCATTTAAGGCTGCATACAGAATTTCTTTCTTTCTTCTTAATAGCATTTGTTATAATATTTTGGAGCCCGCCCGAACAGTTCATTGCCCCATGAGGGATAAATAAAGTAATTTGAACTGGAACTTGAAAACTTGAACATCATGAGAGAAAAGGATTACCTCCACTTGGGAAAGGCGCGTTTGACGTCTATCCTGCCCGTCACTGGGTCCACAAGTGGATGGAAGATCGGAAACTCGAATACAAAATCCTGCACACACAGCATCTGCATATTCACTTGGGCAAAACATGGCCTCATCACAAATACAATTCAGCGCCAGCTCCGAAGATGCTGTAGTTCCCGGGCCTGGTTAACACCGGGATATTTACGACAGAAAGCGTGGAATGCGGCCCTGTCATGCAAACCACATGGACCTCCATAGCATCATCATACCATCATCCTCATGCATTGTTGTTGCGAGGCCCGGGTCTCAGGTCTCTGACCCGATTCATGTCCGATTTGACCCATTGCACTGATCCCTGTCCGGTCAAATAGTTTCCAAACTAGTACTGAACACTCTGCTGAAGTCAGTTTGCACCGTGGGTTTGGACCTATTGTTTTTTTTTCCAGCCAGGACAATTGGACCTATTGTTTTCTTCAAGCCAAGTCCAACTGACCTATTGCCTTCTTTGGCTGGCAACAACACTGCTCATGCATGATAAAAATTGCCCCAGCTCCCGAGACCTCTGTGGATTCCACCCATGACCTGGTACAAATACTGCTTGAGCTGGGAAAGAGATGGGGGGAAAAAAAAGAGAGAGAGAGAGAAAAAAAGACTGAAATCTGCTACGTGTATTTATTTAGTCAAGAGTGAACTCACAGGACAGCCCATCAGGGTAGTTGTCTGGAATGGTGAGAGTAAAACGGAGTGCTCCCCCTTCGTAAAGACCCTGGCGGAGGAAGATAACTCCATTCCAAACCAGTGGGGATTTGGCGGATGGCATCACGTAGACCCCTGGGAGTTTCTGCTTATGTAACTGGTTACTGCAACAGAGACGATTCTTGTCACATCCACGCTTGGAAAGGAAGAAATACTGTAGCATCATGTAGCATGCCTTTGTCTCTTTTTTCCTTTGCCCAGCAAGACACAAGGAACCACAATTACTACAGACAAAGTGGACACTGCTGTGCACTGTATATAAACCCCATGACACTGGCCAATGCACATTTAAATATATATACATAGTTGAAGACTTCAGACCTAAGTCAGAACACCACTGTCAATGACGCCTTAGAATCTATAGGGGCAACTCACTTTGATGATTCTAGAAAAACAGGAACGAATCTGTGTGTGTGTGTGTGTGTGTGTGTGTGTGTGTGTGTGTGCGCACGCGCGCACGCATGAGAGAGACAGAGAGAGAGAGAGAGAGAGAGAGAGAGAGAGAGAGAGAAACTTACTACTCTGCCATCATGGAGTACTCCTGTAAGAAGGGGCCATAACCTGTCGTGCCCCGAACAGGTGGAACCTGTTTGCTTGCGGGTTTGGCTGTCTTAACCAAAGAGCCGAGTTCGGCACTGGGAATGCTGGGCAGCTGGCGACCTTCACCTCCACTACCTGTCGACAAGCGTGGCGAAGGTGAGGCTGATGGAGCCTCAGAAGACTGCGTGCAGAAAAAAATAAACACTGAAGATTACTGATTAGTTGGAAGATGTGGCATGGTTACGAAAATTAAAATCAAACTACACTTTGCTGGCCTGACACCAAGGGTGTGCACTGACCACTGTGTGTGCTGTAACGTGCTTGGGTCTTCAAAGACAGATCAGCGGGAAAATATGCTTGTGTATGCTGGAAATCAGTTGCCATCTTGGATATGAATTGTGATTGTACTTTCAACTACAGATTAGACCAAGATCATTGAATAGTTTGCTTGAAAACATTTTCTTACCTCAGTGGATGAGTCTTGTGCACTTGACATATTCTCCTTTATATGTTTTCATGAGCTGGGAAGGTGCTGATGTCCCTACATTTTCCTCTGTGTAGCATTTACCATGAAGTCAGAAACTACAGGAACAAACCCATGCAATGACAACATAAGTCACTTTGTCATAATCAATCAGTGTCAATTCGTCAAACGGTCACTGACTTACTACAATACTGACTCAATACAAGGCACAGCTGTCAAATCCACATGTAGTCTGGAATCAAACTGTTGCTACATACACGTCCAGGTATCTTCACTTTTAGAAACGTGTTGACATAAAACTCCAACAGGAGGAGTACTTTAGCCGTCAAGATAATTATCTATACCAAACCATGATAATCCAAACAACACACTCAAACTTCGGTACCTAATTACTAATACCGAAACACAAACGACACCAAAAAGTCGTGGATTAGATGGAAAATAACTGTTGTTTTGAGCAAATTTGTCTTACATCGCTGGGCTAAATTCTTGGGCTGCCGATTGGTGGAAGGGAAGTTACTCTTTTTTATAAATGCCCAAAGGGACGCTACGCTGTTGGCACACAAATTCACAATGGCGGACGCCGGAGACCCTTCGGTTGAACTACTCTTTTTTGATACATTTTCACATGAAAACACAGAGGTTTGGCGTCTATACAGATATTGCAGTTTTATAATATACATGCATGCGTTTTGTCTGCTACATTACTTATATGTTTTTAGCAAAATGCATTGATTTTGACAATGAATTGAGAGAGAGTTACATAGGAAGACAACAAAGTAGTCGGAGCCGTGCTTCGAAACTGAAACTTTGCATATAAATGAAGTGTGCCAGCGAGCTGCACAAGTGTAAACCTCGATAAATAATTCGTAGAAGTGTTCCATCTTCGCTTACTGCTTGTAAAAGCATTTGACACAACCAAGCATTCATTAGTGCACATGGCATTTACATCCTAGACTTAGGACTATAGATCTGACGCTGAGACTTCGTGGTTCACATAATCACAATGTCCAAGTTTAACTGTTTTGGTGGTTGTTTTGATCGGCAGGAGCTGAACCTGGATCTGGTACAATTTCCATGTCCAGTCATCATCTATGAAGTGCGCATCATACCTCTCCGAGCTCAGGTTCAAGCAAACTTGCCAGGGGGTGTCAGACTTGGGTAAGTATTGATAATGATAATTGAAACAGCAGTGGTGTACTTTTGGTTTTGTGAAACTAAAACATTATGATGAACTTTAATTTCTGTCCTGGAAATACTTAATTAATCATCGATTTTTTTTGTCAGAATATTTATTTGTTTACCTTTATATTCATTCATTTATTAATTTACCTTTCTTGGGGGGTGGGGGGGAAGAGGTGCTGTTGTTGTTTGTTGTTGATAAATTGTTTGTTGGGATTTCATGCAGTGTCTTTTTTATTTCTTTTGCAGAGCAACCAATCCATCTTCTTTTAAGCTGGAACTGTTTATCAACAATTTGTCTCGACCCAGTGCAGCAACATTTGAAAAGTTGGGCCTGTACGTACATCTTTTCTCCTATTTTCCTTTTGAATATTTTGCATTTATCAGTGATTCTTCCTTTGTTCACTATGAATATAAAAAAGCCTTGTTTACAAGTTACTAGTAATTTCTTATAAAGAAACTTGGGGGAAACCTTGACCTTTGTGCGTCTGTTCATCACTGTTGCATGCAGTTATCAGTTTTACATGTTTTACAGTTTTTGACATGTTAGGCATTGCATCCATTCACCATCCTTTGAAAATTTGGGGGGGGGGGGGATCAGGTCGCAAGGGGAGGGGGGGGGCAGAGGGAAGTGAGAACAATCAACATAGATAACACAGACGTGAAAATAATTATTGTTATGCTTTGTAGTTTGAACTCGTCTCTTACAATGTTGTTACAGTTTGGACTATAAAGAAAACACCAATATTCAGCTGAAACCAGAGGCTGAGGTAAGAAAGACCACCCTATTGACAAACGTTACGTTAACATGACATTTCTGATGTACTTAGTATTCATTTTAATCTGACTTGAAAAGTAATTAAATGATTTTTAACGTTAAAGTTGTGCCTGTAGTTCCCCATAAAGTGTATATTTCATGCACTTTATCATTGGGAAATAATTGCATGATTAATTGAATTACTTTGTTTTCATCCATGTAGGGACAACCTCTGTCATGTGTGTATCAATTAATTTTTCTTCCTTTTTTTATATATATATATTTTGTTTGATTTTGACGTGCAGGTGCCTACAGACGGTCTTGTGCTGAAAGGATGGTACAACACAGTGACGGTGGCGGTGTACGGGTGTATGACCACAGTGAAACCGGTCAAAGCATCACCGCCACCCCCACCCCCACCACCCAGGAAGGTGCAGGGTGAGTGTTACTCACTTCAGTACAGTGACTACTACGTAACAAACCAAGTTAATTTTTGTTGTTGCAACTTTAATAGAATGGGTATTCATGTCATTGTCGGTATGCAATTTGTGACTGTTTAATGAGTTTTACACCGTGTCCGTAGAGCCGCGCCACGAGCCGGCCATGACGGAGGAGGAGCTGTGCAAGTCGGCGCCCACCACCCAGCATCCCCTGGACTTCATTCAGCATCAGCTTCAGCAGCTTCAGCAACGCTACCCGCAGTCACAGCAAGCACCCCAACCTGGGCCCTCGGGGGCCCCGCCAACTGGTGCCGCCCCGTCGGGACCCCCGACTCCCTCATCACGCGACATATTTAAACCTTTTGAGCAGATGCTTCAGCCGCACCCAGCCAGAGGGTAAGGTTCAGTTTGACATCGTCGCGGAATTTTGCTGTGCCTGTATTTTGAGAACAGTGCAGGGTGACGTGCATTGTACACTTTTCCTGCGCTGTTCGCAAAACCCATCACACCAGGTTTCTATGACAGTGGTGTTGTGGTTGTTGCAGTGTTTGTGATCATACATTTATGCACGTAGTCTTGTTCGTATGGAAATTCGTTGACGGAGCCCGTCTCACATTGTGCATGTTTAAGATCCCATTCCAAGCCGCTGGGAAAGTGGAATTAAAAGAAAGCGTAAGAAGTAAACATGCACAGTATCTTGGAATTCTTGAGTGTGATAGATGCTCTTGCGCTTATGACTTTCGTGGCTTTTTGCTTTGTTTGGTGGTGGTTCCCTATCGTACCATTTTGTTTTCGCTTGTATTTTTATTGAAAACAAACCATTTGCGAAAACTACCATGCATGAAACAAGCTTGGCTTAAAATCTTTCACATTTTGGTGGATTTCTACCTCGGCAGAAAAAATTCCTCCCCCAAAAAGTGTGTTTGCTCCTCTGAAGCACTTAAAATCATTCCAAAACACACCAGACTGCACAGATTTTAGCCTTAATTCTAAAAAATTGCCTCCCCAAAAAGTGTTTCCTCCTCTGAAATGCTTAAAATCAAGCCAAACTGCACAGATTTTAGTCTAATTAAAAAAAAAAAAAAATGGGGCTCACAGACACCTCTAGTGTAACGTGTTTGTCTTGTGGACGCACGCTCGTGGCTTAGCCACTTTGTCTTTAAAATCCTCTTGTGTAACGTGTTTGTCTTGTGGACGCACGCTCGTGGCTTGGCCACTTTGTCTTTAAAATCCTTTTCCTCCTTTTGGGTCATTTTAAACCCTGAACAAGTCGTGTAGTGTTGACTTTTATTCTGTTTACAGGGACAGAGAACGCGAGATTCACGATCAACGGGACGCGCGTGACCAGAGAGATGTGCGTGACCAAAAGAGAGACTTCACATTCCCGCCAGAACCAAAAGAACCTTACGACGCTCGAGACAGAGACAGGGAGTCTAGTGGCAGAGACCCACACGATGAGAACCGATCACGTGACTCACGCGACCGTGACGACTGGGAGTATCGGCGTGAGCCGCGGGATCGGCGAGGGTCTCGGGACAGTGACAGTCGAGACAGTCATGACTTCCGAGGATCTAGGGAAGGGTCTCAGGAAGGGCGTGACTTCCGAGATCGGGACAGAGACCGTGGCAGATACCGGGACAGGGAGGAGTTTGAGATGGAACGAGAACGCGAACGGGAGAGGGAGAGAGAGAGGGAAAGAGAACGAGAACAGAGGGAGAGGGAACAGTGGGAGAGGGAGCGAGAGTGGGAGAGGGAACGGGAGAAGGAGAAAGAGCTAGAGCGGGAACGAGAGAGGGAGCGGGAACTGCGAGAACGGGAATTGCGGGAGCGTGAGATGAGGGAAAGGGAGGCCAGAGAGCGAGAACTGAGGGAAACGGAAAAACGAGAACGGGAGATCAGGGAGAGAGAAATGCGGGAGCGTGAAAGAGAACAGCAAGAGAGGGAGAAACAGCGGCAGTTGGAGCTACAGGAACGAGCGCGCGCTCAGGCACGACCACGCACCCCTCCACTGCCGCAGGTGGCACCATCACCCGAGAGGTCAAGGTCGCAGTCACCTGCAAGGTCAAGGTCACCCGACATTCACGACTCTCGACCTCCAGAACCACCCATGCCTCCTGAAGAAGAAATGGAAGTCACCGAGACAGGTGGGTGGTTGTCATGCTGGCATTGGTTGCTATCTTGATTTGCGGCAGGGAGAGTTCATGCTTTTGTTTTCACAATGCCAGGAAAGTGCATTTGGTGACTCAGGAAGCATGCATAAATATTTAAAAAAAAAAAAAAAAAAAAAAGAAAGAAGGGGAGACATATGAAAAGTCCTAGAAAGGTGCTTCAAGTTTGTCTGTCAAAATCTTTTCTCTTTTACTGACTGAAAGTTACTGACTCTTTACACTGTTTTTGTGGGTGTGTGTGTGTGTGTGTGTGTGTGTTTTTCCCCTCCAGTTGGAGGTGAGGAGGGAGATGATGATGCAGAGATTTATGAGAATCTGTCGGACAACTCACCTGCACCGGAAGGATTTGATCAGGAACCACAGGTAATGATCTCTTTTTCCTCTACCTTTAGTTGCTGGGAACTGTGGATGAGGACGTGATGAGAAAGCCCCCCTGATAACAAGATGAAACCTAAAATGAAAAAAAAAAAACTAAACCTGAACAGCCTGAGTAGACATCGGTGGGGAAAAATGTTTTAGGCTAAGTGGTGAAAAACAATATTCTTGGTTGGTGGAAATAACAAAAAATCCCCCCCCCCCCCCCCCCCTCCTTTAAAAGAAAGTTGTTTAGTTATATTAAGCCCATTTTGCGAAAATCGATTCTTTTGCTGTGAAAATGCTTCTAGAAATGATTTTTCCCTGTGAATGATTTGAAGCTAGTAAGCGTTATGCACGTGTGGTGTGTGTGTGTGTGTGTGTGTGTGTGTGTGTGATTTCTTTCTTTTGTGTCGTAATACTTTTGATTTAGTCATATTTAGTAGTAGGAACAGCATGTTCTAAAACTAACTGTTACGTCAAAACATCAGCCGTTGGAAAATAACGATTCATTTCCTTTCATTTTCTGTCTTCTTCCACAGGATGGTGAGGATGGTTATGAAGACATTTCTTCAGACGATGAGTTGAATGACGGGGAAGAGGCGGAGATGATCCCGGTACACTTTAGTTTATTTGCTTATTTATTTACTTATTTACTACTTATCTTTATCTCTTTCTTTTAGAGTGATCTGATAAAGGCACACAAACATTACTAACAGTCTCAAAGACCGCACACTGGAGATTACTGAGAAGGAGTGGAGCGGTCCTACTAATTACCGAAAACAACGAAACGACCGAAAACAACTTTTAATACAGATAGAACGCGGTTCAAACATAGAAATAACAACACACAAACATGATTAACGGTGAAAAAAGTGGCCTTAAAAAAAGCTAAAAGGAAAAATAGGTGATATTGCAGAAAATAACCAGTCCGGACCAGAGTCGCTTCCCTTGGGAGACACGTTCATTTCGTCCTGTTCTCTTGGAGTGAATAAGTACTTTTTTCCTTTAAACTAGTTAAATGCCTCTTTTTCACCTTTAATCATGTTTGTGTGTTGTTATTTCTATGTTTTAACTGCGTTCTACCCGGATTAAGAGTTGTTTTCGGTCGTTTTTGGTTGTTTACGGTTGTTTTCGGTAATTAGTAGGACCCGGAGTGGAGCACTTATCTCATATTAAGAGTTACAGGCTGTTCTGTGCACAGAAATACCATCTTGAACTGAACTGAAACAAACAAGAAAGCAGACCGTTCCTTTTTCAATTCCTGTTGGCATTCATATTAGTGTTGGCTGGTATCTGGAAGGTAATTAGCAATTACAGAAAAACACAACATCATCGTCCCAGATGGTTTAGTTTCACTGATATTAATTGCATTTTTTAGTTTGGTGCATGTGTGTGTGTGTGTGTGCGCGTGCGCTGGTTGTGTGTGTGTTTGTGTGTGCTGGCTGTGTGTGTGTGTGCGTGCGCTGGTTGTGTGTGTGTGTATGTGTGCGCTGGTGTGTGTGTGTGTGTGTGCGCTGGTTGTGTGTGTGTGTGTGTGTGCGCGCGCACTGGTTGTGTGCGTGTGTGTGTGTGTGTGTGTGTGTGTGTGTGTGACTGATTTATCAGCAGAACCTGGAGTTTGCAGAGGACATCACTGAAGACACGTGGACGTTCAGCACCTCCATGTTCAATCCATTGCAGTGTTACCTGGCACCGCTTGGGGTAGGTTCTCTTTCTGCCAGTCTTTTTCACGAACAACCAGGATGTTCACACCAAACCCTATTCAGATAGAGACAGGACATTGTTCTATGTGGTGAGATGTGGCCACTACTACTCAGTGAGCAATGTATGTCACTGTGCGGACGTTACGTAACAATTCTTGTGTCAGATTGTGAAGGCTGCGTACGTGTATTCTGTAATCTACTGAGTATATTGTGTGCCAGCTTTTGATGTCTCTGTTCTTTACATTTGAAATTGTAATAAAAATGCTGGCAGTGGCTCTGAAAATATCTGGTTTACTGTTTGTTCTTGAAGCCCAAGACAACCACCATTGTAGTATTTTGTACTGAAAATTTTGACTTCACTAAATGCAGACCGTTTTCCCTGTTTACAAAGAAGCATATTGTCATATTCTGCTAGCTGACATTCTGCTAGTCATTTCAATTTCAATTTCAAATTCAAATATACATATATATATATATATCTTTATTATCTTTATTATCCCAAACTGGAAGTTTGGATGTGGTGGACATTACAGACAACAACAACAAAAAGAAATGCAGGATAAAATAACCACACAGATAATAATATGGTACATTCAGTATTAAATAGAAACCCATTGAGAATGTTGTCGGTGTGTTTTACAGATGTTCCGGGACCCTTCACTGTCACTGTACGAAGTGGAGGTTTGTGGGTACGAACAGCTCACGCAGTCCGAGCAGCAGAGACCAGCGGAGGCCCAGAGTCTTATGGATGTTATTGGGCAGCTCGGGGACGTCGAACACACAGACAAGTAATGTCTTTCTTGCACTTTATCTGTTACTAGTAGTACTACTGTGTTTCCAAACCTTTCTTGTGGCCACCTCTGTTTAGCAGACCCCACCTCTGTTTAGCAGACCTCTCTCAGTAACGGTCAGTCATTTTCAGCATCTTCCTTTTTGTGTTTTTACAAGACACTACATAAATCTGTGCATGTCGATCAGGTGACTACTAAACACTGGCCTAGCAACAGTAAAACTTAGGCTGGTTTTCCTGGAGTAGGGGCTAAGTTCTAGTAGTAACACCATCGGGGAATGTATTGTAGGAATAAACTGGTTTTTGATACTTTGGGTCATCAAAATCCTTGATTCTTTCTCATGTTTTTGTGCATCATCAAAATCCTTCATACATATTATCTTTAGAAACTACAACTTTTAAAATTTTCAATTAAAAAAAAAACCCATTGCTACCATTACAAAGCTTTATATATAGGGAGAATTTGTGTAGAACAGTTGCACTTGCGACTATGCCTGTCCGCTTCAAACAGCCTATTGTAGAGGTTAGTAAGGCTCCGAAAGAAACACACCGACGTTTGATGACCGTGCAAATAAGGAAAACTCAACCGTCTGCGTACAGCTTCCACCACGTTTGTCGATTGTTGGTGGTGACAATGCCGCCAGCTACTGGTTTGAATTGTTCAGCCCAGCAAATTTGAAAAATAAATGCAATTCTAAATTCCGAAATTTAAATAGCTGAGCTGACACTTCGCACCTCGTGATTGTAATGTGTTTTATGTCCAGTGCGTGAGAGAATGCGTGTGATTCACGTGAGCGTGCGTGTTGGGTTCAGTTCGCGGCGCTCTGAGCCGATTCACGAAATTGGGTAAAGCACCTATACGAAACTCATTATTATTATTATTACTGCTGTTTGGCTCCTGTCTGCTGAACACAAGTGTGTCTGTGCATGTATTTGTGTATGTGGCGTAGTGGTGTGATGCTAGACACTCGTTATAGAGGTGACTGCTTTATCCATGTGTATGCTTTGGTAGGTTTGACTGTCTTAAGTGTTGCTCTGTTGCCAGCAGGTGGGTGAGTGGACTAGAGACAGCACCGCCCCTCATGAACAAGGGACTGGGCTACCTTGTCAACGTGGAGAAAAGGAAACGTACGATGATTTTCCTCCTCTTCTTCATGTTTGTTGTTTATTCTTCAGCTGGGTGCAAAGATTATCATTTGAAAGAAGTTCTTCCTGGGAAATTCGGGCTGCTTCCCGAAGAAGTGCTTTGCCGTTGTGCAACGCCACCCAACCTACCTATCCTAGGTTTTAGTTTATTGTTTGTTTGTTTTTTTGGCTGCCCCAACTCTTTGCCAGCTCCAGTGGTATTCCTCCCAGGTCATGGGTTTAATCCATGGAGGGCTGGGAAATGGGGGCAATTTTTATTTTGCATGATGATCAGGATGATGGTATGATGGTACGATGGAGGTCCATGTGGTTTGAGACTGTGTGACAGGGTCACACTCCATGCTTCCTGTCATAAATATCCTGGCAATAACCAGGCCCAGGAACTACGGCACGTGTGGTGCCAGCCGTGTAATTTTCCACATAAGATGTGTCATAACAAAGGAAGCACCCTCAGAGTCGCACCTGTAAAGTGGGTGAGTCTCGGCTGTTCAGCGAGGTTTAACTGTGTGTGTGTGTGTGTGTGTTGTGTGTGTGTGTGTGTGTGTGTGTGTGTGTGTATACAGGTGTTCTCTCAGTATTACTGGACTGGACCATGGAGGGACTTGACCAAGACAAAGCTATGCAGCAGCCGGAGGGCACGTTCAAAGTGCGACATCTCAAAATGGGCATTGCGCTGGCCACCAGTCTGTTGCAGTGTTCCCCGTCTGTTGCCAAGGGCCTCATAGTAAGGGATGCCTTTACCTGAAAATTGTGAATCCTACATTTGCCCTCATTCTCTAACTTGGTCAGAATCAAGTAACTTGAGTGAATGAACGTGGAGAAGTCCTGTATATTAATACACAACTACGAACAACCAAAACAACCAGCCCAAAAGCCAAGCAACCACAACAACACCATCACCCCCCCCCCTTCCAAACAAACAAACAAACATACAAAGAAAAACAACAAACAAACAAACAAAAACCCAACATCAGAACACAACACAAACACACACACACACACACACACACACACACACACACACACACACACACACACACACAAATACCCCAAAACAAACAGCAACAACAAACCCACAAAAAACGGGGTTAGATTAATTTACACCCCATAGTCTGGATAGATGCTGATGTGGACTGAACATTTAAAAACAAAAAGAAAAAGGTATTTATTTACACATAGTGAAGTCTGTGGCACAAACATCTGATGATTTTTTTTCCTCTCAGACTCGAGGTGTCCAGTACAGTCTCTTGAATCTACTGGAGTCGCCCTACATGGCCTTCAGCATTCGCCTTCAGATCCTCAAAGCGCTAGATGCGTCCCTTCGTTTCCCTGATGGTGTGCGATGGTTCCTGGGCTCACACCCTGAACAGGAAGCCCGGCGTGACTCAGCGACTCTGACTTGCTATCAGCGTACCGTGCAACTCATGACGAAGAAACAGGTTGTTAAAACAACCCTATGTGGTTTGACTGTTTTTAGCCTTCATGTGTAGAATTCAGGGCCCGTATGTAAAACTCGAGGTTAATTTAACCCACGGCTATGGGCCTAACCCAGACTAGGACAAACGAAACCCCAAAACAAAATTAAATAAATAAGGAAGCGAAGAAAGAAAGACAAAAATCCTTCTATAACGGCATAGGCAGCTTGCTGAAATGGACCCGCTTCCTGATTTAAAACAACCAAAAAAAAAAACCAATAGAAAATTTAACCTTAGAGCTAGTTTAGTTCGAGGTTAGACTCTAACCCGGGGCTAAACTCCCTAACCCCGACTTTTACATGCGGGTCCTGGGCTTCAGATCTTCCACCTTTCGGCAGATTTTCACCTTTGGCTACAAATTTTCCTCACTCGACATTTTTGTCCCGTACCAGCCATGTTGAATAGTTTCGTTGAGGTTCTTTTAGAACGTGGTGCTTGATTTAGCGTATTTCACATGCATCTCTTCAGCATTTTCCAAATAATCCAGAGTTTGTGATTGTCAGACATTCCTGTTTGCAGCTGGCGCAGGTGATGATGGGGCTGAAGGCCTTGTTACACAAAGTCCACACGTACGAGACGTTCATGAAACTCCGAGCTGCCATTGATCAGTGAGTTGCTCTCTCTCTCTCTCTCTCTCTTTCTCGCTCTTCACTGCCCTCAACCAATAGCTGTTGCCACATCATCATCTAGCTGTTTGTGTGCGTGTGTAGAAGTGGGGGGCAGGGGAATCTGTGTTATGTGTTTGTAGTTAATTAGATACATGTGGAGGCGTGATGCTTCTGTGTCTGGGTGAGTGTGTGTTGATTGTAAGGTGCCCTGAGCTCCTGCGGGAGGGAGGGCATCCCTTAAATACCCATATTAATTATTGTTATCTGCCTCTGTCTGTAGCCATCTTCACTTCTGTCACTCTGTGTGTGTATGCATGCAAAGGAAAACGGGCTTTTCATGAATTGAGAAACACAAACTGACAAAGTAAGGTGTTATTCTAAGGATGATATCATATTGTGCGTGCGCGTGCATCAGTGGTGCTAGACAGTTTGTGTTGAGTGAGCATGTAGTGACTTACACCAATCTACACTTGAGAACAATTCGCATTTATTCATTTGTTTATGTTTTTTATGTGTTGCTGAAAATATTGCACCCTTTGTGTCGCATTTCAGTGTCCTTGACTCACTCCCATCCGTGGACGAGGAGGAAACGCCTCACAAGACGGGTGGAGAGGAGGACGGGGAGGAGGACTTGGCACCACCTGAGAGTAGTCTCCCTGTAGAGGAGGAGGATGTTGACAAAATCGTCGCTTGTCTAGAAGAAATCCACCGTCTATTTGCTCAACCTCAGCACCTTATTGTAAGCTTTTGATGATGTATTTGAAGCAGATTTAAAAGCAAATTGCAGCATTTTTTTTTCTTGGTAGAGTTCACTACAGGTGTAAGACTGTTGGTGTTCTTGGCAATGGTGCATGCAAAAATCAGGCATTTGGAGTGAGTGGGTATTTAACTTCAATGTCCTTTTTCACCTTATGTGGGTCACATGAAAGTTGAGGCAACGAGAAAAAGGCCAGTTTTTTGTCCCAGCCAGGACTTGAACTCACGACCCGAGCATTGCAAGTCCAGGGCCCGCATGTTAAAGTCGGGGTTAGGGAGTTTAGCCCCGGGTTGAGTCTAACCTCAAACTAAACTAGCTCTAGGGTGAAATTTTCTGTTGTTTTTTTGTTTTAAATCAGGAAGCG
This sequence comes from Batillaria attramentaria, assembly GCA_018292915.2. Classification (NCBI taxonomy): domain Eukaryota; kingdom Metazoa; phylum Mollusca; class Gastropoda; family Batillariidae; genus Batillaria; species Batillaria attramentaria. The sequence continues at coordinate 1,358,565 of JACVVK020000038.1, read as the reverse complement.
GGTCCATTCCAGCAAGGTGCCTCTGCCGTTATAGAAGGATTTTTGTCTTTCTTTCTTCACTTCCTTTTTTATTTAATTTTGTGTTGGGGTTTTCTTTTGACCTAGTCTGGGTTAGACCCGTAGCCGTGGGTGAAATTAACCTTGAGTTTTACATACAGGCCCAGTGCTCTGCTGTTCAGCTACCCTGGATCCCGCAGGCTTATGGAAATTTTTTTACAGCGATACACATTTGCAGTTAATAGTAATAATACTGCTGCAATTTAACATTTTCACTTGTTACAGAAAGCTGCAGGATTGGTCTGTTCTCAACCATGCTTGTCTTTTTCACAGAGTCAACCCAGCAGTTTGCTACCAGTCAAGTCCTTGTCAGACAAAGAGGCAAAACCCGCGGATGTTTACCCCGCTGTCTTCCGTCTGGCATATCACTGGTAAGAAATCAACATGGCTGTCTTCCCCTGCTTCTCACTGCTACCCACCATTCGTTTTCCTTCTCTGTTGTTGACAGGAGAGGTTATGCTTGAGCAGCTGAGCTCATCTCACGTACAGCCAAGATGGTCACTTGTGTAAGCCGTGCCACTGCCCAAACCAGTCACCCCAGAGGATTGCCGAGTGTTTTCCGTCTGTATTTACACAGTAAAAGACCGTCACTTGTCTAATGCAGCCATGCCGCCCATAATGGCAGTCCCAAACTGGCTGTCATCCAGTACAAACCACTTTGTTGTGTGATGGCCACCTTTGCACCCGCGGTGTTTTTTTTGACGAGCGTCTAGTGTGACCACCAAAAGTGTCTGCTTTCTTCTGCGTGACACTAGCCAGGACGAGTGACAAAAGAAAGTGTTCAGCGGAGTGTCGCCACTTGTTGCTGTCTCAGTTGTCTTCACGACATTAAAAATCAACACCTGATCTCATTGGTGACAGGTAAAACGATGCTTGGACAAAGAAGAAAATCGCGTGGCTGTGTATTTTATTGTCCAATCACATGTAGGATATTAGTTTGAAATGTTAGACACGTTTTCCTTCTGATCATTGCACCCTGTAAAATCCGGCCACGTGTCGAAGACGGCCAATTTGACTCGGTCCCTTGGGTGACTGTCTTACACATATCTGACTGTACCACATGAATGTAATGTGTTTGTGTGGTGTGTGACGCTTGTGATTCGAGGCGGGCAATGCAAATGATTTCATACCCTTTCTATTGTTATTGTATCTTTCTATATATTTGGTATTACTATTCTGCTCCTTGTTTTCATTTTTGACGTCCATTTGTGGTAAGTGGAGAATTTTTAAAAGTTCTTTTTTGTAAACGTGCTGTATTTGTTTAAAACAAAGATTGGCACAGAATTTGGCTTCTCACCACCCAAGTTCTCTGCGTGAATGACAGTAATATCTCCTTAATCCTTTTATTCATGTTGCATTTTCTTGTTTCCAGCCGTCTGCTGGAGTGCCTGTTTGTCTTGCTGTCGACGCCTGCCCTGGCATCTCAGGCTGCCGTGTTTGTTGTAGTCCGGCGTGTGATTCGCACCGTGCTTCAGACACAAGAGGGACTACTCTTCCTCAGCACTCGGCCTGACACCACCAACGGCATCATTCGCTCCCTTGTTCAAATGACGGTACTGTTTGGAATTAGCCCTTTAAGTCTGCCCAACTTGGCTGTTGTATTCAGATTTCTACATGTCACAGATAGTCTCTTTTGAATGCACATGCATTCTAACAAGTGCAACTGTTACAAGTCTTCTGTGAAGTTTAGTAAAACTGGAGTAAGATGTTGAAACGTGCAACATTCAGTCTTGGTCCTATACTTGCAGGACGAAGCATGCGAGGAAGCAGGCGAGGATATGTTGGCACGGCAACTTGGCCTGGAGATGGTGTACCACCTGCAGACATTACAACACATTGACCAGCTGTTTGAGTATCTCAAGAAGGGTGAGTGTGTTAGTTTACCCCAAACATTTCACCCAGCTGTTGAAAAATACAGTTCGCTGTCAGCGCAACACTTTTCAGTTTATAGTTAAATCATTATACTGGGTTAGTTTTCTGACTTAGCTCTTAAAAGCCCATACAAAAAGTGCTGTACTTGAAATTATCATATCACTAGGAGCCACTTCAAGCCACTATTATGCAATCTGCGTCGGTCTTGGGCCCAGCGGGAAGGCTCACACCTTCTGTAATAGTGGCTTGAAGTGGCTCCTACTGGTGTGCAGTGGGTGGGTGTGTGGGATGGGTGGGTGTTTGGGAGTTTAACGTCCTTTTCCACCACGTAAGGGTGATATTAAAGACGGGGCAACGATGAAAAAGCCAGCACAAATATTTGGCCCCAGCCGGGATCGAACTCACGACCCGAGCATAAGAAGTCCAACGCTCTACCATTCAGCCACCCCGGCTCCCCTACTGGTGTGCAGTGGCTTGTCCTCTTTAACCAGTCTTATCATATTGTGGGCAGGGGGCGGTCAAACTCAGGCTGTTGCGGGTTCTGTACTGGTGATTTTGACTGATAGTTTACATATTACCTGCAGTGGGCGACAACATCAAGGTTGATGACGCTGAGCCACTGGGGATCCTGCACAGCTTGTACTCCATGACCTTCACCCCTGGCCTGCGTGATTGTGTCATGGGGCGACGTGCCATCGCTCACGTTCTTGGGCTGGCAACCAACCTGAATGCTCTGTTGCCGTTTATCCAGCCCACTGGTAACACGTTTGATTTATTGTTACTTATCTTATTTTGTTGTATAATGGTGCGGTTTGCTGTATACTCATATTGAGCAATTGTTTACGTAAGTCCATTGTTATTACAGACATACACAGTCCTTTCTGGTGTGAACATGCAGACAGTAATGGTTTCCATGGTAGCGTTCTGCTAAGCAAACCCATTTCGTACTTTCACGCTCTGCAAACTTTTGACCCCTATCTGGTGCACATGTGCTTGGCGATCCCCCAACCCCCACCCCCCAGTCTGTTTGAGAGTCACAATTATCATGCTAATAAATGTTTGGCAGGTGACGAGGCAAAGGACGTGGCGCTGCGCAAATCTGTAAGCTGGGGCTACACCACACAGCTCATCACCATGGTGATCATGTACTCGGAGGGAAGTCAGCTGATCGAGAAGTTTGGCAGTCGTTTGCTGGCCATCAGTGAAGATGGTAAGTATTTTGCTCTACAGCTCTTCCACATGCTGTTTATGGTGGTGGTGGTGGTGGGTTTTTTTTGTTGTTGTTGTAAGAATCTAAACCTGATAAATTGAAGCATGGATAATCATAGCATTCTGAAAATTGGTGATGTACAAGAGTACACTCGACACCACCAACAAAAAACTTTGTCTCCGTCACTAAATGCTGGGGGCGAGCGGTGGTCTAATAGGTAGCACGTTAGATTTAGCCGCTGCGCGACTGAACAGCCGTCACCAATGTCACGACGACGAAGCATGGGTTCGAGCCCAGGTCGAGCTTGTGAATGTGATACCGGTTTTTCCTGGCTGCAGGGCTGCTTATCGGGGGTTTCTCTCCGGATTATCCGGCTTTCCTCCCCCAGCAATTGTAAAAAAAAAAAAAAGGATAGGTATTGGTGGCACTGCACCGCGGCGACGCGCTTCCCCCTGGGGGAAGCAGCCCAAATTTCCCGAAAAGGGACAATAAAGTAGTTTACCAAAAAAACACCACAAAAAAACTCTACACACTTTTCCTCTTTTTTATCATTGACCATTATAAACCCTGAATTACGTTTCACTGACAATGTTATGATTGTTAATTAGGGGGGAGTTTTTATCGTTTGAATCCAAGTGCTGTGTGGCTTCGTAGACTTAGCATTTTTTTTTCCACCCAACTGTGACATACCCATTTCTTCCTTTGCGTGTTGTGTCAGCCGCCAACAGCAGCAAGCTGGCTCAGCTACAGGAATGGCTGGCGCCCGTCAAGAAGCTGACCAGTTTTGGGGTGGAGGATGTGGGTACCATGGCGACGCTGCTCAAGACGTACGCGGAGGACGCGGCCAAACTGCCGCCCGGTCTCATCGCGGTGTTGAGGCTGCTGCATAACCTGGCCATCCCACCCAGCTACCTGTCCTCACTGGCTGATGGTATGTTATGTTTGTATGATTGTGAATGATGATGAAGATATGGTGGATGAGAATGGTGTTTTGGAGTTTCATTTCCCCACATGCTGTGTGTCTTCACTGGCTGATTTAGTTATTTTTAGGTGTGTGATTGTGATGAGGGCGAATGGGTGGGTGGATTTTTTATTTTTTTTTTTAAAAGATAAGACAAGACTAGATAATACTTTATTTACCCCTCAAATGTTTGCTCAAAACGTAACATTCACAATGCAGTACATGAAAATAGTGCACACAACACATGCACACACACACACACGCACCACACCACCCACGCACACACACACACACACACACACACACACTACACACACACACCACACACACACACACACACACACACACACACACAGAGTGCACTCATCACATCATCAGTTGTCACCATGACATTGAGGTAGATTTCAAAAACAGGGGTGGTGGAGAAAAGATTACAGAGTCTCTCTGAGTCTGCTTGGATTTGAACCTACAGCCTTTACCGATGAAGAGCAACACGTGAATAAACCAATGAAGATTGCTCATTTTTTCTTTTTCCTCTCTCCAGAGGTTCCTACCCCTCTGCATCACACATATGTGCTGGTGGAACTTTACAGCGCCGACTGCTTCCCCGTCCTTATCAACATCTTGCAGGTCAGTTTAGGACGTGTTCCAGCTTATTATTTTATTTTTATTTTTTTCTCTCTCTGTTGGAGCTTTGTCAGATATTCTCTAACAGTTGTTGTTGTTGTTGTTGTTTGTGCTTTCAGTGTGATTATGATATAGCTGTAGGGAATTTCAGTGGCAGGTGATAGTCTTCACAGAGCCTGAAAAATTAAAGTCAGTCCTTTGTTTAGAGAATGGAATAGATATTGAATCCTGACTTGACTTGACTTGACTTGACAGTTCACCCTTCACAATCACAGTTGCATCACCATGTGATATCACAAGTGGTTTTCTCCAGAAACTGAGCGAGTTGCAGCTGAAACCATGGCAACAGGGTATCCCACAATCCCTGGACCACTGGACGATGTTCTTCGCCGCTGTGGTTCCTGCGTTGGCGATCGTGCGCGCCACTCTGTCACTCATCATCAAAACACGGGGGTCTGAGGCAAGGATCAGCTATTGCTTTTTGATTGTGCACAGTCTGTGTGATACTGTGGTGTAAACTGAACACATCTTTTTATTTTTTTTTTATCTTAATTTTCCTTTTTTTTTCTCTTTTAAAATCAGATTGACAAGACAAGCACTATACAAACACTTTCAGAGAATACATCACACACACACACACACACACACAACACCACACAACACACCACACCACAAACTTGTAAAAAGAAACCCCAAAACAATAAAATAAATAAATAAATGAGTGAATAAACAAATGAATTAATAACTACTTATTATAGTACAGGCACTAACAAAACACCAACACTAGCATGTCTTCTGATCTGGTTTCAGTAACTACTTTCCAAGCTTACACGTATCAGTATTTCATCTAAGAAGAGGAGCATTTGGAAGCCCTGACAATTTTACAGAGTATCATGATGTGTAAGATGCAGTAGTACATCAGAACCTCTTTTGCACGACCACCCAGAAGGGGGACCACCTGCATTTACAGGCCAGGTTGAAGATGACATTGGGTTTCATTTATGCAGTCTTTCAGACCTCTTTTGGGCAGCCAGCTCACTTGGGATCTGGCCGCCGTGGTGGCCACCTAAACGATCTTCTGTATATATTCATGTACATCTGCGGATATGGTCTAACTGTCATTCTCTTGTTCACTTGACATCACACTGTAAAGTAAATCTTCACCATGGGAGCTGCAAGGCATAATCCTTTGCCTTTCTGCGCTGTACATGTACTTACATATGTGCATTGATGTTTGATGACAGATTTTGGCCTGGCCTTGGAAAGTGAACGCATTTGATGATGGATCTCGTTTTTTTGTTGCAGTTTAAAGATCTGACAGTGCTGCCCACATTGTTTGAGTTACACACGGTGCTGTGTTCGGTGCCCAGTTCCACGCTGTACAGTCAGGATACACTCAGTGTAAGTTCCAGTCACACGCGCTACGTCTGCTCTCTCAGCGTTGGAATACGGGTGTTGAAAACACATACATGGCTGTCAACTGTACACACTCACACACGTGCATGCACACACGCATATGACAGTTGTTCAGCAAAATATTAAGTTCAGTTACCAAGTTACGTAGCATTAGAACGGTGTTTGTACCTGTGTATGTTGTCAATGTCAATGTCATGTATGTTCACTGCTGTGTCATTTGGTTTAAACAGTTTTATTTATTTTGAACAAATAGAAAAGGCACTCTCACAATTTCCACGATTGGATCCTTGTTTCAGGTACAGAAAAATATAGTGGATACCCTGCTCGCTTTCACTCAGCCAGACTTCAAATCACAGGGGGAAGAAGGTCAGTTCACACGTTCTCACTGTTCTTTCTTTTCCTGCATTGAGCGTGTCGGGTTCAGTTTCTGGCACATTGAACCAAGCAATTGGGATGAAGTGCCTATATAAGCGCCGTAGGCTGGAATTCCATCCCTCATTCTTTCCGCCAGTCACCATCCCTTGACACTTCAAAGAAAAATCTTAAAACCCAGAATGCCATTTCATTGTTTGCATCATGTGCGTGTGTGTACGTGCGTGTCATTGTGCCTCCACCCTGACTTTTTATGGCTCTGTATATTTTTGTATATATTTCTTCAGTTTCACGTGTTGTTTTATTTTACAGCGCTTAGACCTATTATGTATTAATAGGTTACAGTGTTATTATAATTATTATTAATTATGCTTTATTATTATTATTTATACTTTGTTATTATGATTGTTTCTGTCCAACAGCTCTGAGTAGCAGTTTATGGACGCTGATGATGAAGGAAGTGATACGTTATCCTGTCAAGTCGCCGTACGTCTACATGAGTGGTCTTCTCCTCATCTCTGAGTTGGTGCCCCTGCCCTTCCCTCTCCTGACAAAAGAGGTGAGATTTTGCTTGCTACTGTTTGATGAGAGAGGGGGGGAGGGGGGGGAGAGAAAGAGACAGAGAAACAGGCAGAGAGACAGATGGGTGGATGAGGGGATGAATAGATGGTCTCTCTCTCTCCCTCTCTCCTACTCACTCACTCACTCAGTCACTGATAATGGGCATGGGCAAACAAATGCAGCATGTTTCTGTTCGGATGCACTTGCATCACTCCAGGGTTTATTTATCGGTAATTGTGCATTGCCTTTTCAGTACCCTTTTATGCTAGAATTATACTATTTATAGCAGTTCGGATTCTTTTATTACACTTCCGCTGTTCTTTCTTTCTTGTTCAGCTACTGAGTGACGAGGAGGTGTCGCTGGCAGTCAACACGAGAAAGTTATGGAGCGCACATCTCCATCCACTCATGCCGGACATTCACAACGTCATCAGTCTTCTTGCTGGTCAGGTTTTCTTCATGATACAAATGTTTATGAGCACAACATCCCCCTTCAGCCACACGACACTTCACATGTTCATCTCCACAGGAAATGTAGTTATAACACAGTGTGTGGATTAAACTCGGGAGCACTGAAGAGAGGGTGAGGTGAGGGGGGGGGGGGGGGGGAGGATATATATTTCATGGACTTGCCACCGGGTAACCGTTAATTAACCATTTTTACACCACTCGCCATTGTAAATTTTCAGTGCGTTAACTTCTAGTGCTTTATGTTCGAAAATAGTAAGGAAACAGAGAACGAAAGTGTGAGATATGACTTTTCATAACCCACTCAGTGGTTTACGAGTTCACAAAAACACACTCCAGTTACGTCATCAGTCAAAGACGCACAGAAAGTGCATCATTTCAAACATTTGGAACTCGTATGTCACGGCCAGTGCATAGTTATTTGGGAGAGTATTCACTTTTGGGGATGAAATTTTACTTAGCAATTTGTCAAACGCTGTCCTACATGTATAGGTTTAAATAGTTCCTGACAAGGTCAGTTCCCTTGAACTGTGTTGAAGACGACCTCTCTGCTCTTGGAAAGTCCATACACACTCCACACTACCTTTGAGAAGTCTGCCTTGTGCTAGCTTTGATACTCTCCTAACTTACCAGACAGTATGAGTGAAATGACCTGTGTCGCTGATTGTTACAGGCACCGGGTGTCAGCCGTTACTGTGTCTGCTGCGTCGCGTGTGCTGGCAGATTGCTGACCTTGCAGCGCCATCTGCCACCATCATTGCAAGGTAGACAACTTTTACAGTATTGCATGGTTACCACCGTCACTGTTTCACTGGGAACGTGAACATGGACCCTCTCTGGCACAAAATCATGTATACGTATGAAATGTATGATACAGTATGATGCAGTCAGTCCACCATCCTTCCTGTGTGTGTGTGTGTTTGTGTTGTCGGTCAGCGCTGGAAACTTACCGACCTTAGTTTCAGATCTACGTGTCACCACTTGGCCTTGCATTCATTTCTGTTAAACGGGCTTAGTCCATCTTTTGTAAGCCAACTTATATTGTGGAACAGTTTTGCTCGTGAATGTGCCTGTATGCGCGAAATCCTCTACCTTGACGATTAGTACATCTGTTACTGCAATAAAATGTTGTTGACATGAGTGGTCGAACATTCAAATTCTATGACTTGTCACACTACTAGAGTGCTTAGTGTGAGTGTGGTCACCACATCATCGAGTATGCTTCTGTTGGCTCACTGCCAGCATTACAAGTGCTGTCGCTGTCCAGGTGTTTAAGTGGTGTGATGATAGATACCACGAAAACAGCTCAGAACGATCTGCGAGCATAAAAATGGTAGCATTAGCTCCTTTAAGTTTATGTAACCTGTTCGTCCATACCTAATATTGCAGGTGTTTGCTGGACGTGTACCTGGAGCAGCGGGCGGTGGAGGACGGGGTGGAGGAGGAGAAGAAAGACGGTGACAAGGAAAAGGACGGGGGCATGAGGGAGGAAGGGGAGGGTGCCGCAGTGTCGCCCATGACGACCAAGATTCTCAGTCTTGTGTCCTATCTCTTGTCTCAGCCGGGGATCAAGTCGGCCATATTGCAACTTATTAGTGCTGGGTCAGCCTCTTTGTCTGTGCATGCATGCGCACGTGTGTGTGTGTGTGTGTGTGTGTGTCTGCATGTGTGTGTGTGGGTGCGCGCGTGTGTGTGTGTGTGTGTGTGTGTGTGTGTGTGTGTGTGTGTGTGTGTGTGTGTGTGTGTGTGTGTGTGTGTGTGCACCTGTGTGGATGTGTGTGTGTCTGTTGGGGGGGGGGGGGGGGATGTGAATGCACATGTGTATTTGACTCTGTGTGTGTGTGTGTGTGTGTGTGTGTGTGTGTGTGTGTGTGTGTGTGTGTGTGTGGTTTAATAAATGAAAAATGTTGGGACTTAAGGGGGAGAGACGTTTTAGTTGAGGCAAACGGAAACATTTCACAGAAACATAAAAAGAAAACATGGATAAGTGACATATATCCTGGATGTGTTTTGTACAGTAGGTTTTCTGATTTCTGACAGTAACTGAGCACGTGCGCTTTATTTACAGGTCGACAGAAGAGAAGTACAAGATGTTACTGCCGATGTTGGTTCAAACCATGAACCTCGTATCATCACGGCCACAACACATCCAAGCACAGGAAGCCATTGTGGTGAGTTCTGTTAATGCAAGTAACATGTAACAGATCGCTACTGCTGATCAAAGCCGCCCAAATGTAAATGCTGAAAAATTGTAATAATGGTAGTATGTGTGTGTTGTGTGGGGGGGGGGGGGGGGGGGGGGGGGGGAGGGGGGGATGTAAACCAATACTCCTTATGAGATCTCATGTGTTTATTTGTTTACTTGTCGGTGGAGCTAAAGACAAATTTTCCTTTAACTCTTGACTGCCCATTGGATTTTCCCTGTATCAACTCCCTATTCCCATGAGGATTTGCAGAATTTGGCATGTTTTTGGGTGGGTTACTTTAAGAAGCTCTGGAGACATAACCATTGCACTAACTGAAACCAGATTCGGCAGAGTTAAAGCAGAGGCATTTAGGTACAGCATGAAGTAACTTTGTACCCATTTCTCAAATCCGAATTTGAGTATTAAATTAGTTAAAATTAATATTTTTACCTTTAAGGTGTGACACTAAATTAAAGCCTCTGATTTACCTTTTCTGTTGTGTTGAACATAATCACGCACACACACACACACACACACACACACACACACACACACACACACACACACACACACACACACACAGACTTCAGAAATGAAAATGCAATAGAAACCATGCAGTTTGACCCACCTTGGTAAGTTTAAGGACCGTAAAGTTATCTGTATCTGTGTGTTTATGTAGTGTGAGTGTATAGGTGGCAAAAGAACGTGAAATATAAAATGTGACGGCCACTGTACCAGTAGTTTACTTTCTGAGTACTGGAGTATGCAGTAAAAGATCCAGTACTCAGAAAGTAAACTACTAAAAGATCCACTGCTGTAGCCTTTGTTGAGCGTCTTTTTATTTTTAAAACAAAGTGCTGTTGTTTGCCTTCTGTGCATTTACGCTGGCCAACTCTGACACTATGCAGAAACACGAGCTGACGGTGATACATGTTTTGTCCACAGTCGGTGCTGCAGAGCTTGTGTGACCAGGAAATTACACTGGTTGCCCCAGACACTACCATGACGCTGCTGGAACAGGTTGGTCTGCCCGGAAACTAACAACAGAAATGTGAAGGGCTCAGAGTCCCAAGTAAAAGTTAATCATAGGGGTCATCATTACTGACACAGCAGAGCTGTTGTGCTTATTCTTAAATCTTTATGGCACGGTAGCGCTTCATTTTACAAAGGGAGGGGGATGGAGGAGGGAGAAGGGGGGAGGTGCCATATAATCATTATTATTACTACTATTATAGTTGACAGCCCAGTGCTCACCAACTGATCCTATGTGTTACTCTTACTATGTTACTGTTACTCGTACTGAAGAAATGCCCTGTTAGATCCTGTGTGTTACTCGTACTGAAGAAATGCCCTGTTAGATCCTGTGTGTTACTCGTACTGAAGAAATGCCCTGTTAGATCCTGTGTGTTACTCGTACTGAAGAAATGCCCTGTTAGATCCTGTGTGTTACTCTTACTGATGAAATGCCCTGTTACGTCCTGTGTGTTACTCTCACTAAAGAAATGCCCTTTTAGATCCTGTGTGTTACTCGTACTGAAGAAATGCCCTGTTAGATCCTGTGTGTTACTCGTACTGAAGAAATGCCCTGTTAGATCCTGTGTGTTACTCGTACTGAAGAAATGCCCTGTTAGATCCTGTGTGTTAACTTACTCTCACTAAAGAAATGCCCTGTTAGATCCTGTGTTACTCTCACTAAAGAAATTCCCTGTTATATCCTGTGTGTTACTCTTACTAAAGAAATGCCCTGTTTGATCCTGTGTGTTACTCTTACTGAAGAAATGCCCTGTTAGATCCTGTGTGTTACTCTCACTGAAGAAATGCCTTGTTAGATCCTGTGTGTTACTCTCACTAAAGAAATGCCCTGTCAGATCCTGTGTGTTACTCTTACTAAAGAAATGCCCTGTCAGATCCTGTGTGTTACTCTTACTAAAGAAATGCCCTGTCAGATCCTGTGTGTTACTCTTACTAAAGAAATGCCCTGTCAGATCCTGTGTGTTACTCTTACTAAAGAAATGCCCTGTCAGATCCTGTGTGTTACTCTTACTAAAGAAATGCCCTGTTAGATCCTGTGTGTTACTCTTACTGAAGAAATGCCCTGTTAGATCCTGTGTGTTACTCTCACTGAAGAAATGCCCTGTTAGATCCTGTGTGTTACTCTTACTGAAGAAATGCCCTGTTTGATCCTGTGTGTTACTCTTACTGAAGAAATGCCCTGTTAGATCCTGTGTGTTACTCTCACTGAAGAAATGCCTTGTCAGATCCTGTGTGTTACTCTCACTGAAGAAATGCCCTGTTAGATCCTGTGTGTTACTCTCACTGAAGAAATGCCCTGTCAGATCCTGTGTGTTACTCTCACTGAAGAAATGCCCTGTCAGATCCTGTGTGTTACTCTTACTAAAGAAATGCCCTGTTTGATCCTGTGTGTTACTCTTACTGAAGAAATGCCCTGTTAGATCCTGTGTGTTACTCTCACTGAAGAAATGCCTTGTTAGATCCTGTGTGTTACTCTCACTAAAGAAATGCCCTGTCAGATCCTGTGTGTTACTCTCACTAAAGAAATGCCCTGTCAGATCCTGTGTGTTACTCTTACTAAAGAAATGCCCTGTTAGATCCTGTGTGTTACTCTCACTGAAGAAATGCCCTGTCAGATCCTGTGTGTTACTCGTACTGAAGAAATGCCCTGTCAGATCCTGTGTGTTACTCGTACTGAAGAAATGCCCTGTCAGATCCTGTGTGTTACTCGTACTGAAGAAATGCCCTGTTAGGTCTGATGCGCTAAACAATGTTTGTTTGTTTGTTTTTGTGTCAGCTGGCGTGTACGTTGCCGGACAAAGACCTGATGGTGCAGATCGTCACCGCGCTGCTGGAACACATCGGGAACCCCAGTCACTCCTACGCCTCCCTCCTGCCCTGTGTCCGTACCCTGGTCATGCTGACGGAACATGACTACGGCTTCTATTACCTCAAAACGTGAGTTTCAGAGTTTCACATGTTGACTCGGACCTGACGCAATTATGGGGATTGTAGGGATTATAGAAACAGAGTGATGTTTCCATAGTGGTGCTTTATCATTTTGCTTTATTTATTATTTTTTTTTTTTTTGCTGCCCCAACTCTTTTTGCCAGCTCCTGTGGTGTTTCTCCCAGGTCATGGGTGGAATCCACGGAGGGCTCCAGGGCTGGGACAATTTTTATTATGCCTCATGATGGAGATGAGGATGATGGTAAGATGATGCTATGGAGGTCCATGTGGTTTGGGACTGCGGGACAGGGCCGCATTCCACGCTTCCTGTCATAAATATCCCGGCGTTCACCAGGCCCGGGAACTACGGCACGTGCGGTGCCGGCCGTGTAATCATCCACATCAGAAGACGTGTCATACCAAGGGAAGCACCCCCAAAGTCGCACCCGTGAAGTGGGTGAATCTCGGCAGTGTGGCAACAGCCTCCCCACTGGGCCCATAGCACACCCGCTCTGGGTAGGAGCCGACCTAGGTAGGAAAAATCCCGCTTGTCTCAGCTGGGATTCGAACCCGGGTCTCCCGGTCCATGGTCCGAAGTGCTAACCACTACACTACGGGGGCCGGTATCATTTTGCTTTATGTAGGGTGTGTATAAATGCAGTTTAAAAAAAAATTAAAATGAACAAGATGATGCAACGAGTGATTAAGAGTGTATGTAAATGTCAGCTTTCCATCTGATAACTTCAAACAGCACACGTGTTGATCAGGAATTTTTCAGATGTGCTGTCCAAGCTAAGGGTCTGTTTCAAACAGAGTGCCTCTGAAATTAAACCACTTTTGCTTGATGAACTGTGATGACACACTTCTTTAGGGAGAAGTACTTCAAATATCCCAAAAGGGACAATAAAAAAGGAAGGAAAAGAAAATACAGGCACATGTAGGAAAAAAAAGAAAGAAAAAAAGTTGCTGAGAACTTGTTTATGCTTGTGTGCTTATTCTTTAACCTTCCACCTTTTCGACGGATTTCCACCTTTGGCTGAAAATGTTAGTCCTCCAATAAGTGTGTTTCCTCCTCTGAATCACTTAAAATATTTCCAGAACGCACCAAACTGCACAGATTTTAGTTTTTAATCTAATTCTAGAACTTTTCCTCGAAGAATAATAATAATAATTATGAGAATTGTATAGGCGCTTTACCCAATTTCATGATTCGGCTCAAAGCGCCACGAACTGAACCCAGCACGCACGCTCACGTGAATCACACGCATTCTCTCACACACTGGACATAAACACATTACAATCAGGTGGTGCGAAGGGACAGCTCAGCTATTTAAGTTTCGGAATTTAGGATTGCATTTATTTTTTCAGATTTGGTGGGCTGAACATTTCCAAAGCAGAAACTTAATTCTGAAACTTTTACTCTCAGAAGTGTTTCCTTCTCCGAGGCATGTGAGACCATGCCAGAGTACACCAAATTATACAGATTTTAGTCTAATTTTAAAACGAAACATGTCCCTGGACACACCTAGTGTAGCATGCGTTCATGGTTTTGTCACTAAATATTGCATACTTTTCCTCTTGTTGGATCATCTATCATTTTAAGCCCTGATAGAAGCCTGGTAAGTGTCCATCAGTTAGTACTATGATTTTGTGCTCTTGTGTTCTACACAGTGGCTTGGAATCGAACCCGGGTGCTCTGGTGAACCTGCTGCGCCACATTAACGAGACATTCAGCAAGGACAGCTCCGACTGCCTGTCCACCCTGTCCACCATCCTGGAGCTCCTGCGTCTCCTGACCACTATCGACACGACGGACGAGGGCCTCAGCATGACGCGGACGCACGCCCTCACACGCAAGCAGCTTTGCCACATCCTGGACTGGGTGCCGGGACAACATCACCCTCTGCAGGACTTGGAGGTAGGAATTTAGGACGATGTTTCACTCTGAGCAGATGTCTTGGAGATTTAGACTTTGACCTGCGTGAGCTGCAGAATTTCTCATTGTGGAAGTGTATTGGGTCATTTTTAGTGTACTGATGTACTGCAACTGCCGGCTGTAAAACTATACAAACCTCAACCTACACACAAAAAAACAAAAAACAAAAAAAAGTTTTTGATTTTTTGGTTTATTTCTTTTGCCCACTAAATTGTCATTCTGGAATACTGGCATAATTTGATTGTGTGAACGTCTGAAGACCACACACTTTCTCTTCTTCTCGTGAGCTGTTCCCAGAAATGAAGTTTCACAACATCAAAATGTGTGTTTCATGTTATGGTAATGGATCTCAATGACCTTGACATCATTACAGGAGATGTCAAAAGAAGAGGAGGCCTTAGAGAGTCTGTCAGAAAGCATCACGTCGCTGGTCACTTTGCTGCGAGAGGATGGCGCTGATGCCAATGCAGGTATGCACAGCTTGTAGACGACACTACTCATGTCAGTCGAAAGGGCAAGCCTCCAGAGTCGTAGTATGGTCGGGCAAACTGTCTTGCCAGACGCTACAAAGAGGGAAGCACCTGTAGTTCGATGTGATTGAAACGTGGAAAGAAAGCAGTAATTTCATTGACGTCATTTGAAAACAAAGACCATTCCGTCAGCCTCTTTCATCTTGAAATCACCCCTTTGTCTGTAAAATGACGTCAAGGATGGATGTAAGAGGGGGAAAAATAGTGTTTCTAGAAAACATTTTGAAAAATTTACTCACTTTTTGTTTGCAGAGACACATTGTGTGGCTCATGTTATAAACTGAAGGTTGTGTATGTTGAGACTGTAAAACCGGTGACCTTTACCTTCCACAGGTAATGAATCATGGGAAGTAACTCTGCCACCGTCCCGCCCGCTCCTGGACTTGTTTAGCCAACGCAGCGTGTACGCTCTGACGGACAGCGACGACGATCGACTGAGCATCAACTGCTGGCTTGCCAATCCAGCGCTTGATGAGCCTGACGCAGAACCTGAGGTCGTCAGATGCGACCTTCTGGCCTGGTGTCAGCGCTACTTGCCTGACCTTGACCTTAATGAAGAACTGAAGAAGGAGACGGAGGAGAAGCAGGAGGACATTGTGCGACCCAAACGACCTCGGTGAGAACCATGGCAATAGCAACTTGCATAGATGAGATGTAACATAGTACAAATATAACATTGACAAAGTGTCAAATTCTGTAACATTTTTTGTGAAACTAGAATGTACTGCAAGGGTTTCATTTATTTGCCTTTTCAGCAATATTTTGCATGCTAGTGCGAATTAACAACAACAAACAAGTAAAGCAGAAACAACCATGAGACAAAAAAAAAAAAAAAAAAAAACGGCAACAAGAAAAGAAAAGAAAAAACCCCTTAGAAACAGACAAAGTAAGCTAAGACTAAGCTTGTTAATTCCTTGGCAAAGTAATTCAGACGCTAGTAAATGTATTGATGTTGTTGGTTTGTCATCAGGGATCGACGAAAGTCACAGGAGGTGATCAACATCAACAGAGGCCGGCCTGGCAAAAAGCCTTTTGGTGAGAATTACACAAGCAAAAAAAAAACAAAAAAAAAATAACAACAAACAAACAAAATTAGCAAATAGTGATGGCAGTTGGGGGAGGGGGGGGGGGTGGATGGATGGGATGATGATGATGGGGATAGGGAAACTGAGAGGAGGAAAGGCTGATGAAAAATTCTGGAACAGGTAAATATACTGGAGATCGCTTTCTTTTCAGTCGCCCCGATGAGAGGGCGAGGCATCATGGCACAGAGTATGATGTCAGGGCGAGGTCATGACCTGTTCCGCTCCCGTCCCCCCAACACGAGTCGCCCGCCGTCCATGCATGTTGACGACTTCGTCAAGATGGAGAACCGCAGTCAGATGCAACCGCCGATGCAGCCCACACCTCCCGGACTCCCACCACTTCGCCGTGACAAGGTCAGTAGGGATTTGTCTTTCCCCTCCTCAAATGTTGCGTCTAGAATGACATGCGTGCGTGCACACACACACACACACGTTTATTTTTAAATCTTCATCACTAATGGTGTGATGTATACATATGTACAGGAGATGCCAAGAGGACGAGGTGGGCGGGGTGGTATGGATCGAGGTCGCGGTGGATTCAATCAGAGAGGTCATTTCTTCACTCCACCTGGTAACTATGGACGTCGAGAACCTAGTCCTCACGGCAGCCACAATCCTCAGATGTTTGCCGGTGAGTTTTGTCACAGTGAGAGTCAGGCCTCAAGGTTAACTTTTTTTTTCTTTTTTTTTTTAGGAGCAATTTTCATGTTATGGCATTCTGGTGTAACTGCATTTTGAGAACAGCAGCACGCCTTGTTTTGTACCCTTCTTCTGGGTTTGCTCAGATTGGAATTATGCTAAAATGCCATGATGATGTTGATTTAGTATCTTTATGGAACTTCTTGAGTGCTACATTATCAGCAGTGATCATCTAAGTGTGAGGGGGGGGGGGGGGGGCTCTTTTATTTTACAAAATCAGACTTACATTTTGATCTGTCTGTTTAGTACATTCACATACTGTATCAGTTGCATATTACTGTACCAGTTGCATATTACTGTACCAGTTGCATATTACTGTACCAGTTGCTTATTACTGTACCAGTTGCATATTACTGTACCAGTTGCATATTACTGTACCAGTTGCTTATTACTGTACCAGTTGCATATTACTGTACCAGTTGCATATTACTGTACCAGTTGCTTATTACTGTACCAGTTGCATATTACTGTACCAGTTGCTTATTACTGTACCAGTTGCTTATTACTGTACCAGTTGCATATTACTGTACCAGTTGCATATTACTGTACCAGTTGCATATTACTGTACCAGTTGCATATTACTGTACCAGTTGCATATTACTGTACCAGTTGCATATTACTGTACCAGTTGCATATTACTGTACCAGTTGCTTATTACTGTACCAGTTGCATATTACTGTACCAGTTGCTTATTACTGTACCAGTTGCTTATTACTGTACCAGTTGCATATTACTGTACCAGTTGCATATTACTGTACCAGTTGCATATTACTGTACCAGTTGCATATTACTGTACCAGTTGCTTATTACTGTACCAGTTGCATATTACTGTACCAGTTGCATATTACTGTACCAGTTGCATATTACTGTACCAGTTGCATATTATTCATTTATTTATTCATTTATCCATTCATTCATTCATTCTTTATTTACTTTGTTTTTTTGTAATGAACAGTTCCTCACATGATGGAGTCACATCGTCCCAAACCCAACTTCCCAGGACCCAGACAGTTTGCGCGTGGCGGAGGGTAAGTTCCTCATCTCAACAAGTCTGTCTCACTTACTGTGATGGCAAATTTCTAGCCTTCAGTTTGATTCATTTCGATTCAGGCGTTTTACAGGGAAGAAAATTTTCCACCTTTGGCAGATTTCCACCTTTGGCTAAAAACTGTCCACCCACCAAAAAATGTTTTTCCTCCTCAAAGTGATGTCAAAACACCAGATTGCACAGATTTTAGTCTAATCCTAAAAAGTTACCTCCCAGAAAACTGTTTCCTCCTCTGAAGCACTGAAATTATGCCAAAATGCACCAGTATTGCACAAATTTTAGTCTATTCTTTTATTAAATCCAGATTCAGATACAGATAACTTTATTGTCCTTAAAACAGGTAATTTGTCTTCGGCTTCACTGACAAGTAAAGGAGATCATGAAATCACACAAGGAGTTTGGCTTATAAAATCCCTCTCTCTCTCTCCCCCTCCGTGTCTCTCACTCTCTCTCTCTCCCCCCCCCCCTCCCCCCCCCCCCCCCCCCGAGTTTGCGTTCGAGTTCCCTCCCCCCCCCCAGCAGCACCAGAGTTGATAACATACATAGCATTCCCCAGACACCCCTCGCGTTACACGCCTGCTTTGCAGAAGTGCGCTCGTGGCTTTGCCACGTTGTTACTAAATCACTGAATGCTGTACATTTTTCCTCTTTTTGGATGGTAGACCATTTTACACCCTGGTTTTAGAGTAACGGAGTTATAAAGACATTGCGTCTGTGTCCTTTGACAGCATGCATGAAAGTTTGAAAATGTTTCTGCCTGTGATTACATTTGTTTTCTGCGTTCACTCAGGCACGACAATCCTCCTGGTGGGATGTTGGACAGACACGGAGGACGTGACCATCGGTTTGGTCCACGAGGAGGTCGAGGGCCGTGGTTCGGAGGTCGTGGGAAGGACCTTGGCCCTGGGTAAGCGTGCCTTCACTCTTTAGTGCTAGTTTACTTGCGGTGATCACAGCTGAAGGATGCACATGCTAAGGATATGAAGTTTGGCTTGTCAGGAAAGTAAATTATTCCATCAAGGACAGATCATTTGTCTTTTTTTTTTTTGCCTATCCAACAGAGTTCTAGTGATGTTGACTGTGTCAGCTTGTGGGAACCTGTTTGCTCACATGCATCCCAAAAGTAAACAAACAAACAAGCAAACAAACAAACAGACAAACTAAAATGCAGAAAAACTCATCTCTGTGATAGACACAGAATATTACATCTCAAAACAGTTACACCCAACCCACTCGCCATCAGATTGCCAGATTGTACGGTATACGGGTGATAGGTGACTGAATACACCGTTTATTTTTGTCTGCTTTTCCATCACCAGGTTTTTGAGTGGAGGAGGGGGTGGCGAGAGGGGCGGTTTCCACGGACGCAGAGACCCTGGCAGACACGTTCGCTCCTTCACCAAGTGAGATCCAAGCTGTTCAAAGACAGAGAACGGGAACCGGATCTCTTCTGGACCAGACGCTGCCTGGTGAAAGACAGTGATGTAGATGCTCAGTATTCCAAGACTGATGCATCTCTTCCAGACTCTGAGTGCTCAGTGACACGTTGAAGCGCCGTTGTGCTCTGTGCTCTGCAGTGTGATGTGTTCATTTGCATCGCTCTACATGTACTTTCATTCTTCATTCACAACAATTTTGCAGACATGCATGGGGCGCTGACAGCTGTGGAGGAAAGTGGGTGACTTCATTTCTGACGGATTTTAAGTTTAGTTTCTCATGGAGTTGTGGGTTAATTGTGAAAAAAGGCTGCACTCTTAAGTTGTGCACAGGGCAGTACACAGACTTCCGTAGAATTGTTCTTAGCTTCCCGCTTTGTAGTTTTTTTGTGAATTAAAAAAACAAAAAAAACTATTTTATTGTCCATTTCGGGAAATTCAGGCTGCTTCACCAGGTGGAAGCATGGTGCCACATCACCCAATACCTATCCTATTCTTCAGGGGTGGGGGGGGGGGGGGGGGGTACAGGTGTAGGTCTCTGGAGATGATGATGACAGTGCGACTTTTTATACAGGAGAAGTTGGTTCAGATCTCCACAGCCTACCCAGTAGATGTGTTATAAACTCCTGTTTCTGGGAGTACTGGAAAGCTGGACGGACAAAAACGCCTCATGCACGTGGCAGAGACATCATCTTTGGACATTTCGTGTTACTGGTGTGAATTTTTATTGTAATATGTGACATCTCCATCAACATTCAGCCATCATTAGACGTTATTATTGTTGTCAAGTTTTTGAATGAATGAAATTTTTGTACAAATTTTGTACAAGGCTTTATTGTACAAATAAAAAAAAAACTTGGGTAGACGACATTTTGGTTTGTAGTTGTTTTAGTTGGTTTGGCAGGCTAACGCAACATTTTCCTCCACTGAAATAGATGCTTAAAGCCTCTTTGTTCGTAACGGCGCTGAGATGGAAAACTTTCGCTTTCGAAGCTCTAAGGCTGTTTGCCAGATAGAAGGGTGTTTCCCTTTGGCCATTACAACCATTTTCGTGACTTTGCGGCTTCCAGTAGTGGAGAAATATGACTTTGGCCAAACGTTTTCACAGTTAAGCTATGCTACATACAGTCGATACGCCCACTAAATAAAAATAGCCACTAATCAACGCTGTCTAGTTGGTGTTCAGTCAGCAACCATATCGCGTCATCTGCTCAGTGAGCGGCGTGCTTATATGCACACAGAACATATATCCAACCCGTCACCGAATTTTTTTATTTTTTTTAAAACTTTATTGTCCCTTTCGGGAAGTTCAGGCTGCTTCCCCCGGGGGAAGCGCGGTGCAGCGGCACCCAGTACGTATCCTTTTTTTTTCTTTTTTTAAAAAACATTTTTTTGCAATTTTGCTGGGGGAGGAAAGCCGGATAACCTGGAGAGAAACCCCCGATGAGCAGCCCGGCAGCCAGGAAAAACCGGTATCGCATATCACAAGCTCGACCTGGGCTCGAACCCACGCTTCATCGCCATGACATTGGTGACGGCCGTTCAGTAGCGCAGTGGCTAAATCCGACGCGCTACCTGTTAGACCACCGCTCACCCCCTGGCCCCATATTGTGTCTGTAATGACTGATTCTGATGCGTGGATTAAGCACATTCGATGAAAAGTTTTTCACAGCGATGTTGTATGCCTGACAAACGTATTGAGACTTTTGATTGTCTCTGTATTTGTGCGGTATGTGTGTGTGTGTGTGTGTACGTGTGTGTGTGTGTGTGTGTGTGTGTGTGTGAGTGAGTGAGTGAATGTGTGTGTGAGAGAGAGAGAGAGAGATTTGTACAGACTGCAAATAAACCCACACACAAACATTTCTGCAACGACTCATACACAAAGCAGCAAAAAACCAGTTGCAGGCAAGATAAAATGCACATGTATGTATGCACAAAAACCCCCTCTCATGGTTAGATCATTTGGGTCAAGGGTCACAAGTTGTTAAATTTGACATTTTATTTCCTGTTGGGTGAAACAGGCTACCGCTTAGCACCATGCAGCACATTGCCATTTTGCTGTGTGCGCTTGAAATTCACCCAGCTGATGCTTTTTTGTTTGGTTTGTGTGTGTGTGTGTGTGTGTGTGTGTGTGTGTGTGTGTGTGTGTTACTGTTGCACTCCTGAACCGTGCATACTGAACATTAAGAAAGTTTGATGGCCAGTCCTAAAAGAAAATGCAAAGAAACAAACCATAAAATAATAGCCAAACAATAGCCCTCTCCCCACCCCACCCCCACCCCCACCCCGCACCCTCCCCCCCCCCCCCAAAAAAAAAGGAAGAAAAAAAAAGCAAGCAGCTCGGCTAGATGTCTTTTCAGTTACAATCTCCATGGCCATCATTTGTCTTACTTAGTGCTTGTGGTAACTCGTTTACCTTACAGACAGCTCTTGATAGTCGTTATTAGATACAGGTAGCTGATGTTAGATTGTAACAAACCCGTCATTCGCGATAGTCCTAACCAAATTCCTCCAAACTGTTCAGAAATGAGAGTACCCACGATTGTCGCGAACAAAACTACAGCACTGAAATACATGTTCCGGGCCCAACACTGATACAGTACCTCAGGCTTCAAGTGCCTCATTCAGAACTCAGGTCTACAGTCAGTGTGTGTTACATATTGGCATTGGTGCTAGCTAGAACGATTCGACACTTTCGCTCCAGTAAACGCCACTATCAAAGCGTGAACAGTCACTTTGCAGGTTAAGTGGTACATGTCGTTTGTGGTTAAACACAAGGGAGTGACGCGTTGTGTGGACTCTTTCGTGTGTGTGTGTGTGTGTGTGTGTGTGTGTGTGACAGTGTGTGTGTGTGACAGTGTGTGTGTGGGTGTGTGTTGGCACTGTGCCTGAGGCGAAAATCGGACAACAGTTTGCACTTTCGTACTGTGTATGTACGCCACTGGTAAAAGTCGTCTGTCACACTTGATTGATTTGTAGTATCGATGATAATAGGTCGAGATTGCGCCTCTCTCTCTCTCTCTCACACACACACACACACACACACACACACACACAGCCACCACCACTGACCACCACCACCATCACCACACACACACACACACACACACACACAAACAACACCACAGCAACAACAACGCGCTGCATGAAATGCCGAGAAAAGGCCGGAAGGCAACAACCATTTACCCTTTCTGGAAACTCGGATGTGCCACCACGTCCGCCCCCCAAATCCCCCCCCCGCCCACCTCCGGCGCCCGCCTCTGCCCGCAGCCGAGTTAGCAGAGCACTGGACCGTCAGTGCTGGGGTCGTGAGTTCGAATGCCAGCTGGCAGCCAAAGCTTCATGTTGGCTTTTTTCTCGTGGCACCGCCTTGGGTATCACGGCTCTTATGTGGTGGAGTAAGGACGTTACCCCCCCCCCCCCACACACACACACACGGCTAGTGAACAACAAACCAACTCTCCCCCCCCCCACCCTCCGAGTACCGCCCCCCCCCCCTTTTTTGTTTTGTTTTTGCACACGCCCTGCTGCTCAGCCGCCCTGTTCACTTTCAAGCGTGGACCCTAACACTTAGTAGGGCATCAGCACAATGTGCAGCAGAAAAAAAAACAAAACACAATGGTGTTTTGATCACAGCAGTCACCCCACGATTTCCGTGTTCCGGTGCGAACTGTATTGGGGCGGTCGGTGGTCTAGTGGTTAAGAGACTTGTCACCAATGCGAGAGGTCGAGGGTTCGAGTCCCACTCGGGGCAAAGAATTTTTCCTTCTCGTATGTGGCACCGTTCATTCGGGCCGATCGTCGGGGGTTCTCTCCGGGTACTCCGGCTTCCTCCCCCTCTGCTTTGGAAATGTTCAGCCCACCAAACTGGAAAAATAAATGCAATTCTAAATTCCGAAATTTAAATAGCTGAGCTGACCCTTCGCACCACGTGATTGTAATGTGTTTATGTCCAGTGTGTGAGAGAATGCGTGTGATTCACGTGAGCGTGCGTTTTGGGTTCAGTTCGCGGCGCTTTAAGCCGATTCATGAAATTGGGTAAAGCGCCTATACAATACTCATTATTATTATTATTATTGGCTGAGGGTAATGTGTGGATCAGTGCGGAATCTTTTCAAGTACACACGCCTGCATTTTCTCACAAACAGGAAATTTTATTAGGTATACTGATTCATGGGTTCAGTTTCACCAGGCTGTTCTGTTTGAAATAGGATGTTGGTAATTGTTGTTGTTTATTATAGTTTAATCTTTTCATTAAATGATTGTTTAATTATAAGGATGTTATCATTTGATAACGATTTTTATGCAAGAGGTCGGAACGCGCCCGCCTGTGGCCTTGTCAGTAGTCAGGAAACGGAATCTGTTGTGGAGTTTTCCTTGTATGAAACCCACCCACATTCCCTGCAACCCAGAAGGATTGAGGCTTTCCTTTTATCGCCCTCCTGGCTCTCCCCCTCCCCCTCTCCCCCTCCCCTCTCCCATTCATCCCATCAGTCTTTTGATTCCTCGGCAAAGCCTCGCATCTGTCCGTCGCTAACTTAGCACAGGCGCACGCGACGTCTCCCCCTTCTCGCCATCATCTCCCGCTGAGACTGAGAAAGATGACAGAGGCCACAAGATACAGAGATGTGTGTCCTGTGCCTGTGTCAAGTTTCCAGCCGAACAAAGCACACGTGCGATAAACGACGGCCTGGCCTCGCCCTTTCTTCCAGTGACGGGACCGACTGATGACTAATAAGGGACACAGCCCGTGCACGATAGCTCAACTATAACGTGAACTTGCCACCCTTTAGGGTTAGTCATTCTGCACAGTAAAGATAAATTTTCAGTGCTGATGCCTTTTTAAACCAGAAGAAATGGTCCCGGCGATTGAGGAAACAGATTCTACCACAAACGGCAAACGTTTTTTGAGTAGGGACAGTGGAGTGCCCGCTGAGCTATCGTGCTTGATCGGTTCCTCGCCACAATCCTTTTAGGCTGGTTGGATGTGGGGACAAAGCACAGATACGGTGAACTTAACGGGAGAAAAAAACAAACAAAACAAAACAAAAAAACTGAGACCAAGTTCTAGCGGGCAGCAGACAGGAAATGCGAGGAGCTAAATTAGTTAATCTTCTTTGTTACTTTTCTCTGGATCTGTTGCCGTGTGGAGCTGTCGTGTATCCTAGTCAGTGCCGGCTCAGGCACTGTCGTCTGCTGCGAACAGTTTGACTGAACGGTCTGCCAGTTTTCAGCTGATGGTGATAATTGCATCACTACCATGACGCTGCTGGATACGAGCAGCCGCTATTTGCGCCGACCGGCATGGTAACACGGTGAACGGGACACGAGAAAATGCTCTGAACTTTATAGCGTACACGCACGACATATGAAAACAGTTGGTGAAGTCAGCTAACACAAGGCAAGTCTGACATTGGGCTTATTGACTGAGTTCACAACAATGGAAGGTGAGTACTGTTTGCTGCTTTCAATCATGTTTTATGTCAAATCTGTGGAAGAAAGTTTGTACTGGGGCGCTCAGTAGTGCTGTTACAATTAGCGTAGTGTTTGTTTCGTGGTGGCGCTATTTATGTGTGTGTGTGTGTGTGTGTGTGTGTGTGTGTGTGTGAGTGTGTGTGTGTGCGCGCGTGTGCGTGCGAGCGTGTGTGTGTCGGTGTGTGTGTGTGTGTGTGTGTGTGTGTGTGTTCACCGGCTGACGCGCACGTGTGCGTGTGTGTGTGTGTGTGTGTGCGTGAGAGAGAGAGGGAGACTCTGTGTGTGTGTGTGTGTGTGTGTGTGTGTGTGAGAGAGAGAGACTGTGTGTGTGTGTGTGTGTGTGTGTGTGTGTGTGTGTGTGTGTGTGTGTGTAACAGAGGGATCTAACGACTCTTGTTATTCAGTCAGTCTCATACTTAAAATTCTTAGTCGCATGTGATGTGTGGAGTAGGCCGGTTTACTTTTGTGCACTGGTCTTTTAAAAACGCGTGGAAGAAGCCCCCTAATGAGCAAATAAGGTCTTGGCCCAGAACGAAAAGTCCCAGTGAAGGATGGACACGCCTATAATCCATACGATCTCTCCATTCACACTTTCTGATTAACTCAATGCCCCGAGTCTGACACAGACTATCAACCTCCCATCGACCAGATTTGATTTGACCCGCGGTGTCGGTAATTCGTTGTTTGAACACCGGCTGGCGTACACAAATTGATAAGACCTCACCACCTGGCCAAATCAGCGCATTGTGTGCGCGTGCGTTCGCTCGTGACGACATGTCGTCAGGAGAGCGCGTGCAGGCCAGTGGCGTGATGCTGGACGATCGATAACTCTGAGGACACTAGAGGGAACGGAGGGTGGGGGAGGTTTGGGAGACAGAAGGTTGGCTTGAGTAATTTTTAACTTGCGTGCAGTCCTTGTGTCTAGGGGTTGGTTTTAAAGGGGTAATGCTTCCATGTGTACGCGTTCAGATCGTTCTGAGTTGTTTCCATGGTATCAACCATCATAGTCACACCACTTAGACACCTGGACAGTGACAGCGTCTGTGATGCCGGCTGGAGTTGAGCCAGCAGAAGCGTACTCGATGCTGTGGTGACCACACTGAGCACTCCAGTAGTGTAACAACAGTCATAGAATTTAATGTTGGACCGCTCCCGCAAAGTGTAAACAACATCGTATCGCATTAAGAGCTGTACTAATCATCAAGATAGAGCATTTCGAGCATACAGGCGCACTCACGAACGAAACTGTTCCAAACCGTAAGTTTGCTTAGCATTCATGGTCGAATGGCTTTTCTGTATCCCACGTTTTTGACTGTTTTCCGGTTTTGGCCCTGTGTGCGAAAATCAGGCAAGATTAACGGTTCCTGAACGGCTCCTACTGCAGCAAACACGAGTAGAATCACAGTGCAACACTCCCACTGAGCTGAATTTAAATCCATGTGGACTTTGAATTAATTATGATTTTTTTTTTTTAAAGTGGGGCCACTCGTGCTCAACCCCGGCAAACTTACTTGGTAAGGAATTGAGTTAAAACAACTTCCCGTCGTTTCAAGCTCCGGAATGTTGTCTAAAAGGTGGAGGGTGTCCATAATCAATGTTCAGACCGCACAGCTGATCACAACGCACACGTGTCAGCTCCCCTCCCCCCCCCCCCCCCTGTGATGACGTAATAAGTAGGCTGAGTCAGTGCAGCGCGCGGTAGCAGATGGAGATATCCGAACAGCAGCAGACGACAGTTTCATCCAAGGACACAATACGTACATGACGCGATTCATTTGACGGAGATAGCGAGAGAAAAAAAATATGGCATAAAGTGACCCGACATACATATATGTTTCGTGCTTGCCGTGTTCCTGAACTAACATGGACAGTTCAAGTTAGTCATCAAGTGACTTAACTTTTGAGGAATTGTTCACCGAGGCAGTAAAACTGCTGAGAACAGCTGACCGCAGTTCAGCGGGGGAGAGAGTACACCGCTTTGAACTTGAACCGGTGTATTGTTGACACTGAGTTTTCCTCTTCAGTCAGTTTTGACACATTTTACCGGCCTGTAAGGTGCGCCGACGACTGTGAATCAGCGACGTACAATTCACCTACAAACGGATCTTGACAGTTCCTGTCAACGCCGCTGATCAGTGTTGTGAAATCAATAACGGTATATCAATCGTCATGTCTTCACGTCTTCTTCATAACCTTGTGCCGCTTTTCAAGTACTCGGAGTAAACGCTCCACAACAGAAGTCTTCCAATACAAAACCTAGTGATAGTAGCAACAGCGCCTATAGAGTTACGCGAAGTTTCGTTTGCAAGCGTTATGAACAGCTTTGAGTTTCCTGTCGTGTGAGACATTTCGGTTGACGGAGTCGCGACTGAGTCGCCACAGAAAATTACCTTGTGACACTTGACATGTGTTGAATTTCAGTTTCACTAAGCCTATCCCGTTTGCCGGTGGAGAAACACAATCCGGGTAAAGACCGGAAGCAAGGAAACATAAGCGTATTGTTTAGCGACTAAGTCGGACTGACGTCACGTGTGATTTGAATACAACGAACATTGTTTTTCATTGACATCGTAGTGGGAGGGTTTGTTTTAACAACTCTCCGCCTGTCGACAGTATCTTTGTAGTGATCGGATTATTTCAGTCAGTGTTGATTCAGCGGCGAAGCACAACAAGGGTATCTCGCGTGTCCTTTGTTAATTTGGGTTACACTGCCTACTAGAGTGTCAACTCTCAGTAGTGGTACGCTGTTTCTCGGATAGTGGATACGACGCGTTGTTAGTCTGGTTCACTGTGGGAAACAAGAATGGAGTGGTGTACCAAAGGTAAGAAACTTTTTTTTTAATCTACAGCGTTTGAGGATTATCTTAGTCCTGTCAGTGTAGAGCCCCCCCCCCCTTCTCCCCCCTCCCCCCACACACTGAACACACACTTGACACACCCAATCTCCACCTCGCCCGTCTTGGATAAAACAAAATGGGTGTATTTTTGTGTGTTGTACTGTTTCCCAAAGTACTGTCTTTGCTTGTAAAACACACACACACACACACACACACACACACACACACACACACACACACACACACACACACACACACACCTGTATTTTTCTGTAAAGTTTCTAGGCTAGTTACTGTTTTTGTCGTATGTTCGTAGGTCACTCGTCAAATCTGTTGCCGACAGCTGCCGGGACTTACCATACTGGGTCGTGTGATAAACTATTATACACAGGAAGAGGTCAGAGGAAATCTTTAAGATAAATGTATACATATGAATCGCATTTCGCTGTATCTGCCCTGTCGATTATCCCGTCAAACAAACAGTTGTCCGAGTTTCTCATTCAGCCGAAGCACGCTAGATATCAGGATTATGTTGTGGTTTCCATACCATACACGTTGCAACTGAGTGTTGGAGCGCTGCATGCGTTCTGTACGGGAAAGGTTAGATTGTGACGTCAAACTGTGCACTGCGTCACTGAAGATTACAGGCTTTGGCGGAAAGTTTTCACTGAAAATATATTGAGGAGTCATGTACGTGTGTCTGTTTAATCAACCCAGCGATTCCCTCCTCTTTCTCACTTTCTGTGTGTGTGTGTGTGTGTGTGTGTGTGTGTGTGTGTGTGTGTGTGTGTGTGTGTGTGTGTGTGTGTGTACGCCTCTATCTTCCTCCTCATTCAACAGCTTCTCGCCAAGATTATATTTACATAGAGGAAGTGGCACAGTGTTTCGGTAGTTTAAGTGATTACATTCGCCGTGCGACTGCATTAAGTTGTCAAACCGGTGTCACCTTAATGTCACCCCCTTCGGGAAAACAGATCTGTCCGTGTCAGGTCGGTATGCGCCGTAAATTGATGAACACCACTTTATGGTCTGCTGACGGAGAAAGCCAAGCAAAGTGTTCCGGGCAGACAATAGCCCCAGGAGCAAAGTCAGTTCAGTTGAAAGTGCATGCACATTTTATTGTGTCATAACTGACTCGGTCTGTGTTGGGTGAAGAGCAGGAGGAGAGGGAGAGGGGTGGAGCAGGGGGTACTGTGGTTTACAAAACATGCAAATTGATGAGCTCTCTCTCTCTCTCTCTCTCTCTCTCACGGACGTTAAGCCCCCAAACACCTACCTACCCCTCCCCTCCCCTCTCTCTCTGAGGCCGGGGTAGCCAAATGGTAGAGCCTTGGACTTTCAAACCTTGGGTCGTGAGTTCGAATTCCGCCGGGCTGGGGCCAAATATTTGTGCTGGCCTTTCTCAGTCTCGGTGCCCCGTCTTTGATATGACCCGTACGTGGCGGAAAAGGACGTTACACTCCCAAACACCCACCCACCCACCCTCTCCGAGTCTGAGGCAATGCCGGGCACTGCTCAATGACAATGTATTTTATCACTGGTAGAAGTTTTAACACAACAGCTACTACATAACTATAAATAGCTACCGTACTACCGTATTATAAGAACGAAACAGAGAGAGAGAGAGAGAGAGAGAGAACCGGAGAGAGAGAGAGAGAGAACCAGAGAGAGAGAGAGAGAGAGAGAGAACCGGAGAGAGAGAGAGAGAGAGAGAGAACCGGAGTGAGAGACTGAGA
Source organism: Batillaria attramentaria (assembly GCA_018292915.2). Classification (NCBI taxonomy): domain Eukaryota; kingdom Metazoa; phylum Mollusca; class Gastropoda; family Batillariidae; genus Batillaria; species Batillaria attramentaria. The sequence goes on along the minus strand of JACVVK020000038.1, from coordinate 1,329,092 downwards.
GAGAGAGAGAGAGAGAACCGGAGAGAGAGAGAGAGAGAGAGAGAGAGAGAGAGAGCCCTGAGAGAGAGAGAGAGAGAGAGAGAGAGAGAGAGAGAGAGAGAGAGAGAACCAGAGAGAGAGAGAGAGAGAACCGGAGAGAGAGAGAGAGAGAGAGAGAGAACCGGAGAGAGAGAGAGAGAGAGAGAACCGGAGTGAGAGACTGAGAGAGAGAGAGAGAGAGAGAGAGAGAGAGAGAGAGAGAGAGAACCGGAGAGCCTGAGAGAGAGAGTACAAACACAAAATGAACCACTGAAACTGATGCCGGGAAGATAGAATTTGTCTTTTTTTTATATCAAAAACTGAACTTCTGTGCTTCCCTTCCACCTATCGTGATTCTGTAATCACCCATAATAGTCACCAGTTAATAAAGCTGAACACAGGAGGGAGCTTGATTAAATTTCCCGGGTGCCCGGTTGCCCGTTTCGGCCCGACTGCCAGCCATGTGTGCAGGAAAGCGCATTGACGCATCGGCGATTGCACTTTATGACTGCAGCCATTCAGGGAGGGCATTAATTTTCGCCGCAGTCTGCCCGGGCAACGCTCACTGATTGATGGCAATCATTTCCGTTCATTTTAACGATTTTTTTTTTCAGTCCCCGGCAATAGCCGCAGTGGCCGATGAAACTGGCACGCCGGATTAACTTCCACGCTGTAGTATGCACTATGGGGAATAAAGTGTTTCAAGGTCACCCGGCGGAGCTGTTTCGTGAAAAACTGTACTTAGCCGAGTGTAGCTCAATTTTCCTTGTGGGTTAACACCCTTAGCTTATTTGATTCCCGGTGGCTCATAGGTTGTTTCCTCTATGCTACTTACTGATTAGAGAGTAGGAAAAGGCATACAGTAAACTCAAAGATCTTGGAAACATACTGGTAACTCGGAGGAAAAAAAAAATACTGGACTTAGTTTAGCTCAACTTTCCGTGCGGCTTCATAGGCTGGTCCTCACAACAACTGCAACTGACTTCAAGTTCGCCGAGTAAGTCACGACTGAGCGGCGACTGGAGTGAGCTGAAGTAAAACAGCCCCCAGAACTTCAAGTTGTCTCTCAGGGAAAATAAGAATCGGAAAGAGTTCTTTCCCTTCAGAAAAAAGGACAATATATACATGTTACTTTTCAGTCATACGTTGGCTACATAATTATTCTACGTATTTCGAAATCCGGCGAATAGGAGAACTCTCCTCCCTCGAAGGGAACGAATCATCGACGTATAGATCTAGATCTATATATCGATGATTCGTTCTCTTCGTCTGTGGAACGAATAGGTAAGTGGACGCGGCAAGGGAGAGAACTGTGCCTGCATGGGAAGAGTCAGTGATCATTAGATCTAGCAGTTCCCTTTAGCAGAGATTCTTTTCACTGCTGAGAGACGAGTATATGAAACAATATCGTCTATCATGGTGTTGAGCGCAGAGGGCGGGGCCTGCACCGGCTGCTTTGTACATTGTCTGTGGATTTCTTCATGTTCATTTTGCGAGATTCATGACGCCTGCCCGCTTGCAGCAAATCAATGACGCTTTGTCTCACTACAAGACTGATCCTGTGATGGAAAGACTCGGCACATGGGCCTCTTGACTTACCGTTTTCTCCCAGGGCGACATTAAGTTTAAGGAGAGCGACTATCACGGGCATGGAAGTTTGATCATGATAGCTCAGGTGTATTGATTTTCTCGACACAGCGGTAACGGAGGTGAAGTTAAACCGCGATACTCGGTTCGTCCTTATCGATTTCATTGACGGTGCTCGAGAAATGTGGCCATTAACAAATCTGTTTCAGCATCAGTCAAGTGGGACTAGTTATCAGCAATTTAGCGTGGCACCTTTACACCAACGGACGACCCCACTCCTGTCAATCAAAGCCCCCAGAAATCGCGTCCCGCGGCTTAACTTGATGAGCACGGCAACACATGGCAGTGTCTGGCAAACTTTTTGCCAGACACTGCAACGAGGGAATAGAAGCACGTGTAGTTTGATATGACTGAAACATGGAAAGAAAGCAGTAAGTCCATTGACGTCATTTGAGGAAAAAAGACCATTACGTCAATCTCTGTCATCTCAGTTGAAATCACCCCTTTTCCCATACAATGACGCCATAGACGTACTGTGTTTTGCCGCACGGCAGAGTGAAGGGGCGGGGCTTTGACCTCGGGGTTTGCCGAGTGCAGTCGCCCCCGGTCAACAGAAGTCCTTTCAAGGGCACTGTACTAATTAAAACAGTGCTAAACATAATCCATGTATCTGTTTATCAAACTTATCTGTATCTATAGCGTTTTAAACCGATGCGAGTGTGCACGGTATGCAATGCCAAAGCTGAAATTTCAGTATTTATGTAGGACCACGCCAGTATCCCCATTTGGGTTTTCATTCAACTGCATTTGACTCCACTTGCCTCTTGACGATGATCACTGTTACTATGACAGAGCTGATTGCGGCAGATTTGCAAAGAGGCTGATGCTACAATTTTTATGATCACAGATCGTTCTGAGCTGTTTTCGTGGTATCTATCATCACACCACTTACACACCTGGACAGTGACAGCGTCTGTAATGCTGGCACCGAGCCAGCCAGCAGATGCGTATTCGATGACGCGGCGACCACACTGCGCGCTAGTGTAAGAACAATCGCAGAATTTCAATGTTCGAACGCTGGCGCAGACTGTAAACAACATTGTATCGCATTAAGAGCTGTACTAATCCTCAACATAGAGTGTTTCGAGCGTACAGGCGAACTCACGAACGAAACTGTTCCAAAACATAAGTTGCTTCAGCAAAGATGGACTTATCCCGTGCGGCAAAACCTCTGAGTCAAATAGTCTGGTGGGTTGACAGAAGACATCGGACGATCTGATTGCGGTATCACCAGATCATGACTGACTTTCAAGGGACGGATCCACCAGACTGCATACAGCAATCGCGGACAGCTGTACGTGTGGTGCGATAGTGTATAAATCGCCATGCTTTGTGTCCCACTAGGTAAGAGGCTTACCACAGATCAGGGTCACAGCTCAGTCAGTCTTGTCCCACTGTGGCTCGATATATAGCAGCGCTGTGGGTACACAGGCCGCACAACTCCGTGCACGTATTTCTGCTTTATCAAGTAGTATAAGCACTGCTGTGTCCACCTAGCACGACGCAGCCACGTCTGATTTATCTACTACGAAGCTGATTTTCGGTCAAAGCCGACAGATCGTTCGAATCAGCTGTCCTGCCAGACTTGTGTATGAAGTCTATGAGCCTGGACTCAGGCCACGGGATAAACTTTGCAACTCAGAAATGTGCAATATTAGAAACTTATTCATACAGGAGACACAAAAAAGAGAAGGAAAAATCCCTCTGGGGCGGTACAGGCATCTGGGTGAATGGACCTGCTTCCTGATTCACACACACACACACACACACACACACACACACACACACACACACACACACACACACACACACACATTCATGGAGGTTCGATACGTTTCGCTCATTGACCACAAAGAGTTGGAATTTCACGGCTCGGGTCGTGAGTTCGAATCCTGACTGGGTCCAAATAATTGTGCTGGCCGTTTTCTCGTTGTCCCGCCTTTGATATCACCCATACGCTGCGGAAAAGGACGTTAAACTCCCAGACACCCACCCACTCGCTTTCATGGCCCAGAAACTTGGAGTTGCACGGTGTAGCTCTTCCTGTTTACCGCGAGACCTTCAGGAATGCAGCGGCGTTGTCGGTGCTAATATAATAACACAAGGCGCCGACTCTACTCCCTCTGCCGGTGTCTGTGTTTTGGTCTTTGACAAGGCTGCATATTGGCCAGTGCCACAGGCGGCAGCGGCTCCAGAAATTGTCGATCTCCGTGTTTGCACGCAGCACTTGAAAGACAAGTGTTTCTGGTTGCAGGACGTGCTAAGACCAGGCTTGGTGTTTTGAAATGTCTACAGGGGGAAAACCTGCAACTGTTGCGGAAATGTACATATAGAGTTTGCCCTTTGAATCGCCTGATGTGAACATCGTATTGAAAGTAGCGTATTTACTGCACTGGCAGTGGTGGCAGAAGGTAATAGTGATATGTTCGCTCTCAGCTTGTTGGCCATACGGCGAGGGTTCGCTGCCAGAATGCACTATCGATACAGATAGAAAGGAGAGAGATATTACGTTTTGGCAGGGAACCTCGAAAGTTAGGACGCCGTTTAAGCATTCTATTTCGAAACTGAATACACAAGCTGCTTATGACCAAAGGTATACCTGAACACGGGAATTTTTTTTTTTTTAAAGTCATAAATCCATCTCTGGTTGATTTTCGAAGGCAGGCAGTAATTCTGTCTATTTGTTTCGTCTTCACATGTGTATCATTTTAAAGTCAATTCACATGTGTATACCTTCAAGTCAGTCGACACCGGTGAAACAGAGGCACTGAACGGGATGCTTACCCACGGCCAGCTAAACTGAGTACACATTTCTAATTCTACCGTCCGTTCACCAGTGTATCGATTCCTAGACAGGACCTCGTGAGACACGGTGTAAGTTTGTCACCAGAGACCGTGCCCGTCAGCTGGGGATCCTCTTGGGTCTTAGTTCCAGAATCACTCTGACCGGATCTGTGCCGCCTGGAGGGGAAAGTGGCTTGTGATATTTTGCTCAGCACGTGACTCATGTGTCTCAGTTTGCGCGCAAATGTCGTCTGGTGTGACATTCATGCCTGGAGTACTGTAAAGTGTGTGAGTGTGGTCTTTTGACTTCGGATCTGTGGGTGCTCAGCGAGACAAGGAGCTGAAAGGGCGTAGTTGGAGGGTAAGGCTGCAGCACAACTACACTACTGTGATCTAGTCGTGCTTTATACAAATAGTTCAGATCATATCCCAAGAACGTTGTGTAGACTCGATGTTGTTCATGCATTGTCGTCAGTGTTTAACAGCTTGTATGTGGCACAGGGAGGTTTAAAATCAGCTCAGATGCCGTTGTCATTCAATAGCTGCCCCACTGACTTCCGCTCTGCCGTGTGTGTGTGTGTGTGTGTGTGTGTGTGTGTGTGTGTGTGTGTGAATACGAAGTACAAGACAGTTTTCTACTTGTAGTTAGGTCGGAGGCCATTCAAAGAGAATACAACCCTTTTACACATTATCCAAAGGCACTCCGGTATTCTCTCTCTCTCTCTCTCTCAGTATCTTCTCTTTCCGTCCGGCCTTGCACTGGGGTGTGTGTGTGTGTGTGTGTGTGTGTGTGTGTGTGTGTGTGTGTGTGTGTGTGTGTGTGTGTGTGTGTGTGTGATTGCCGTTGTCATTACGGAGTCATCTCTCTCTCTCTCTCTGTTTAGGATCAGTGTCAGTCTATCTAACTTGCTGACTGTCACGGTCATACCGTCCACACGCCAGGGTGTCGGAATCAGTGTCAGTGATCCCAGTACCGACTCAGCGGTGCATGGAGAGTAGTGACAGGTTGACACCGACTCAACCGAGACATAACCAGTGGGCCGTGACATTTAAAACCCTGACGGCAACCTGATAGATATCCGCTGCCCCTTAGACTCCCCCCCCCCCCCCCCCACACACACCATACCACACACCACACACACACACACACACACACACACACACACACACACACACACACACACACACCATACCACACACACACACACACACACACCATACCACACACACACACACACACACACACACACACACACACATACTGCCACGTCTACGCTCAAAGCGTTTCAAAGATCTCAGGATATCAGGATACAATGTCGGACATGATCGAAAGGTCAGAACAAGCAAACAAATCAGTTTTGACGTATGCACAGCTGTGCGAAGGAAATCGTAGGTGTCTGGTGTATATTACGTACATGCATGTATATGTATGTATGTATGTATGTATGTATGTATGTATGTGTGTGTGTGTGTGTGGTGTGTGTATATATGCATGTATGTGTGTGTGTGTGTGTGTGTGCGCGCGCGCGCGCGTGTGTGTGTTTTGTATGTATGTATGTATGTACGTAAATACACCAGAACGATACGTATCGCCAACATGAATGGATTTCTAAATGTCAGTTCTCACCTGTTACCAGGTACGATAAAAACGCCGCAGAAGTCCCTATGATATCGCCTACTAATTGTTACCGCTGGGACTGTATGACACAAAACACTGAAATCGGCAGTGTCAGTTCCTTTATTTTATAGATATGTCCAGGAGCCATCGACATTTCTCCCCAAGATTTACTTTTCATGTCACACGCAGCTTGCGTCAAATCCCACCCATACACGACGTTCAGTTTATTGAAGATGAATACACGCAGCCATGAATTCATTTGTGCTTTAGCGACAGGGCGTTAAACACGGTTGTCACACGCTGTAACTGGCTATTATTAATGTGCAATATGCAGCTGTAGAGGGAAAGGGCGATTATTTGCTCAAGCTGGCATTGGACCAACCCTTTCACGCAATAAACGTGAATATGACTTGCCGTATGTGCACCATGCGAGGACTATCAAGAAGGCAGGTCAGCACTGACGACGATGAGGTGGTCACGGTAGCTCATATGATAGGGATAGCAGGTTGCAAGCGAATCATAGCGTCGAAATCCTAAACGTTTGAACTTCGACAATATTTTTTTCTCTCGTGGATTTCTATTGGTTCTATACTTGACCCTTACCTTGGAATATATTTTAAGGCCGACATATCCTCCGCGTTCTGTCCACATCTGCATTTGGGAGAGGTGGGATAGCCTAGGGGGCTGTCATTGCTCGGCTCTTGAGTTTGAATCCCGACTGGGACTAAAAAAGAAAAAAACAAGTAGGTCGTTTAGTGGTTGCCCATGTTTGATTTCACCCTCATGTGAGAGAAACGTGCTACCACAAACGTGCAACCAACCACTGACATCCATTTGAGATTACACTCGATTTCGAATTGTTTTATCGTCCTGATCGTTCTGCAACGTAAACTACCTTTCAGTAGTTGTGTCATTTACAGTGCAACACCGGAAACTTACGATTATATTCACCATCGTGTTTGGGCAATTTCTCTTTAATGCAGGTGTAGCGGAGTCGGAATAGCCGAATGGTAGAGCGTTGGAATCTCAGTGCTCGGGTTGTGAGTTCGAATCCCGGCTGGGGTCAAGTAGTTGTGCTGTCCTTTTTCTCGTTGCCCCGTCTTTGATATCACCCTTACGTGGTGGAAAAGGACGTTACCCCCCCCCCCTCCCGCCAATGCAGGTTATATTTAGCGCAGTTTTGGTCTGATACCAGTACTCGTGTTAGTATTTGCTATGGTCATTCGGTCCACCTCTGTATGACCGTAATTCCATGGTGGCTGGTTTTTCACAATACGACGGTAAAACCAAACAGTGCAATACGGGGATTATATCCGGCCACGCACCTGTGAACATGTTGACGCTATTCGCACTGACTTTATTATCCCTAGACCTTATGTAACGCGGCTGGTGATTGGCCGCTTGGCCTAGGGACCGTGCCAAAACACTGCAAAATCGGTGGCTGTGAGCCGTTCAGTGGGCGAAGCGAACGGAAAATACATGAGACCGTTGACACGAGTCTGAGCCGCGGATATCCGTAGAAAACGCCGACATGCACGAGATCTGAGCGGGTCGGCCGTCGTCCGTTTGAAGCGTCTTGTGTTGGCTGTACATAGTGGGTTGTGTATCATTGGTCAATACCGCAGTTCGTTTAGTCGTGTCGCGTCAAAACCTCTTCTGCGGTCACCTCTCTCTTTGGCCGTGACTGGTAAAGAAGCGACAAGTGGGGCGGGCGCACCAGTGTGAGAGGTCAGGTTTCTTTCTCGTATGTGGCACCGTTCATTCGGGCCGCCCGTCGCGGGTTCTCTCCGGGTACTCCGGCTTCCTCCCCCTCAGCTTTGGAAATGGTTAACCCACAAAATTCAAAACTAAATCCAATTCTAAAATTTTGAAACTTAAATAGCTCAGCTGGCACTTCGCACCACGTGATTGTAATGTAATGTAATCCACTACAAAATTGCCACTGTTTGTTACAATATCATCACTGGTTCAGCTCCACCTTACTTGGCCTCTCTAATACAGCTGTACACGCCATCCCGTAACTTGCGCTCTTCCGCCGACACTCGCCTACTCCGTGTACCCGTCCGTCGTCGAAAGTTCCAAGGCCAACGAGCCTTTTCGTACATTGGCCCAGTCACATGGAACAGCCTTCCCTCCCACATCCGCCACGCTCAGTCCTTGGCAACATTCAAAGCTAAATTGAAAACGCACCTCTTCTCCTCCCAGTAATTCAACCCAGCTTTTTATTGTCTTGTACACTCTGTGTGTGTGTGTGTGTGTGTGTGTGTGTGTGTGTGTGTGTGTGTGTAAGATGGTTTATTTGGGTTGGGTTCCCCACATCCTGTGGTTGGGCAGGATGCTGGGGTCCCCGCTCTCTTACTGCCATGGTCTCTGTTGCCTGCAGGGAGACAATGCGGGGTTTTTTATTTTATCAGTCTTTATTTTCGCGGGTTGTTGCTGCCCCCCCCCCCCCCCCCCCGTTATATTGTAAAGCGCCTAGAGCCAGCCCCTGGGTTAGGCGCGTTAAAAATCTCCACTATTATTATTATTATTAATGTCCAGTGTGTGAGAGCATGCGTGTGATTCACGTGAGCGTCTCTGTTGGGTTTAGCTCGCAGCGCTTTGAGCCAAATATTTGGGATAAAGCGTCTATACTAATGCGATTATTATTATTATTATTATAAGCATAGGTAGGTGAAACGTTTAGAAGCGAATCGCCCCCTTTTCATACAGGTGTACCTGTCTGAGTTTTTTAACCCTCAGCTGTGTGAAGACGTTCCTTTAGAATATGTTTTAGGCGGGGTTGCTTTTAAGATGAACTATTTTTAACTAAACATTTGAACTGAGTGTTCAGTTTTCTTTCAGTTTCATGGGAATGAAAATTGCGATTTATTTCCGTGTTATCAGTCCGGCCGGTTCGGAATAGTAGATGTGCCTTTGTTGTGTTAGCCATCACTTGTCATCATCTTCATCATCCCGGCTGGGGACAAATATTTCAGCTGGCTTTACTCGTTGCCCTTGTAAACACCAGCCCCGCATCATCGTCATCATAATCATCACCATTATCGATTTGTAAGTCAGCTGCGTGATAAACAGGCGTGCACTTCCAGCGACAACAATTGATCACGCACTTTATTATCACCGAACGCCTGTTCCTCTCACGCGTCAAGACACACATCGTGGCACTGCGCGTATTGTAGTGACAGTCAGTGGCCGCTCAGAGGCACACACACACACACACACACACACACACACACACACACACACACACACACACACACACACACACACACACGGAGTGTACTGAACGTGTCCCTGTTGTTGGCGGGAACAAAACAGTTGTCACAATGGACTCCTGATTGCATCCGTCGGCCCGGAATAAACGTCTCTAAACGCTAGAGAGTGACTCAAGGGGGGATCATTGTCAACTGCCTTGAGTAAATTTCCCGCCAAACACTGACTGCTGTTTTACCTTACAGGCGTGAGAATAGTGCTTCCGTGTTTTAAAGGTCTTCATTCCAATTTTTATCTTTACACAGTGTGCAAACCAACATGACCATGACCTTTGATTTACTTTGTTTTCGGGTTTTCAGGGTTTTGTGTTTGACCAGGACAAATAGAGAATGCAAAAGGAGTATAGATGAAAATTTATATGAAATGACCGGAAAAGAATGAAGTTAAGGTGTCCATCACAGATCAGCGATAAGGTGCTGCCATGGAGGGTACTGACCTTTCACTTGTTTTGATGCCCGTGTTGTGATCTGCTTACTGTCTGATTTTTACCCATGTAAATTTTCCATCTTGGCATTGCGACAGAGTGACTTTGAAATGGCTACTTTCGTGTGTCGCCCGGTACGTCATACCTTTTCACCAAACTGCTATGCGACGCATCCAAGCCACTGTTACGCAAGGCGCGGGCCTTCCCCTCTAGGCCCGAGACCGCTGCAGATTGCGTAATAGTGGCTTGAAGTGATCTGAAGATTTCAAATAAAACTGCGATTTTTGCATGGGTTTTTAGAGGTAATAGGACAAATGCCCTGGCTGATCGTACGTATAGGACATTAATTTTGTCCTAAATATTGCCGACTGTGGCGCAGCTGTGACATGTCACCGCTGGTAGGAAAGTAGTCGGACATTAAATTAAAAAAAGAAGAAGAAAAAAGACACGAATATAAAACCCTGAGTAGTGACCTCATTTATCTGTCCACAGGTCACGGACTGGTGCGCACGTGTGACGGCGACTGTGAGTGTGAGCGATGGGATACGACATCGAGCGGTTTGTGGACGTGGTGAACGAGGGCCTGCTGTGCTGCATCTGCCGGGACGTGCTTGAGGAACCCCTACAGGCGCCCTGTGAGCACGCCTTCTGTAGCACGTGCATCACGGCCTGGCTCGTCACGGAGTGCACGTGCCCGGAGGACAGACAACCTCTGCAGGCGTCGGGACTGAGGCAAGTACAGTTCATGATTCAGCCAGCAAAATCTACCTCAGACCTGAGGCAGCCTACGTGCGGACCCTAGCCCGAGCTGTAGTCAAAGAGTACAAATTCACGAAGCCCCAAAATGACTATTATGTTCCGTATGCTTCCACCTAGAGACAAAAATTGTCATGCACGGGCCATTCAAGGGCACATACTTGACAGGAGTTAAAAAAACCCTGAATGTCTCCTTTCCGTACAGGCCTCACTGGAGCAATGCTAGTCTATTTTCTGTTGAGGCCAGAAAGCCACTTCACCCAAATCCGCTTTCAGTGTCACCTTTGCCTCTCATGTGCGCCAAAACTACCAGCTTCACTGGCAGCTCGCCTCCTCTTGCAACCCCCTGGCATGCACTTTGCCCTACCAAATACAAAAATCACGCTTTGTCGTGACAACAAAACACACTACAAACTAGCACACTCCCAAAACAGGGTTCTTCAAACCAGCACCAAACGTGACCCCACGGTTAATTCGTGTCCTTACGCCTGTACACCCGAGAGCACGTGAACTGTAGCCGGACTGAATACATGCAGGCGGTAAATGACATTGCTACAGTGACAGTTTACATGTTCACAGAGTGTAGACAACGTGGCCCGAGTGTTTCCAGTGCTACTCCGCTCCAAATCATGGCACCGCCAAGACAGAATGTTTCCACGTAGCAGCACCGAGTGTTTCTGTTTTCACATTTGAGCAGCACCGAGCGTTTCCAACGGATTTCGGTTTGTAGACCGTGAGCCCGAACTGGGAAAGGGACCGCTTATGAACGAGGCATTGACCTTCACTAACGCGTTATAACAATGCAAAGACGTGTGCGTGATCTATACGTCGATGGTGCGTACTCACATTTCAGACATCATATGTATATGGCTGTGCGTGAGAGCAGAATCACCGCCCAAACTGTTGCAGCAGAGAAGCACCGGTAACACTTGGCGTCCATGTTGACTGCACCCCGTCATATTCATACGGCCTTGCGTGAGAGCGGAGAAGGTGTGTGTGTGTGTGTGTGTGTGTGTGTGTGTGTGTGTGTGTGTGTGTGTGTGTGTGTGTGTGTGGTGTTTGGGGGTTTAACGTCCTTTTCCACCACATACGGGTGATATCAAAGACGGGTCAACGATGAAAAAGCCAGCACAAATATTTGGCCCCCGCCGGGATACGAACTCACGACCCGAACATTAGAAGTCCAACGCTCTACCATTCGACCACCCCAGCTACCCCGTGAGAGCGGAATCACTGTCGGAACTGTTGAAGCAGAGTAGCACCAGTAACACTTGGCGTCCGTTTTGACTGCACCCCGTCGTAAAGGACATCGCTACAGTGATAGTTTTCACGCAGGACTTCACCATGGAAACTTCCGTGTGTCTAACTTTCCCTTCCGCGTGTTACTTCGGGCGTCAGTTTCTCTGTATTTTTCCGTTTCCGCTGACCTGTCCTGTTTCCCTCTGTTAAATTTCCTCGACACGAAGTGTTTCCGTTCCCATCACTGCCGGGTTTGTCCGTTCATTTCTGCTCCTTGTGTTTCAGCTACTGTTTTTAGTGTACTGACCTACTGGTTTATGTCAGTTCAAATACTTTCTTTGTTCTAATACTGGGGGGGGGGGGGGGGGACTTCTTTGGACTTTGGACCTGCTGTTTTTGTCACCCGAATATCAAGGATACCGTCAGTGACTCATCACGCGCGGTTTCATGTAACTTGAAGAAGTTAGCTCGCAATGTCAGTTACAGTTCGTGAGTGCATTAATTTTCTTTTGTCTTCGTCAAGCCGCTGTTTGTCCGCTTTGAAGAAAATTTAAAAACAAAATCACGCATTAATTACCGCGACATGAAATGTTGTTGACTGCTGCGATATGAAACGTTGGTGATTACCGCCATATGAAACGTTGGCGATTACCGCCATATGAAATGTTGGCGATTACCGCCATATGAAACGTTGGTGATTACCGCCATATGAAATGTTGGCGATTACCGCCATATGAAACGTTGGTGATTACCGCCATATGAAATGTTGGCGATTACCGCCATATGAAATGTTGGCGATTACCGCCATATGAAACGTTGGTGATTACAGCCATATGAAATGTTGGCGATTACCGCCATATGAAACGTTGGTGATTACAGCCATATGAAATGTTGGCGATTACCGCCATATGAAACGTTGATTACCGCGATATGAAATGTTGTTAACTACCGCGATATGAAACGTTGGTGATTACCGCCATATGAAACCGGTTGATTACAGCGATATGAAATGTTGGTGATTGCTGCGATATGAAATGGTGGTGATTGCTACGATATGAAATGTTGGTGATTACCGCCATATGAAATGTTGGTGATTACCGCCATATGAAATGTTGATTACAGCAATATGAAATGTTGGTGATTACCGCCATATAAAATGTTGATTACAGCAATATGAAATGTTGGTGATTACCGCCATATGAACAGATACTGACTACCGCGATATGAAATATTGTGGATTACCACGATATGAATATTGGTGATCACCGCAATATGACATGGTTGTGATTACCGCGATATGGAATGTTGGTGATGTTGTTGGCAAAATATGTTGCATCAGTGATGCCCAGGCAGTTCAGAAGCCACCCGAAACATTTCCGCTAAAATCCGTAGTATGAAGTTTATCGATCGCGCCCCCTGTGTAGTGGGATAATATAGGTTAATAAGTCTCCCAGCTTCCCCCTGTATTGCTTATTGACACTGTGTTAGGGGATAATCGGCTATTTGTCTGTCCCTGCAGACCACTGTTTCGCTACATGCGGAACGACCTGGCCCGACTACAGATCCGCTGTAAGAACCATCTGATTGGCTGCCAGCACGTCTCCCAGCTTGAGTACGTCTCCGTTCACGAGGCTGTGTGCCCGCTGGAAGAAGTGCGCTGCCCGCACGGCTGTGGAGTCCGACTGCCCCGGGCGGACATGGCCGACCACGCAGAGTCATGTGGGATGGTGGGAAGGGGAGAGAATCGCGAGGGAGAGAGGCAGTGCACCAAGGGGTGTGGGCTGACCTTGACCTCACTGGATGAGAAGGAGCACAACTGCATTGAAGAGCTGCGTTCTGCTGTTGAGGTGAGTCTCAGTCACAGCATAAGAAAACATGGGTTCCATGTGAAACGTGTGATGCAGGTGAAGTATTTGTTGAGAGGGAGCAAGTTTGTACAGTGATGGAGAAAGTTGTATGGGATCAGGATAAGGTGCGCACATTCGTAGACGCACTAAAATCCACGCCTATACAGAGTAGACTGTTAAATGCTTATAGCAATATTGATACAGATATAGACGTAGCTATAGACAGGTTTAATAGTTGTTTACTTACAGCTAGTACTTGTATGAAAAAAGAATAAGAGTAGGCTGCCCACAGAAGCAAGCATCCTGGTTCGACGCCGAATGTCTACAGAAGAGAAAATCCGTCAAACGTAATTTACGTATCTTCAGGAGGAGTCGCAGTGAGGGGGATAGAATGACGTATACAGAGTCTAGGAGAGAGTATCAAAAACTTATTAAGACAAAGAGATGGGCATTCAACACGTTTGTGATTAAAAAACTGACTGATAACATTAACGATTCATCTCTGTTCTGGAGGGAGCTACGAGGTCGCACGGGACACAGGCAGCGGTCGGGGGCTGAAAATTCGATACCCAAGGAGAAGTGGGTAGATCATTTTAAACATGAATTTAACCCAAGTGGGTGTGAGGATAGTGAGGTGGATAGAAGAGTGTCTGCAGAAACCTCTCCTTACATTGAGGAACTAGAGAAAGAGATCACTGTAAATGAGGTGTCCAAGGCTATTAGTATGTTGAAATGTAAAAAAGCCTGTGGCCCGGACGATATCGTGGCCGAAATGTTGAAGGCCGGCGAGGAACAAGTGAAACCGTTTCTAGCCGACTACTTCAACTTACTGCTACAGCAGGGTTTGTACCCGGATGCGTGGTCGGGTTCTATTATTGTTCCTATTCATAAAAAAGGGGATAAGAATAGAGTAGAAAATTATCGAGGGGTGGCTTTATTGAGTCAAGTTAGTAAATGCTACACAACCATTCTGCACAACAGACTGTATACGTGGATGGAGGATAACAATATTATCTCCGAGACTCAGGCTGGCTTTAGGCGAGGCTACAGTACAGTGGATCATATTTTCACGTTGTATGCCGGCAATGATACAGAAAACGTTCAGCAAAAAAGGGGAAAAACTTTACGTAGCCTTCGTCGATCTACGCCGTGCTTACGATTCGGTGAAACACGAAATTTTAGTCAGGGTACTGTGTCGGGCGGGCCTATCGGGAAAGTTTATTAATGCAATAATGGCGATGTATCAATCTGTCAGAGCATGTGTTCGATTTAAACAGAACGAGCTGAGTGATTCTTTCCAATGTCTTCAAGGCTTGAGACAAGGATGTATCCTGAGTCCGAGTATGTTCTCGTTATGCATCAACGAAATTGCATTTAAACTGGAAGAAAATGGTAGACACGGCATTCAGCTTTTACCGAACTTAGTGGAGCTCTTTATACTTCTGTTTGCCGATGACTTGGCATTGATGTCAAGCTCGGTAATAGGATTACAAAATCAGATAAATGTTTTGGTAGATGCTTGTTCGGAACTTGGGCTAGAGATTAATGCAGATAAAACCAAAGTTATGGTGTTTCGCAGAGGGGGGGTCCTAGGCAAACGGGAGAAATGGTTCCTCGGAGGAAACCAGCTCGAAGTAGTTAACCAGTACTCGTACCTTGGTTTTACATTCTCATCCACAATGAGTTTTGCACAGTGCATCAATCCCCTGGCTACAAAGGGTATGAAATCCACTTACAGTATGCTGAGAGGTTTAAGGCGTATCGAGGGAGTTACACAGGAAATCTTTTTCAAACTGTTTGACGCTCGGATCCAGCCAGCGTTGTTATACGCTTCCGAGGTTTGGGGGTTGCTGTATGATGATGATAAGATAGAAAAAGTTCACACATATGCCTGTAAAAGGTTCCTGAGAGTACCGGTGTCTACTTCAAATAGCATGGTATATGGGGAACTTGGGAGATACAAACTTACTATAAATCGTTGTGTCAGAGTTATTAAATTTTGGTTCCGGTTATTAAAGATGGAGAAAACACGCCTGCCTATTCAAGCCTACATGTTGTTAGTACGACTCGATGAACAGGGTCAGACAAACTGGGTCACGAAAGTAAGGTTAGCTCTATGTTCCCTCGGGTTTGGTTTTGTATGGTGCGCCCAAGGCGTGGGTAGTGAGAATAGTTTTATTAGGGCGTTAAGACAAAGGTTAAAAGACATAACGATGCAAGAATGGATGGCGGGAATGAAAACTAGTAGCCGTTTTAGGGTTTATTTTAGTTTCAAATATGTATGGGAACCGGAAGATTACTTAAAGTGTCTGAACATTAAAAGTTTTAGAGATGTTGTTGTTCGCTTCAGACTTGGTATCAGCGAAATGAATACACACAGACACAGGTATATTGCTGAAAACCGAACTATTAGTACATGCCCCTTTTGTACGTTGGAAGTGGAAAACGAGTATCGTTTTCTGTTCTATTGTAAAGCTTATAACCACATCAGACCAAGAATGCTGAAACTTGACAATGTTTATTCGGAAGATGTAAGATTTAGTCAAGTCATGTCATGTAAAAATGAAAGTACTATACGACAGCTGGCGTGGTTCCTACTGAAAAGCTTCCAGACTAGAAGAAAAGCGCGTTTCCAACAGTAAATGTTTACATGTGTTGCTCCCGCCAGGTTGGTGGGCTTGGTGTAGCCAGCTTCCTGAGCCTTTTGTGCTTAATTTATGTGCCCAGTAGTTGTTTTTTCTGATGAAAATGGGTCCTTTTTTCGCAGGGTCCCAGTTATCGCAATGTTGTGATGAAGTGCTAAATTTAGTCATTTTTGCATCATTTCATCTATGTATGTAATGCGTAACATCTTGTGAGACGTGTTGATATAGGCCAAGGCCTAAACAACAATAAACCATGTCTGAGTCTGAGTCTGAGGCTTTTCTCAGGCTCTCGGGCTGCACATCACTGGTGTCTGTTCGGATCCTCCGGCTTTCCTTTCCCGCCAAAACCATAATGGGATGGCGTTGCTTTTGTGGTGACTCACCTCACCTGGGGGAAGCAACCCAAATTTCCCAAAAGGAATAATGAAGTTGCTTAGGAAATTTTCAATTGATGAACAGTGAAGACAGTTTTTGAAACACTGTCACTGGAAGCAGAACTGAATAATGGCACAATTATTTGATAATTGGAGCCAATATCTCGGTATTTACTATACAATATCTAGTGAGGAATCAAAACAAGGTTTGCGTTCGCTGTAACTTTGTATCCCTGACTTTAATACCAACCCTAACCTAACCCTAGACCTGACCTTGAGGGCGAACTCTGCTAGCTGAACCTGTGCTGGTGTTTGTTTCCTATGGTTCAACTTCACGATGCCTCTGTGTGGATTCCTGTCCTACAGATGTTGCGGTCTGAGATGGTGTGTAAGCTGGAGGACCAGCGTCACGAGACGGAGCTCCGTCTGGACATGCAGCGCGGTCACATGATCCAGCGCGAGGCGGCCCTCAAGGGGCAGATAGACGAGCTCAAGGCGGAACTGGCCAGGATCTCGCAGAAAGTAAGCAGACGTTGACAGATATTGTTTTGGGGGGAGGGGGGCGTGGATGTGTTTGTCAAAGAATAGAACGACTAAGGAAGGTGCAGCAGTAAGGGTTGCCGGTGGGCTGACCTTGACCGCTAGGAGACCAAATGCTGTTCACGAATCCCATCCCATATTGCAGTTGTGTTTCAGCAGCGTGAGGTGTGTTTCAGGTGAAGCTGTTGATGGACATGGAACAGCAGAGGCGTCAGGACGTGGACAGGATGCAGGAAGAGAGACTCGAGCTGCTCGACCTTCTCCGCAACATCCAGCAGGAGCAAGAGGCCGCCCCACAGCGCTGCCACCACTGCGCCACCAGGGCTCGCGCATCACCTAGCCCGGGCGGAGGTCGGGTGACTACTTTGTAGTGGTGATGTCACAGTGACGTCGTTTCCATGACGCAGGGTGTCTTGGGAGGACGGCGTAAAGCGTAGTTGCTACTGAGCCACGAAGCGTCACCAGGTCGTGGCGGTGGCTGGTGATTACACTTTCTCACTGACGCCCTACTGACGTCACAGGGCTGCAGTTGTCTTTGGTGGTTTTGTGACTGTTAACATTGCGTCACCAGCTCCAACGCCTTACTGACGATGTTTTAGTATAGAGTGGTGATGTCATACTGACGTCATGGATGACGTCATCCAATGTTACATCGGCAGAGATCTCGCCAAGATTCCTGCGTCAGTTACCTTCTGGTGGTATTCACGTGACAAAACTGCACCTTTTGGTGAAGTTAAACTGACGAAACATGAAAGACGAGGCAGACAGACTATGATGTGTCACAACTGCGGCATCAAAACGCATTCCACTTCAAAGTCAACGCCAAACGATTTTATTCCTTTCTCCCCTGTCGGGGTGTGGAGGAATGGACAAAGTAAAATGGGACAAGACATGCAGAAATGGTGCAACAATGACATTTACACCAAAATGTACGATGCGCACAAACAGAAAAGAGACAAAATACACGTACGTTGGCAGCAAGCAGCAAGACGGGCTTTCATGAAACAAAATGAACTCGGGGCACATTCGCAAGTCTGAAAAAAAGAAGAAAGAAAATGGGGGGGGGGGAGGAGGGGGGGAGGAAAGCGGGGAAATGAAAGAAGACGAACCGGTGTAGGATCCGGTCCGGTCCCCCCTCTGAAGCAGTCCCCCGGGGGACCAATTCGTGGCAAAAACTGCTCTATAATGGTCCCCCCTTAGACATCCAGCCTCGTTTTCGACTGGTCCCCCTGGGCGATTTTGGTCCCCCCTCGCATCCAAAGTAGGCCCCCTCTCGAACTGGTCCCCCTCTTTTCTAACCAATGTAGAGCTATGTCAGTATTTATTTTTAACTTTATTGTTATAGTGTGTGTCAACTCAGTAGAAAACGTGACTCTGGATCTCTCTCACACTCTCTCTCTCTCTCTCTCGCCCCCCACACTTTCTCTCCTCCCCCCATCTCTCAAACACACACACACACACATTATGCACGCACGCACGCACGCGTGCACACTCACTCACGCACGCACGCACGCAAACACACACGCGCACACACACACACACACACACACACCTCTTTCGTTATATGTATAATTATTTTCATTTTTGTACAGAGATGTTATTCAAGATGATCTTGAACTGGGTCAAGGTTACAGTGTCAAATCTAAACTTTTAAAAGTGATTTAACTTCGTAGATTTGCCGTTCTATGTAGCCTATACTTTTGTTTTTTTTATTTTCTCTTTTTTTTTTTTTGTGGGATGAGGAAACGGTCGCCACTAAAAAACAAAAGTATAGGCTACATAGAACGGCAAATCTACGAAGTTAAATCACTTTTAAAAGTTTAGATTTGTTTTTTCTTTTCTTTTATTTATTTTTTTTGTGGGATGAGAAAACGGTCGCCACGCTTCTTGACACGTCACGTGACTCGTGTCAAACATGCCTATAATTATAAGTACACGACAATTCATTCCGTACTTGGGCCACCGAGGTTGAGATATTTGCTGCAGCCACCCTCTTGGACACGCCCGTGTATGTGTTCACAAGAGAGGCTCCAGGCCGACAACCTAGGTGGCTGAAATACGGGCCAGTTTGGCAATCGGCCCCATTGAAAACAGACAGAGTAATTTATATAATGAATCTTGGACATCACTTTGCTCCTGTTTTTTGTGTCACTCCTTAGACCAGAACTGTTAGTCTTCTGCTGTTTTTGTTGTTTCAAGGGTCATGATTTGAGACACTGGTACTCAGTCTTGACTGTCTACTTGAAGTACGCTGAAAGCCAAAGGTGGCAACTAGTTTTCATGTCATGGACACTTACTTAATTTTGAAGAAATATTTTTCTATGGCGTTGTATAGAAAATATTAGATACTTGGTCTTTGATGTTATTCTCTAAATGCTATTTCCAGTTTTAAAAAAATGACAGGAACTGTGGACAGCAAAAAACAACCAATGCAAAAAAACAACTGAAAGAAACAAGAACACAACCAAACAAATATATCTCACACACACAAAAATAACAACAAGCACATAAATCGGAAAAAAAGAAAAAAAATGTTCCTATGGCCCTGTGCTTTTGGGGACAATAAAGTTTTGTAACAATAAAGTTAAAAATAAATACTGACATAGCTCTACATTGGTTAGAAAAGAGGGGGACCAGTTCGAGAGGGGGCCTATTTTGGATGCGAGGGGGGACCAGAATCGCCCAGGGGGACCAGTCGAAAACGAGGCTGGATGTCTAAGGGGGGGACCATTATAGAGCAGTTTTTGCCACGAATTGGTCCCCCGGGGGACTACTTCAGAGGGGGGACCGGACCGGATGCTACACCGGGTTAGGGGGTGGCTGGGGCAGAACTGAAATGCACGAACTGTGAAGAGAAGTACGAGTGAGCCCGTGTCTACACACAGTCATTTAGATCTACACGCATGGTTAAACTGGCCCTGGTTTCGCTGCTGGTCAAGTGCTGTAAGTGTTGGGGTCATGGAGGTCAGCTAGGACACTCCTGATTTGGTGCGCCGACCCTGCTGACCCTAAATACACACACACACACATCACACGGCGGACGTGCCGGCCGATTCCGTCGAGTCAAATCGAGTTAAATAACTCCGCTGCTCAGTCAGCCGTTCATGGGTCATTTTCCCACTCCATATACCTATTGGATTGAATAGCTGACTCGTGTGTGTGTGTGTGTGTGTGTGTGTGTGTGTGTGTGTGTGTGTGTGTGTGTGTGTGTGTGACGGTGTGTGTGTGTGTGTGCGTGCGTGCGTGCGTGCGTGCGTGTGCGTGTGTGTGTGTGTGTGTGTGTGTGTGTGTGTGTGTGTGTGTGTGTGTGCGCGCGCGCGTGCGTGCGTGCGCGTGTGTGTGTGTGTGTGTTTAAAAACAAAACAAAACTGAATACAAACATTGTACATTTATTTGATTACATCAGTGAGCGATTTTAAGTAAGTGTGTGTGTGTGTGTGTGTGTGTGTGTGTGTGTGTGTGTGTGTGTGTGTGCGCGCGCGCGCGCGTGCGCGTCTGTCTGTGTCTGTGTCTGTGCGTGCGTCTGTGTTCCGAAAGACACGTAATAGTTGCAGACTTCGTTTATAGAGTTTTAAACTAGTACAATGCTTAGCTGCTTTGTTATCCTTCTCTCAGTAGTTTTTTTTTAAATCGTTCTAACAGTGCCGTAATACTTTGTTTTGCCTAGTTCTTTTTTTTAGCTAATGTATTTATGTTGCCATATAATTATACATCAGTAATTATTCTAAAGCTTACAAGATATTTACTGAAATACGACAGCAATAAATTGTTATTCAAATGTCACACATTCCTCTCAAGCTTGTGAATGCCAAATACTTCGTCTGTCAATGGTGAAGCGAAACTTGTGTATTAATTTTGACATGCTGAGGTGAAGCGAAACTTGTGTATTAATTTTGACATGCTGAGGTGAAGCTCTCGTTTGCAATAAAGATTTGAAGCTGCAGCAGTGTTGGTTGTGCCTTGTTTCTCCTGTCCGTCCGTCTGTCTGTGTCTGTCTGTCTGTCTGTGTCTGTCTGTCTGTCTGTCTGTCGGTCAGGTGACGACAATGAAATACATTACCTCTATTCCTGGTGAGTATCCCCCCACCCACCCCCACCCCCACCCCCACCGCTCCCTTCACGTGAACCATACAAACACTTTTACTAAAATTCAACGACATTTTAATGAGCAACGACAAACTCTTGTTTTTCTCGCCGCTTAATCGCACTGCCTGTCTTTAAGTTACGGGTTCGAATCCCTGCTGGGGCCAAATATTTGTCCCGGCCTTTTTCTCTTTGACCCGTCTCTGATATCCGCCTTACGTGGTGGAAAAGGACGTTAAACTCCCAAACACCCACCCCACTCACCCCTTTAAGTTAAAGTCTCAATACGTTCGTGGAAAACTTTTCCTTGAATGCGCTTAAACCGTGCATCAGAATCAGTCACTTGGGACACAATAATAGCATCTGACACCATTGTGGTGACTCGGGTTGGCGTATTTGTTGTTCCACACACGTAGAAACGTGTCTCGCTCTGAGCGGACCACGTGACGTTATTTGGTTGCGGACTGAACACCAACTAGACAGCGGTGATTGGTGGCTATTTTTAGCAACTTTGTCGTATCGACGTGTAGCAAAGGTATGGAAGCGTTAGGCCAAAGTAAGTCCTGTCTCACTACGATTAGAAGCCGCTGTCACGGAAATACCGGTCGCAGTGGTCATCCATTCATTTGGCAAACAGCCTGAGATCTTTGCAAGCGTTATTTTAATAATAATAATAGGGCGCCTGTCCCCGGGGAACGAGCTCTAAGCGCCTTACAATCATAGTGTAACTGTAAATACTTCATTTATTTCCTGTTGCTTGTGTTTATTATTTTCCAGGCGTTTTACTATCAAGGGCAGATTCTTGAAGATCCTGTGTAGCATAATTATCATCTTTACCCACGTCAAAATAAAGTTTACTCAGTTCGGTTCAATTCTTCTTCTTCTTCTTCTCTCTCTCTCTCTCTCTATCTCTCTCACCAACCTCAGCAGTGTGATATCGTTCGTGTGAAGCCGCTCAGCCCACAAAGTGTCGGGGTGGGTAGGTGGGTGTTTGGGAGTTTAACGTCCTTTTCCACCACGTACGGGTGATATCAAAGACGGGGCAACGAGAAAAAGGCCAGCACAAATATTCGGCCCCAGCCGGGGTTTACAGCTGAGTATCGGAGCACCCAGCGACAAACAGCAGAAGAAGGTTTGATGTGGCTCTGGTATCACACGCCGTGACAAATGGGCGCCTTTGTCGGTGACGGCAGATCAGTTTGGAGTTGGACAATTGACAGTTTTAGACTGGCGTCTCATTGTGGTCTCTGGCACTTGTTCACAAAGCACCCGTGAACTCTGTCAGTGCAAGCGGCAATAAACACGAAGGAGCGGACGTAGTAAGTTTCGGGTAAGGTCACGTTAATTAAGGCCGCTGAGTGGGTGGGTGGGTGTTTGGGGGTTTAACGTCCCTTTCCACCACATAGGGTGATATCAAAGACGGGGCAACGATGAAAAAGCCAGCACAAATATTTGGCCCCAGCCGGGATCGAACTCACGACCCGAGCATTAAAAGGCCACTGAATACAAATGATGCAGGTTTGGGAGTAAGAGTACCGGCATTGTTAAAGTGATTTACCATTGTTTACCTTGATTCTTTACAGTTGTTAAATGTGCATTTGGTGCCAGTTTGAGGATTTTGGTGAAAAGAGGCAAGTTTGATGTGTTGATGCATGGCAGACTTGAGGAGTGACCTATTTTTAAGCATATCCTTGGGCATGTGCGGGACACGAATAACAGAGTGCACAGTTTTGAGCTACTTCAGTATGTGGGCTTGGCACGAACGCCGCATAGTAGACTATCTAAATGACAGATACAGATACAGGTAACTTTATTGTCCTTAAAACAGGAAATAATTATTTGTCTTCAGCTTCACCGACACTGAAGTAAAGAAGATCGTGAAATCACACAAGAGTCTGGCTTATAAAATAACATTAAAAACTTTATATTTTTGGCATGCAGCTTGTCGACATGTCTGTACAAGAATGGACCGTATGCTCAAAGACAGTCGTCTTTCTCTACTACTGGATTAGAAGCCACAAAGTCGCGAAAACGGTCCCAATGGCCACATGAAACGCCCTTCTGTCTGGCAATTTGAGTCTCACAGCTTTGAAAGCGGCAGTTTTCCATCTCAGCGGCGTTAGGAACATACAGGCTTTAATACATTATATTCACATTCACGCTGAGCTCAAACTTCAAGTTGTGTGCCACAGCCTGTACCCCCTCTAATTCAGGCAACACAACTCCGTCTCCCTTGGCAACGAGTATTGTGACAGTTTTCTCCCTTGGACAGCTCTGTCTGGCTGTCTCCCGTTCAATATCCCCGCTTTCTTTCTGTGCTTATGGTTTTTAAATTTTTATTTTAGTACATAGTCTCTGCAGCATTAACAACGGCAAGTTTGCAAACTGGAAATATTCTGTCAAAACTTTTACCGTTGATAAATAAAGTTTCCTCCTCCTCTTTCTCTCTCTCTCTGATAGATTGCAGAGAACCCTTATAATGGGTTTTAATTCTGTTTCATGTGTGTGTGTGTGTGTGTGTGTGTGTGTGTGTGTGTGTGTGTGTGTGTGTGTGTGTGTGTGTGTGTGTGTGTGTGTGTGTGAGAGAGAGAGAGAGAGAGAGAGAGAGAGAGAGAAAGAGGTTGGGTGGGTGGGTGTTTAACGTCCTTTTCCACCACATACGGGTGATATCAAAGACGGGGCAACGATGAAAAAGCCAGCACAAATATTTGGCCCCAGCCGGGATTCGAACTCACGACCCGAGCATTAGAAGTCCAACGATCTACCATTCGGCCACCCCGGCTCCCCTGAGAGAGAGAGAGAGAGAGAGAGAGAGAGAGAGAGAGAGAGAGAGAGAGAGAGAGAGAGAGAGAGTATAACATGAAACAAAACAACACAGATGTGTCCCGACTAAACAACGATCAATAAACACTGGTCATGAAAGTGCATCCGGTTTATTCACTTCACATAATTCATATAACAACCTATATTTAGCAAGCAGCATCATTTCCGTCCGTCACCACGAACGCGGCAGTATCCATATTGCAAAGTTCGTCACACATATATTGGCACACTATGAAACACTCTCCTTTCAGAAACAACAACGACAAAACAAACAAACAACAACAACAACAGCAACAGCAATAACAGCAACAACAACAACAACAACAACAACAACAACAACAACAACAACAACAACAACAACCAAATATATAAAAGCAAACATCATTGCCAGAAGCAACCACAACAAATGAAAGGCAAAAATAACGCTAAGCTGTTAGGTTATCACGCATCAAACAAAACAATTCTTTCAGCTCTTACTACACGCTTAAATCTCAAACACCGCACAACTGTACAACTTCCAAAACTGGGTTTCCTTCTTTGTGAGAAACACAAAACTGCTCACACGTGGGAAAAAAAAAGGAAAAAAAAAAAAAAAAAAAACACAACAAAAAACACTTCCAATAATTCCACACATACAACACGCCATTTTTGTAATATCACAAAAGATATAAATAGCTTGAACGAATGGTTGAACACAACACAACACATTTCATTGCGGTACAGTTGTATATTCACGGGTTTCACGTAAAGACATGTATGAGGTCACGGCGTTGGGGACTTTAAACTCGGTTGATAAAAAAAAGCTCACTATGTAAGCAGTTCACATATCTATTTGTCACCGGTAGAGATCCGTGTACCTTGCAGTCAGCACACAGTCCTTAACGCTATAATGGTATATACAGGGATTTCAGGTAGACACAGCTGCGTTCAGCGTTAAAGGATTTTGAGGTAAACTTGGCTGATAAGCACGGACGCTAGGATCAAATCATAATAGGCGTATATATCACAGTGAGTACACTCCGCCACACATTTCACTTTAGCCCCCTTCCCCTTCCCCTCCCCCCCCCCCCAACTCCCTTCCTACTGTGTGTTATCCGGTAGACCACTTCCTTGTGTGAACTGCTTCACTTCACTTCCGACATTACCCAATCCACTGTTATTGACGGCAGTAAAACAGCTTGCATATCGACATAAAAAAAACAAACAAACCCGTCACCTATGGAATGAGGATATGATATGAAAGACCTTATCTCTGTGGGGAAATTCTTGAATAGATATGTGCCATATTAGCCAAGCCAAGCGTTCGGCCGAGGTACAGGAAAAAACCCAAGTGCCATAATAAATCAAAGGGGAGGGGGGGGATGTGGAGGGAAGGAGGGCTGGGGGTGGGGGTGGGGGGTCTTCCTATCCCAACCATACTGGGTTGGTGAGATTAATACTGAGCGTTGTACTGAGCAAAACAAAACAAAGTATCGAAACTTGTACGCGTAAATATTGACGCTTTTCGGCGGTAAACGCATATAGTCTATAATAAATTAGAAACCAAACTCATACTCATGCGGAGATGTAGCGACAACAATCGCGATAATTTCAAACAATGGCAGTCTCGATGCAGCAAATACTGTCTAGAGCAAAACAAACAGTCATTGAGCTTGGGTTAAAAACAACGTGAACATTATGTCTTACAGCGGAACTCTTAACTTCTGTCAAACTCACGATGAGACAGCTTATTTAACAAACTGATATGTGAATAAGTTAGTTGACAAATTGCACAACAAATTAAGCTGCATCAGAGTCGTTAACGTCAGTTTATCAAAGTGAAGATATGTCCAAGGAACAAAAATACCCGTATGGGCTTTAGCGAGCGAGATGAAATATGCAAACACCACCACACCCAAACAAACTAACAAACAAACAAACAAACGACAGCAGCAACAGCAACAGCAACAACAACTAGTCACAAAAACTGTCACTGAACAATTCACGTAAGTTGGTTTCCACCATATCCTTGTGACAGAACCAAAAAAAAAAAACCCATGGTAAAACCCATATGCGCTCCAAAACCACGGCTCAGAAGCACAGTGTTCAACGTTTGTCTCTGGTCTTTCACCGTATTCTGCCCCCCCCCCCCCCCCCCAAAAAAAAAAAAAAAAAAAAGAAAGAAAGAAAAATAAAAAGTCAAAGGGTTCATTATCTATAGTATGCACGCCTCTTCTGTACAAGCTGTCATTGATATCGTCGCCGACGACATCCTGCGAGCGAGATAATACATTGTCCGATTTCTACTCTACATACATACATCCGATTTCTACTCTAATTCAAACAGGCCGGATGTTTCGGTTTGACGTCATTTCCTTTCTGACATCATTTCTTGTGTACTGGCTGTGCCGTTGACTAGAACCAGACAGTGATTCACGCCAACATGTCATGAATAATTTCACGCACTCGCACCAAACATATCATGAATAACGACGATGATAAAGTGCTTATGTACGTATGGGAAAAACAACAATCTGAAAATAAACAAAACTCGTGCACGTGCACTGAGTCACATGCACAAACATGACATTTGAATAATTTGGACAAGTCATGAGAGATGCTGTTTGATCTCGGGGCGTTTTCAATGTGAGATTCTTACAGTTACAAGTAACATATTAACGCTTTAAAACATCACTTCAATATTAAAACATCTTTATAAAATGCGGTACCTCTGGGATATGCCTGAAACTGAACGAAAGTATGTGCGTACATTCATCAACGTGGGTAATGATTTGACGATATATGAATATATTATGTCTGTTTTATATCTGCACTTGGGTGGACATAAAAACAAACAATCAAAACCCAACAACAACAACAACAACAACAAACACCCCACAACAAACAGGCAAAATAAGCCAGCACTGTCCCACTGTAGTTCAACCTACAATATTTACAACAGAAGCATCGACATCACTCAATATCAACATCAACATTTAAAATCAGCAACAACAAGAAATGACTAGGATTCGGTCATTATGACCTACGAATGAACGTTTGCCGTACTGGCATTCAGTGTGTAACGTCCCATCTTGGGGACGTGTAAAACTTTTAATAAAAAAAGCTTTCCATTTGATGCAGGTTACCGGTTGTCGTTAAACGCGACAGTAACCACACTCTCACACGCAAGAATCATAACTCTACCACACAAGAACAACAACTCCATCTCTTAAGGACCGTAACTCTGCCATACAAGCACCATAACTCTGCAACACATGCAAGACCTACAACTCCAACACACAAAAACTATATTACTGAAAACAAACAAACACAGAAACAAAACCCGGACACACAAAAGCCATATTACTATAAAACAAAACAAAAATCATAACTCACAGCCCGATCAAGAATCATAACTCTCACCCAAGAACCTTAACTCTAGAAGCACTCCTGTCCGGTGCAGCCTGGAGTAGTAGTAGTGATGGAGTCGGCCTCAACATTCCTGCCCCTGGCTGCGCATGTGCAGGAGGTGTGCAAGTCGATTTGAATCTCCTCGTAAAGCTGAAGCCCGTTTGAACACCCGCTGGGTTTTAGCACCGCCACTTTGTACGAAACGGGCTCGCACCCGTACGCGTCATTCTCGATGCAGTCGGTACACTTGCACTTGGCGTAGAGGAATGTTGGAGGGTAGTAGCCCTCTGGCATCACGAGAATGTCGTTGTAGAAGGGACAGAGGGAGCGGCTGGCCACAGAAGCGTTCTCATCGACCTGCACTTTGGTAGGGCAGGTCGTGTCTGCGCCGGGAATGGGGATCAGTCTACCTTTCTCGCCCGTCGGGTAGGATATGGTTTGCCCGTTGGAACCTGCAGGTCTCAGGAATTGAGTGCTGGAAATCTGCATAAACACACACACAGAACGAGGTGTTATACGAATACGAATGTTTATTGTATAGGCCACAGCCCATTACAAGACAAAACAGAACAAACAATACAGAACATATGGAAGTTTCCACACACACACACACACACACACACACACACACACACACACACACACACACACACACACACACACACACACACACACACACACACACATACACACACACACACTGGCGTTTTAGTTTCAAAGATCAGTTGGAATACGTATACAGTACAAAATATTGCATGAATGGCGCCACTCATTTACTCAGCGTTACCCATTTACATGTAAATTAGGTTCACACGGCAGAGGTCGCGAGCAGCTAACGCGCTGCGATTAGCTGATGGTATCCCTAACGTGCCGAATTTACATGTAATTGGGTTACGCTGCTCAGCGAAGTCCTCCTCATTAGGCATGTTTAGTAGGACTTCGTAAGGAGGACTTCGCTGAGCAGCGTAAACCATTTACATGTAAATTAGGCAGAGGCCGCGAGCGGCTAACGCGCTGCGATTAGCTAATGGTAACCCTAACGTGCCTAATTTACATGTATATGGTTTACGCTGCTCAGCGAAGTCCTCCTTACAAAGTCCTACTAAATATGCCTACTAAGTCCTACTAAACATGCCTATCATTAATGCCAATACCGCAGTCAAACTCAACCCCAATACAGAATACCAATACCAATATCAATACATCAACACATCAATACATCAATACATACCCCTGAGTTGAGATCTTGAAACATCTGCTCCAGATTCTCGGGGAGGGCGCAATTCGTTATTTCCGCAGCTCGTCTCGCTCGGTGATGTAACGACTGTCCCTTAGCAACCGACATCGCCCTCTCCACCACGTCTGTTAAAGGCAAAGCTGTCGTCGATGCAGGCAAAGACGACAGGATGACAAGCGCGGCAGCCAGGCAGAACAGTCCAGCACGGGACACCAGGTATGCGGGGCGGTTGATTTGCAAAACCATCACTGCTGGATAAGTTTTCAAAGTTTAAGTTGCAATGATAAAGTGTTGATTCAGTTCAGACCTCGGTTTTCGTCGAAATTGATAGAACCGCAGCGCGCTTGAATTTATAACTGCGGCCGTTCGGTGGCACCACTGACGAACTATGTATTAGTAATGTATGGAATATAATGCCGACTGAGTAAGCAAAGAAAACGTAATACAGCTCATGAACGTTACACTTGCTACAGTGTTCGGACCAAAGTAGTGCCTGTCGGAGGCTGAACGAGTAGAGTGACCATCATCAACCGATAACCCATTATATACAGCCCAGCTGAAGGGTGACATTCTGCTGGGTCCCGTATTACGATGCTATATTTAGACCAGGAACCACCAGAGCGAGCCTGAGGAAAGCCCCTACTAGTCGAATTTAACCCGCGGCCGCGCCGCACTCACGCATGCTGTTATTGCTGTAATTCCGGTATTATCGCAGTTAGTTTTCCGAAGCAGGGCGGCTGTTACACAGTGCTGTCAGAACTGTACAAGGTGACAAATGAACCTGTTCATAACAACCCTCTACCGTAGCGTCCACTGCTTTTTTTCAGAGAAATGGTATTCTGTCTACGCAACGACCCTGCTTAAAGTGGCCACAGGTGTACAAAAGGAACTTTTAAGTTTTGTCGGCAGTTTGGTTGAAAAACTAGGTTGGACTCTGAATAGTGTGTGTGTGTGTGTGTGTGTGTGTGTGTGTGTGTGCCAGTGTGTGTGTGTGTGTGCCAGTGTGTGTGTGTGTGTGTGTGTGTGTGTGTGTGTGTGTGTGTGTGTGTGTGTGTGTGTGTGTGTGTGTGTGTGTGTGTGTGTTTCCAAGTACGCGCGCAGCTAGTACCTTTTCTCAGCGGACAGCAGCGCCTCATGGTAACTATCCGCTGTTATTATTAACGATTAAAGCCTATTACACAGGTTTCACTGTAGCTGACATCTTTCTTTTCCTGTGGTCACCGTACCATTTTAACTCAGAGCCGGACCTCACACTCACGCACACACGATCACGGATAAAAACCAAAGCCCCGAGCCTTTCAGTCTTTCTTCCCCAACAACTGATAATTTTAACCGCCGGACTATAGCGCGGACACCCTGTGTTTGTCAAGGACGATCTTTTTACTGAGAAATCGGCCTACACCTCTGTCGCGTAATCTGACAAATATTTCACAGCCGGTAAGCCGTTTCCCGGCCAGGATAACCAGAGAATATCAAGTGACTACAACTGACGCACGCGTAATGTGATTCACAAAGGGACGGATTTGTTGTGCGGACTTCAAACATTTTTAAAGTTCTTTCCTTCTGTATCAGTTCGTGGTTTGCCCAACACAATCAGCGTCCTGAAAAAAAAAACTCCCACCTGTTAAGTTTTCGGAGCACGAAACGCTAATATGCCTTCGCCAGTCACTGAAAGGATGCGGCTGAAATGTTTACCTATTGTTTTGTATGACATCATTTTCACCCCCACCCATTTCTGGACTGCTGGGGAATTTTGTTTTTACTGTTGGATTCTTTTTTATATTTGAGAAAATACTAATTACAGAGTGGTGGTGTGATATGGTTTGTTAACAGCCGACGAGTGTGATCTGTTGTTAGTAATACGTACATGATAACGTGATCTACGTGAATAATATCCACCAATTAGTGAGATGTGACTAACTGACACATTGTGCATGGGCAGTATCATTCAAATTATAACGTTATATTAACACACACACACACACACACACACACACACACACACACACACACACACACACACACACACACACACACACACACACACACACACACACACACCACACACACTATATATATATATATATATATATATTGTTTCTCAATACCCCAGGTGATTGTAACAGACTATTTCCGTCACAAGATACAGATCATTTTGAACTGTTAATGTTCGGAAACTTTCTGTAGAGAAGATTCCTCAAGAGTATGCAGTCTAGAGTTTAGCCCGAAGAATCAGTCACGTGCTGTCTGATTGACAGCGCGGTATAGGAACAGCACGCAGTGTCCGTAGGTTTGAGGGCTAATGGGCTAGGATACTTAGGCTTTTTATGTAGCGGAAGGTAGAACAAATTTGATCCTAGCTTTTTATCACAGATTTCAGTAGAACACAGGCCCCTAATGCTGTGGTGGTCTCCGTGAATTTTTTTCTCCGTCCGCGTCACAGTTAAAATCGACCGTTTATCTTGCCATTTTCACTATATGAGCCCTATAAATGGGCTTTTGAGGGTGTGCACAAAGTATGCGTATTTGCGGGTACAGAAATGCGCAGAATTCCGGTCTAAACACTGTTACTGCTAGACAAGACATGCGTTGCTGACATACTGAAATTTCACACCAACCAGAATGATGCTTCCCGGATAATTGCGGCGATTAATTTGGTCGTTGATTCAAAGGGCCCTGAAAACCGACTGCATTTGATGCTTGTGCACTTGGCAGGTCACTGCAGGTGACATGTATCG
Source organism: Batillaria attramentaria (assembly GCA_018292915.2). NCBI lineage: Eukaryota > Metazoa > Mollusca > Gastropoda > Batillariidae > Batillaria > Batillaria attramentaria. The sequence goes on along the minus strand of JACVVK020000038.1, from coordinate 1,297,657 downwards.
CGGAAAACATTTACGAACATTGAACAGTTTAGTCAGAAAACCTTTGATGTTGCGAAGTTCCCTTTTTTCGGTAGGGATATTTTGGGGGTGTACTTATTAAAGTAGTTGTTGCGTTGTGAGTAGTGAACGGGTTTTCTCAAAGAATAGTGCACACGCA